>PYHW01009762.1:666967-714426 GCA_013186435.1 Turdus rufiventris
TCCATTTCAAAGAGAAGCTCCTGCCTTTCTTAGCAGACACCTGTCCTCCAAACTAAAACAGCAACTTTTCATTCTTTGTCTATATATAAACCACACCTGATTATAATCCACACTTCGAGTTTGGGCCAAAATTTTAGTCAAAATGGTGCAGCTTATAATAGTGAAATTACTGTAATTGTTTTCATCTAACTCATTAAACACGCTCAGAAAGGATTTGTTTCCACAAAAATTAGATTAAAATAAACAGTTCCTGCAGGACTTAACTATTTGTACAATTATTAATGAGAAAAATTTTATGTCAAAAAAGATACATCAACCTTCTATTAAAGTCAAAGAAGAGGAAATCCCTTTTTCAAATATGGTGAAGACACACACAAAAGCAGAGCTAAATCCAGTGTCCATGAAGAGTCAGCGGCAGAACTCCCAGGGACAACCATGAGGCCACAGTCTTGCTCAGGGTTCTTATTAGAAAAGTAGCACAACCACTAAAGCAGGTAAAAAAACCCAGTTTCCTAAGACCCACATGTTGTTGTAGGCCTGAGTGTTTGTGGTGGGTGGTAAAGGGACTGGAATCCAGCTGAGGGGATGTTCTGCCAGATGTGGGCAGGGGTAGCAACCGGCAAAGTGGGGCTGGGTGTGGACATCCCACTGCAGGGCCATGTGGCTCTGAGCACTAACAAATGCTCAGTGTAATCAGTCCATTAGTCCAGGTTTCTCCCAGTCCCAGACAGTTGTTTAAAATGAGCATTATTTGAAGCAAACCAGAAACCTTAACACTGTATTTCATAAATAACTGTAACTTTACTGCCTAAATTCATGGTGGTCCAGCCTTGTTACTACTGTAGGCAAAATGCCTTTCTGATTCTCATCACCTCTCCCCTCTGAAGGAGGTTCAGCTATGCCAGGTAGGGTGCAAGGGCATGCCACAAGGTCACAAATCTACACACCCCACATAAGAAGAGGCAACAGTATTATATATGCTATATTTTTTGGTAACCTGCCCATATCTAAACAGCTGAAAACCCTTCAGGTATTTCTTGCCATCCTCCTGCAGTAGGGCTACCACCTGGAGGCCACCTGCTGGCCTGCTCTCTCTAAAGAGAAGCAGAAAATTTTACACGACTTCAGTCACAACCAAAGCTACAATTCTAGCCATTTCATAAAATAAATAATACATTTGGCAAATTTCATATCGTTATGATGAAAGAAAATCTGGCTGAAGTGAAAAAACTTCCTGTGTGGGAAGGGAACAACTTACATTGTATAACATTTTCAATAAAAATTAATAACTCAGTGTTTAAATCTAGCTGTCTTTATAAGTGTGCCTCCTCAATTAACTGAGTCTGCTTGTAGAAGTGTAACTGAGAGGTCCCTGTGCTTCATCATCAACTCCACAGCTATGCTATTTTGAAAATAAAAGACCTGTATCCTGTCCAAAAAATAAACTCTGGAGGTGATTTGCCATGTTGCCATTTTGGATTACAAAAAAATACTCAGCCAACACACAGGGGAAGGCTTAATTCCAGCAAAAACACACATAAACAGGAAACCTCTCTCCAGTCAGAAGGTATTTTTCCTTCGTACAATGGGGTTCAAAGATGTGTCATCATATAGTCTAAAACAATTACTAAGGAACCTTACCATTTCCAATAGTTTAGGAATAGAGTTGGCTTCCACAGTTGAAAGCCTGTCTGAGCTTGCATGGGAAGCACACAAACACTAACAAATATATGCTGGCTTAGTCCAGTGCAGAATTCTTAATCAATAAGCATGTCAAACTGGGGGACAGGGAGGGGAGGGAATCAATTTTCAGAAGGCAAATGGTAACAACTGCAGATTTAATCAAATTGCAGCTGCAATCCCTTACTATTCTCAATATTTTTGAAAGAAAGTAGCTCCATGGCAAAGAATGAATTTCAATAAATGTCACATATTTAGGTTTATTGCTGAACTTTTAAATATATCAAGCTAGGTCACTGATCCTTCACAGAAATGATACCCGTACACGTCAAAAAGATTCTGATACTGTTTAGCTGGATAAACATCAAAATGAAGGAACTGCAGTAAAGGAAAGCAACTTACATAAAAAATTGTTATTTCTGTATGACTACAGGAAAATAAGATACACCAGTGTGACCCTTCAATGTCAGGCTAAAGCTGCAACGTACACAACAAAGTGGATAGCCATCAAATACCATGGTGATGGCCATGGTGTGAACACTTGAGCAAAATGAAAATCTTCTGAAAGCATTTGGCAATTTTCCTTCCACATGCATTTGCAACCAAATTTATCATGAATTCAAACAAGAACTTTTTGGTCAAACAAGGACAACTACATGTTCATTTTTTGGGGACAAGCAGAAGCAACTATCAGATCTGTAGGATGCACAAAAAAAGCATTTTGTCTAAGAATTTTGAGCTTATTAAACTCCTGAGCATTGCAGAAACTCTTCTGTTATTGACAACTGCTTGAAAAATTAAATGTTCTGGAGCACTTGCTTCCCTGGAGACTGGCATGCTGGGAGGAGAGGCAGAGGAGAGGTTTCAGACCATTCACTGCTTCTGTTGTACCACATGCACCCTTGTGCCTGGCTTATGAACACAGCCTCTCCTTAAAATAAAATTCTTAAAATTTGAGGGCTATAAGCCCCTCTAATTATTTATCTCCACTTCTATTTTTCGCTGTCATATTTGGTATACTCAATTGCAACTAATTCAATGAAAGTCCATCTGAGCCAAGGGGACTCACTCACCATATAGCCACATCAAGTGACTGAAAAAGATCACAGCGTGACTAAAAAGTCCCAGAACAGATCAAAAACCATAACAATCTACTTGGGAACACTGTTTACTTCAAAGGAGTTATATCCTGGACTAATGTGGTCTGATAACTTTACCTCTCTTTTCTTTTTCTAATGTTTAAAATTGGAGGAAAAAATACTTTATCTTCTTGTACAACATCATAGTTTTCCTCAAGGCAAATAGCTTGGCAATTTGCTAGATTTGTTAATGCTAGAGGAAACAAGTTAGCACACATACCATGTGTTTGAATGCCTTTGGAAATTAGATTGAAACACTGATTTGATTTCCTAAAAGGTATCTTAAACAAGGCAAGGTTAGAGATTTGGAGAGTAATGAGAATTTGTGTGACTTCAAACAGCTCTACATAAAACAGACCTGATATTCTGGGGGGAAAAAGGTCACCTAATTATTCGTTTCCTGAAGGCCCTGTCTATACTACATTTCCCCTGGGTAAGGAAACTGATTTAAAAATGGCTTCTACTAACATGTTTGCTTCAGTCGCTATGTACAAGACAGGGATTTATAAAGCCACTGCCAAGAAAAACACAACATTTTTATAAAAGAACAACAGAAACCTCCTCACCTTGGCTTTAGCAAAATGATGCCATCCTCAGAGTCCTGCACGGAGTGAAGGCATGCTGCTTGGGGCATGACCACCAGTGGTGTGTTGCACAGTGGTGTGTGCTAATTACCAACACAACCTTTGCATAGGAAGCAAAATCACCAGCGGTGGCCACAGCAGACAAGATGCACAGGTTGATGGCTCATCTGAGGGCAACAGTCTAATGAAACATGAAGTTTGCCACCAGCTCAAAGAACAGACAGCAAGGCAGGAACACGGAGAAAGCCTCACATAAGAGTTTCACAGGGAACCCACCACAAAGGTGGTGTTGCTACCCAAAATCTTAGGAAGGTGTGTTTCAAGTTTCACACGCTGCACACATTCCTTCTGCTTTGCACCAAACAGAACCCCCTACTGCATTTTGTGTTTCTGTAGTTTCAGAGAACACTGTTCAGCTACCCCAACCCCTTCTTGTTCAAGAAATGGTGTGTAGTGCTGAGAGAACCCAAGCAGGATTTCCCTTACACTAGCTATTTCACAAACACAGATGGAGATGCAGGACCTCTCCTTGCTTTCTGCCTGAAGCAAATAAAGTCTAGACACATCCCCACCACAAAGCAATCGTGGCACAAAGCAGATCACCCAGTGCTCTGTGACTCCCACTGCTGCAGCCCTGCTCTCTGGCCACCCCAGCACAGCATGCTGCCGGCATCAGGTTCCCTTTGTGGCTGTGAAGACAAGACTGCTGCTCTTGCACTGCAGCCAGCTGTGCCAGTTAGTCTCTGGAGTTCTGGAAGCCAGATTTGGGAGGCAGCAGGCTTTGAATTTCTCATCCGAGTTGAAAAATACAGAGCAGGCATTTGCAGATCATAGAAGAATAAGAATAGATGGGTTGCCCCCTTTGATTGCATTGGAAGAAGAGGTTACAGGTCATTAGCTAAGGTACCAGAAAACCATAAATGCAGGAGAATCATGATGGGAAAGGCAGTCCTGGGAAGACAACACTTGCTACTTAGTTTTGTATTCATGAGCTTTTCAGTGAACCTCTGCTGAATTTTGGCTTTCTGGCTGTCTATCCCTGACCCAGTGAGCTCCCATCCATCTATGGCTGCACCGTCATCTACACTTGAGCAAATAACACGTCTATGAACCCCTCTCCAGCCACAACATGGGCACTTTATCTTACCAATAAAGAACTGCTATGCAGTGGTTAACCTCTGAAGAAAAGGAAAAAAAAATTAAAAAAAAATAAATAAAAGGGAGAAGGGAGAAAAAAAAGAGAGAAAATCCTTACAGGATAATAAAGACAATTCATTCCCTCCCCACCAAAAAGGCAAAGAAGTTGACTCTCTTTTCTGAAAATAGTGAGATGAATGTTTTACAAAATATCACAGTTTCCAAATGATTCAGTTTGTACTAGAAGACAGAAAAAGTATCATACAGTGCTGAAGAAGGATTAGGGGACAAAGAACAAGCAATACAGTCATTCTCCAAGTTACTTTGTTTTCAACATGCAGCTCCTGCCAAAGGCTAGCTTTTTGCTCTCACAGTGTATGATCTGTAAACATTTAACCAGCTCTCTGAGAAACATGTGAGACACTTTATCTTGCCTGATTATGAATCCAAACCTCTCAGATCTAAAATAAAAAGACAACAAAAAAAGAGGCACTATCCTCTTTTTGCAGCTGGACAATGAAAAAAGCACCTGTGGGATGAAAGCAAATGAACTACCACACAGGGCATAGGTTCTTGGGGAAAGGCATGCACTGCAGCTTGAATAAACCTCCTACAGGTTAAAAACGCACAGTTTGTTAAACAACGCTGGTATTTGATTATTAATCCCTACTGATGTATGTGCAAAACTTCCAATTTCTAAGGAGTGCATTCAGTACTTATAAAGCCTAAGACCACATAATTTAATGCTGACATGGAAACAGTGGTGGAATGCCATTATATGAGCCCTTTGCGATTTGTTTACCGTTCGAAGCAAATTCTGCTTTTAAAAATTGGAAGAAAACCCCAACGCAACAACAACAACAACAAAAAGCCATACCGCAAAGAAAACTGCGAACGCCGCGCAACCATAAAGTACACATCCCCAACTTGGGGAATCCCGCAGGCTCACGGAAGGAGGTCGGACCGGCCACCACAATCGCGGAGCCACCGTCCCCGAGTTGGAAGTTCCCGGCTGCGCTGCCGGACGCTGCCCGCGGTCGCACCGCAGAGCGGGAGGGGCAGCGGCTCCGGCTGCGGCCAAGGGGCCGCTCCGACAGCATCCCGGGAAGCGCTGCCCGCCCTGCCCGCGGTCCTACCGGATGGCAGCGCCCTGCGGAGCCCGGCGGGGGCCGGGGCGAGCCCGCAGCCCCGCACCGCTGTCACCTGCCCCCGCGGAGCCCGGCCCGCCCCGGCAGAGCAGCGGCGGGCGCTGCCGCGCTCCCGCGAAGTTCCCGGGCGGGGCACGGCGCGGCACCGTGCCGCTGCCCGTCCTCGCCCGCTCCCGGCTCACCTCGCTGCCCGCGTCCCCCCGCGGGTGCCGGTCCTTACCGGAGCGGAGCGGAGCGGCTGCGCGCCGCCACCAGCGCCGGAGGGGCGAGCGCTGCACCCCGGCAGGCTGGGCTGGGCTGGGCTGGCCCCGCGGTCCTGGCCCGGCAGCCGGCCCAGCCCGGGCGGGCGGGGCAGAGCGGGGCGCAGCCCGGCGCACCTCGGCGGCCCCGCCGCTTTCTCTCCTCCGCCCCGCTTCTCAGGCTGCCCCCGGCCCCGGCCCGCGCTGCTGTCCCTACCTGGGGGCGGCAGGGGCTGCGCGCCCCGGCGGGCAGGGGCGTCCCTCCCTCCTTCCGTCCCTCCCGCACGGCACCTGGGCTGCGGGGCGGCTCTCCGCGCCCTTCCCTCCGGCGCCTCCGCCGCGCTGGTGGCGGCTCCCAGCGGTAAATCAGCCGGTCCCCGCGCTCCCTCCGCCCCTCCGGCGCGGTCCTGACCTGCCTGTGACTCACCACATCGCAGGAGCCCGGGTGCGCGGTGGGGGGAAGGAGGGAGGGGGACCTCCTTCTCTCGCTCCCCCTCCCCTGCTTTCTTCCCCTTGTCCCTCCCGGCCAGGCGCCCCCAGCCCGGGGGCTGGAGGGATGGCTGTCACTCCCCAGATGGGGAACCTTGCTGGACCTTATCCTGCACCGGCAGGGTCAGCACAGACTCCCTCCTCACTCCCAACCTCTGAGCACCCACCATCAGGTGTCAGTGCCTGACTGATGCTAAAGCCTAACCCTGAGAGGTCACGATATGGACACCCCTAGGCTTGTCCCGAGACCCGCCCAGGCTGTGTAGTAGTGAAAAAATTTAGCCCATATAGTATTGTCATTGTGTCAGTGCTGACTGTGCTTTAAATGTCTGTCCACATGTAATTCAAGTAAATGACCTCAATTTATACATGCTGTCAAGTAGCTGTCTCCCCCCTTTATGCTTCCTACAGGGTACTAAACTGCACAGGTTGGGGTTTCTCCCTCACAAGGTTTGCAAAGCAGATGATGACTTCATCTTTCAGAGGTGCTGAGAAACTGAGTCATTCAGCAATACTGCCTGTGCAATGTACACTTGTGGAGCTGCCGAGAGATTGCAAGTCTCAACACTGGGGCATGCAGCAAAGGATCCATCTTTTTTTTCTGGTAACGAGTTTCAGCAGCTACTGATTTAAACCAGATTTTAAGTGAAAGGCTCCATATTCCAATAGAAGTTGCTGGAGACATCTATTTTCCCTTTGCTTGCTTCCTTTTTTGGCCCCAACTCTGCTCCCCTTAATCATACTATTTAAATCGATGAATGTTTTTCATGAGTGAAGTACAAGGAACTGTAAGAAATACTGCCCAGTTTCATGATTAACCATGGGAAAAATGTCAGACCTTACATCAAAACTTTCTGTAAGGAAAATTAAATATTGCATGTATTTGTTTTAGGCCTTGGATGTCACCATGATGTGTACAAAGACAAAGCTGTACATCAGAACAAAATGTTTTTAAAAAGCAGTTAGCCAGCCTTCTGCTAGTCTTCAGCACATTCTCAATTTACCTGTCTCCCCTTTCCTATGGACTGGCCGGCATTAGTGATAAAGACATCTAACCTAGCTATAAACTGATTCTGGGCAAAACCAGATGTGTGATTGAGGGCAGCCTGCCCTCCAGCTTCCCCTTGCAAGGAGGTTGTAAATGCAGTGAGGTCTCTCCTCAGTCTCTTCTTCTCCAGGCTGAACAGACCTCAGCCACTCTTCATACAGCTTCCCCTCAAGGTTCTTCACCATCTTTGTAGCCCTCCTTTGGATGCTCTCTAGTAGCTTTGTATTTTCCTTACGTTGTGGCACCCAAAATTGCCTCCAGCACTGGAGGTGAGGCTGTCCCAGTGCAGAGCAGAGTGGCACAATCCCCCCCTTGCCCTTGATGCTGTGCCTGATGCACCCAAGGACGTGGTTGGTCTTCTTGGTGCAGAATTCAGCACTTTTCTCTGTTAAACTTCATGACTGATGGGATCTCCTTTCTTTGAAGTCTCTGGAAATCCATCCACTTACTTCGATGACCTTTATTTCAATTAATACTCAGCAATAGTTAGAAAAGGGAGACACAGTGTCAGCCCCCCCAGGGAAAAGCATGGCTACAATTAGATTGTACTGCATGTTGGGCTTCAGTTAGTGATCAGTCAGTCATTGTGCACCCATACAGACACACCAGATTTGGAAGAATCTGCCTTAAGGGTTTGGAAAGAAAGTGATAAAGATTTAATCTGGAGTTCATCCTAAGGACAGCCCCTTGTGTAATCTGTTCTTGGTCCACTCCTGAGTTCGCTGTGCACCTGCCTGGGCTGAACAGCCAGCGCCCAGGCTGTTATCAGTGGGACAGCCTGTGCTATTCTAAAGCTAACAAATGAATTGTCACTAACATAAAAAGGAGAAACAGATGTTTCCTTTCCATTTTGACCATGCTGATGCCATGTTATTTTAGGTCAGTTTTATGAGACAGTGACACTGCATGGAGGCTTTGATAATCATCTGATACTCTTTTCATCATGCTTGCAATGACATGTGTGCACCATGAACAGCTTCTCAGAGACTTGAAGCACCTTTAAGGTGCAGTTATGGATGAAAAAGAAACTGTGACCTTCTTATTCATCATCCTGGTTTCTTTATAGGTTTTCCTAAGTTCTCTTTCATGTCCAAAAGGAGCTGGCCCTCTTCAGTCTGGCATAAGATGGTGTGACACATTTTAGAAAGCTGACGGCACTGGAAAAAACAATTCAAAAGTGTGAAGGAGAGTCTGTGAGGGTGATCTGTTCAGTAAGAGAACTGGAACGCACCGGGGAGTGTATTGGCACATGCTTTCGAGCCCTGACGTGTTTTGAGATAGGAAGCTGCTGAGCAAACCCTATCATATTACCAAGAATACAAACATAGAGTTAGAAAAATGAATTGCAAGTCTATGTTGAAGTTAAACTTTCAAGTGTAAACATGAAGAATGAAAACAAAGGATGATTTATTTTTCTGTGCATTGGCAGTAGTGCATCTCAACACACTAAAGTGTCCACTTGAGTTTTATTGTTTTCATTGTGACTTCTGTTCAGAACATAAGAAGTTATTTATTGTAGCTACAGGTAGCAAAATGAGGTCCACAGGCTTATGTATCCAATTTACACTTAATTTCAATAAGAAAAATATATATTTAAATACCTCTGCAAATCTGGATCTAACTACATTTTCTAGAAATGCAGAATCACATGTGATTCTATGGTGCATTTCTGCAGAGCCACACTCTGCTCTGTGGCACCACAGCTATACGGTACCATCAGAGGATTTACTCTTTGTCCTCTGCAGTCATTCACACCTTTGGGAGCAGATATAAAATGCAAATATCATTGTGAGACTCCAGATACTTCTGACTTAGTGGAGCTTACTCATGAGTAAATGATTTCGGAAGGAGCAAGACAGCGGAAAGGAATGAATTTAATGCTTAGGAACACACAAGACAAAGATCTCTAGAGTTGAGCTTTATAGTGGTGGGTATCAGGTACCCTCCTGTCACAGAACCCTGCAATGGGGACTCAGAATAGCTGAGTCTGAGTCTCCTTGGAGGTTGATAAACAAAATAAGAGCCCTAGGTAAACCCACCCAACTCAACTGCCTCACAGACCAGTGATCCAAGAGGAAAATTATAGTGCAACAACCTGCTGGGAGAATGTGTAGCTATATTTCCTGTAGACCCTTATTCACTGGAAGGCAGCCTGGCTGCAAATGCTAGGGGTAGCTCAGGGAAGGGGTTGTGCCTGAGGCACATTTTCCTGTGACTACTTTGTCCCTTAAGTCACTCTGACACAATCTGTCTTTCACTGTCTTTCCTGTGTTCAAAAAGCTTGAGGTGGGCAGGGATACAGTGTTGACTGGGGGATTGGACTTCGGAGAAAAAATGCCCACAGTGTTGTTTGCCTCTCTGGAAACCAGGCTAAATATCAGAATTGATACTTAGATCTCTAGATTACAAAGATTTGATCATCACTGCATTTTATGGCATTTATTATCTAGCCATTTATTAACTAAGCCAATAGATTCTGAAAACTAAATAAGTACTTTCTATTTGTTTGTAAGAGAGTCAACAATGTCATTGGAATAAATTTCAGCTTGTGACTGGTGGTTGCAAAAGTCCCTTGCAAAGCCAGGAAGAGAAGTGTGCAGTTAGAAGACCTAATCTCTAACTGCTATGCTACCATGGGCAGTTCTTCATTTGTATGGAAACACAGATCATAACCAAAAGTGTTTCCACCTATAGCACTGTGGATGATAGGTGATTTCTGAGCAAAGGGAAATCTTTCGTTTAACTTCATGAGGTTTTCCTCCTTGTTTGTCTTTATACTTGTAAATGAACACCACAACTGGGCCATTCTAAAATCCAAATGGTGAATGCATCAATGAAATTCTTGAAAATGGAAGAAAATGTTTTTGGGGTTAGTGCATCTGAAGTCTGGATTGCCATGGCTCTGTGTCCTTTTTGTGCCATTCTCAGAGCCTTGGTGATCACGTGGGAAACTGGTATATGGAGTTCAGAAATCCAGCAAAAATTAATCACTCAGAAGAACAAAGATTAGTTTACAGCTAGATTCTCTCTTCAAATCCATCTGCTGTGCAGTAATGTGAGTGCTAGTGCTGCAAAAGGACAAGGTCAGAAACCAAGGAGGATGGGCTCATGGCAGCCGAGATTTACATCAGTTTAACTGGAGGGAGCACCCCTCCAGAAAGCAGGGGAGGAGATGGGATGGATCTCACTGCTCCCCACCTGAACCTTGCCTCCTTTCCTAGTGATGTTGAAATACATTTAATCCCTGAATGAGTACCTCTGAACATACAAACCCAAGAAATCATTTAGCTGACTAGTCTTTGTGTTCACATCTCTGGAAATGACAGAAGTGCAGTAGCCCTTGGTGCATTCACACTGCAGCAGCAAAGGCTTTCCAGCATATGCTGTAGAGAACTTTTCTAGCATAGCTCAGCATGAACTGCTTCAGACAAAGCACAGTGACAAAATCCAAACCAAACCAAACCAGATATATGCCACTTTGGAACAGTAGATTTGTTTGCATAACTGAAAACAAGCTTGATGACACTCAAAATTAAAATATCTTCAAAGTGAAGAAATTTCTACATACAATATTCATACATTCACCACTATTGCACACTTAGTTACAATGCATAACTGTTTCTTGACATGGTTTTAAGTACATTTTTAATAAATTCCAATACCACCACCCCTTTATTTTAACTGCAGATGTGTTGGTTTTGTTTAATAGTGAAATCACACAGATTTTTATATTTCCAGGATTATTTTTGGACTAGCTGCTAGAAAGTTTCCCAAAGTCTCTTTTAAGTCTGATTCCTGTAATAAAGGTGCAGCTTTCCCCCTCCCCCTCAGTTTGCTGTTTGTATTTAGGAAGGGCATAGCATCCAGATCATTGAAAATAGAAAATCTGCCTATTTAAAAGCACAGCAACAAATCCTGCCTCCAGCTATGTGTGCACCTGGTGAGCAGGGGAAGGGTGTGACTATGCTAACACACGTGTGAGCATGCATGAGCAAACACAGTTCTGATTCAGCCTACTTTTGGAGGACATAAGCTTCACTAGAGATAATCAGATGCCTAAAATCAAGCACTTGCCTAAGTTAGGTGATGCTGAATGCCATGAGCATGTGCAGCCTGGCTTTTGCAGTTGTGCTCATCCTTGCAGGTCATGACACAGCTCTGCAGTTGCCATTTGCACAAGTAATACAGTTGATGAGCTCCTGTGCACTGAAAGAGAGCCATCACCTTCAGATTTTTCCTTTGTCTGAAAGCATCTCAGAATGCTACTGCTTAAGGTAATGCTGCTATAAGGACTATTTCCAAGGAGTGGAACAGAGGTTTTGAGGAGAAAAAGCCCCTTTATTTTCTGCTAACTTTATTCTTGAATTTATAGCACTTCACCTGTTTTCAAATTAATTCAAAGATTTTTCCCCAATAAATTTTTTTCAACATGTGTGAGAGAGGAAGGCACTTTAAAATCAGAAACCATCTTCATAAAACTTCCACAAAATGCCAGAGAATACAGAAAAAACTGAGATCCCGTACTGATCTTATATTTTCTTGCCGTAACATTACCATGTCTCAGGAGGAAAGAAAGGAGAGGCATTTCAGAATGGTTTGTAATGAAATCAATTGCATACACAAGTGTTTGCAGGCTTGGGAACTCATGTCCTAGCTTTCTGTAACTACCAAAGTGTAGTTCTTTGGCAAAACATCAAACTGATGTCGTTGATAGTGGCAATTTGCCTGACATGCTTAGTCTTGAACAGTTCTGTCTAGATGTCATCATCATCTTTTCCCCATGTCTAGGGGCTTATACACAAATATTTGCCAATTTGGAAAACCTCGTCACTTTACCTTAAGTATGTAAAATTTGTCTCCTATATCTCCTTGAAGAATTAGAGCACAGTTCTAAAATCTCAAAGTGGCTTTTTACTCAATGTCATTAAATATGAGATGTTTCTCAGATGTGGTTTAGATTGTGTTGCATTTTATGTACAATACCTGTTCTGATATATTTTTAAAGATAAAGAAATATGTTCTGTTACCAAGCCAATTATTGTAAGTCAGGCTTGGATTTGGTTCATTATCATTAAAGAATCTGCATTTTAAAGTTAACTTTAGAATAACATCGTTGGTTCTGTAATGATGTAAGCATGTGATATTTGCCAAAAGCTCTATTTCATAAGGCTGGTTTAGGATACAACCCAACTCATGAGAATCTTGATAGGAGATTATTCCTTTCAATAACTTTCATTATTTAATTAGACACATGTGCTGATTATGAATGTAATACTATGGAGAATGAAGTAAATGTTAAAATCCCATAATTTTAGATTAGGCGGGAGCACACCCATAATGTGTAGCCAGGAAATATTTGTGCCCTTAACATCATCTATACTGATAGCAGTACACTTCTTCAACAAAAAAAACCTCCCCAAACCCCCCCCCCCCCCCAAAAAAAAAACCCCAAACAAAAAACAACAAACCAAACCAAAACAAAACACAAAAACCCAACCCAAAGCAACAACAACTTCCACCCCACAAAAAACCCAAAACAAATAAACACAAAAGGAAATAAAATCAGTGTCCTTATACTATTGTTAAAATTTTACTGTTTGTACTCCTTTGGGTACTAATAGCACTGTTGTGTAACATACAGGGAGAAAGCATGTTTAAACATACCAGCAAGTATTCAGGTGAGCTTAAAGTTTAACTTTGAGTTTGGGAACATTTTCAAATCAAATGAAACAAGGAACTTAGAGGAAATACTGAGCCAAACCAAAAAGGATTACTTCAGCTTGGTAATTTTATGTTTCACTTCCCTCTATCTGCTGAGAGATTTTTAACAAAGGCAAAATTCAAAGTTAAAAAGTGGGTTTTGTAAGAACACCTTACTGATTTTGGTCACTTTCATAGATTTAATTTTATCTCTAAGAAGGAACAAAAGCACCCCACCAAGAAGTGGGCAGCAGGAAAGAGGGGACCAGTAGGACAAAGTGTATCCAGTTAGGGAGATTTAGCTGTATAATGAGTACATCAGAAGTGAGAGACTGCAAGTTGATGCTTTTTTTTTCAAATTAAATCACGGTACTCAGTCTGAATACCTGCCCAGCCTGCTGTGGAGGGCTATGGAAGGCTCAGGCGTTGTGCTCTGGTGTTCACCGAGCCCAGTAGTAGCTGTGAATCTGTGCCAGTCCCTCACAGATATGGTGACTGTGTCTGCCCTCGCTTTGGCAGGGGTGTTTTTAATAGCATGCTCATTATACAGAAATATTTTCATTTGACAGACAATTTAAATGATCGTATAAAAGCTGCAATTACCATCAGGACAAATCCAGCTCTGATTGACTCCCACGTTTGCTCCCAAAGTTTGACTCTGAACTGAGAGACTAGAAAGATTTTTACCCTTCTTTTCTTCATTTTCACATAGGCTCTTCCCTCTTATTGCTGTCTCCCATGCTAACATACTGGAGAACATCTCAAACTCCTGCTGCCTTAGTCTTCTCCAAAAGTCACTATTGGGAAGTACTATTAGCTTCGTTTTACTGATGGGGGACTGAGGAACAGAGAAACCACTCTCTTGACTAAGTTAAGACAGGATGAAAACCTCTAGAGAAGCCAAGGGATGAAAGCAGGTCTGATGTAGAATTATCATTCTGAATGTCCAAAAATCCTAAAGGAAATTGAGTTTTTTTGATGCCTAAATAGGTCAGAGAGGTAAGCCTCAAGTGAAAATAAAATTAAAATCACAGCTTTGAAATCAAAGCTTTGAAAAACCCTGAACTATGATGCTGATCCCGAAAGCATTATTTTTGCCAGTGTTGTGGTGTTAATCTATACATTAGGAACTCATTTGTTTATCTGGCTGCACACATAGCTTGTTGGTGAAATCCAGTGATTTTTGCTGCAACCATTTAATGAGAAACAGGAAAGAAATCAGAATTATTTAGATCATCTACCTTTAGTATCCTGGTCAGCATGTGAAGGTCACCTTGGTCAAGCTAGCCTGTGAGGTCAGCTGGCTGCTTCAAAGCATCCAGGTCACTTTAGCCTGTTCTCTCAGTCCCCAGAGAAACAGAGGAATAGGGCTGAGAAACTCTCAGAAGTTGCACTGAGGGCAATGTGGGAATGGCCATTTGTTGGGGGTTTTCAATTTCCTCCGAATGTGCAAGCCAGACAGACCTTTTACATCTTAAAGTAGCTTTTAATGCTTTTCTGAGAGCTAAAATGTATTACAAACATTTTTGTTGGTATGTGTTAGTGCTCTTTTATGACAATTGTGATGTAATAACTGTTAACATTATCTTAGAAGGCTGCAATGTGTCTCATTGCACACATCCTATTGGCATTAATCAGGAGACAAGCCTAATCTCAACCCAAACATGTCAGGGGAGTGGCTGGGGTGGAGGTGTGACTGGAGATAAAAAGGAAAGGCTGCTGCTTTCTAGGAAGGAAAGGAAGATCTCCTGCCCGTCACCCCAGTGTGGGGTGGCCTCTGTGTCAGAGGTGGGCCCTCAGCCATCCTCTCTCCCAGGCAAGACCCAGATCACTTCACGTGCCTTGTGAGATGCCCAGGGATCTCTGTCTGGTCTCCTTTCATAGGAAACAGAAACAGAGAGAAAAAACTCTGAGATTTTGAATCAATGCATCTAAAATATGAATCACTTTCTTTTTCTTCATACATTTGATTCAAAATGTAGAACATCTTCCTATCGGGGTGTCAGTTATAGACAGGTAGTTAGGTAAGAAAAACTGAGGTTTTTTAGCCTGAGGTGCTAGGAGGGAAGTACCCAGGAAAATGCAAAAGATGGAATTTTCAAAACCAATTAATTGAGATTAACTCTCAATTGAAGTATCCTTGCTGAGTTATCACCAGTGTTGTCCAAGAGATTTTGGAGCAGGCCACTTTGCATTTGAGGAAGAAAGCAAACAAAATCCACAGATAAAAGCATAAAACCCTAACACTTATGCAGCTCCTAAATTTATCCTTAATTTCTTTACTCTAGACTTCTGGGTTTTTTTCTCATTATGAAAGGTAGCATCAGACCATTAGCATTGACACAGTAGTTTTGAAGATAATTCTTAAATGCACACCAAGAGATTGCAGACATTTTGGATCATTGAACACTTTGTTTCTTTTCTTGTGTTCATATCCTGGTAATTCAAATAGCCTATAAATATTTCCTTTGTGTGGAGCAGGGGTGCTATTTAAATTTGAAAGTTTTAGGGTAAGGTAACCTTTATGTATTTTACACCAGCTTGAGTGTAAACTTTGCATGCCTCTATCCTGGATGGGAAGGTGCCTCCATGCTTTTTGAAGGGATTCGGAAGTGATTCTGCCTGATCCTCCTACCCAGTGTTAGAGCTGACTGCCACTGCTCTGAATAGTTACAGATGGGTTTGAAAGGCTACAGAGAATCCCTCAGACAGAGCCTGGGATTTAGAGACTGGCCAGGTGTGGCATCTGCAGGTAGGTCTGAGGTGGCAGCATGACTTGGGCTTGCAGCAGGACACAGGTGACAAAGCTTTGAGGAAGGGTGGAAGCTCTGTCTCAACCAGGTGTGACCTGAGCTGCCGGGGATGGAAGATGTTCAGAGAAGATGAAAGACTGGCTCAGAAGGGTAAAGTGGGTCTTATGTATGCAGGGACCCCCTTCAGATGTCTGCCTGTTTCCTGACCTGGCTGCTGGTATAAATTACACCACCACACAGTGTGACCTGAGCCAGTTCACATGTGGACACCTGCAAATGGGCCCCTCCAGGTGGTTGTCTTCATCATGCAACTTAGTATGGAATGGTAAAAGAGCTGGGATCACAGCTGAGATGTTACAAGATGGGCAAGATTATCCCAGGAGAGAGAACAGTGAAAGGGAGTAAGAGTCAGAGCCACATGGAGAGTTGGAGAAGGAGAGGTGAAAATCACATGGAGGAGTGGTCAGGAGAGAAGAAAGAGGTCACAGACTTTTAAGAAGAGCACTATAACTACTACAGAACCTAACCAGTTGTTTTGGAAGGTGGTGACAGTTTGAGTTAGCATGCTCTGAGAGGCAGCTAGGAAATCCCAGCACCAGCCCTGCTGATAACAGCTCTGTGTATTCATGGCCCCTCATGGCCTGGTGTTTATTGAAGGGCTCGCTAGAAAAAGGGAGGAAAGCTCATCCTGGATGCAGAAAAGATTGAAATTGACATACTGAGTTTAAATAAGATTACACTAATTAATCATCCTCCTGGGAATCGGAGGGATCCTGACGGATGTGATCTATCCAATCGCATTAATCTTCTCCGAGTGACGGCGACTCCGCGCGGGCCACCCGGCTCCACTGGGCACAGAGCCAGCAGCTGGGGATGGCCACAGCCCCAGCCCCTGGGACTGAGCAAACCAGCCTGCTAACAGCCTTGCAGCGGGTGCAAAGGCACTGGCAGCCAGGGAATTCAAAGGAAACCACTTGCTACATTCTTCATGACCTTTTCCTTCATTTACAATAGAGATGTGGTGTTTCCTGGGGAAGAGTAGAATAGGACAAGGGTATTTGTCCCTTAGAGAAATTTCTCCTTTAGATATTCTTTGCAGTTCTGCAGTCTTACTATTTTAAAAAAAACATAATGCAGATATATTTACATGTACATAGGGACATATTTTGTGTTTTCCAGATAAGGAGCTTTCTGTTGAAGAGATCTGATATGAACAAAAATAGGCCTAACATTTAATATTTTTGCCAAATAACAAAGTCAATGTTTTCTAAATAAAAATGAAATTGGGAGACATTGCTATTTGTGTTTTACTTTACTTTTATCATTGTAAAAGAAAGTTGATTCGGAAGACTGGCTGATTTTTGGATGTGATGTTCGGGTTGCAGGATACGATCACATCTGAGTTCAGAATCCTTCACCAGCTTCTGTAGGCACCCCAGCACTGAACACCCAAGACCATGACAGATGCCTCACAGGAAGCCAGCTCCATATCTTTATGCGACAGCTTATGCCTTTTCTTAGGAAAATAAATTTTCCTTGACAGATATTAAAAACTAAGGAGATGTGTCAAATAATTCCCCAAATTTTTCAGTTGGAGGTAATAAATATTATAATGATTTGTGATGTAATAAAATATAATGTTTTAAAAAGGAGTATTAATGTTTTAGCATGCAATACTGAGAAAACTATGACACTGCCACCTCGTGGATTCTGAGATAATATCTAGATCATATTTTATCATTCTTATCTACATAGTGGCATAAGTGTGTGTTGCACTTCATGGCCAAAAAAGAACTCATTTCTTATCACAGAATTTTTGTTAACATTTAAACTTCTATTGATATAGACATAATTTTACTATGATTTATGTAAGCAACTCCATAAGTTCCTAAGACTTCCTTTCTCTTTGAAAGTTAGGACACATTCTCACATAAGCAGTGTAGTAGTCTAAACTTGACAATTCTTCCCTTTACAGCATCCACAAAAGCTAATGCTGAGTTGACATATTGTAGTACTTGCAAATTATACCTGGAATTTGGTTCTTCTTAAATTGTTGAAGGCTGCTATTTATTACAAGGAATAAAAAACTTCTCCATATGTAATTGTTCATTGTGATAAACTGAATTTCCTCATTCACCTCTGAGAAAGTCTGAGTATGTGCATCAGGGGAATCTTTTAATGTGTGTTCTTCTGAATGTGGGCTCTGAAGTGCTCTATTCTATTGGACCCAATGAATCAAGGAAAAGTGAAAAAAGCCAAACATTCTCTTTTTTCCTGAAGGATCTGAATCATTCTTTCAGCGCATCATCATTAATTCCCTAATGAGTCAAGGCATGAAAAAAACCCCAAACATATTATGGCGACTTCAGAGGTGCCTTTGCTTTTTGAGTTTACCAAAAACAGCACCAGGACCCCAGTCCCATACATGTGGGAGCCAGCATTTGAAGCAGAACTCCAGTAAAACATTGCTGCAGATTCGTGTGCAGCATGGATCCATTCTGAGACCAAACTGTTGGCAGCTGTAATAACCAGTGATATCAATATTTATGTCAAGGCAGCGCTTTACCTTAGGGGAATGAAAAATAGCATTTCTGTCTATTTAAACTCAGGTGTGAATACATTTGTGAAAGATAAGTTGTTGTTCTGTACACAAGCTAAGGCCTTAAACCCCCAAAATAAACAATGCCTGAGGACTGCTGTAGTAGAAAAATCAGAAAGCAGACACCATCACTGAAATAAACTCTATTATGGTTCATATTTAAGGCTAGACAGTGATTCATACTGTTTCACTAAACTCAGCATGCTGCAAAAGGCACTTGAAATAATTAACACTTAGAATTAAACTACTTAGATTTCACATCATCAAACATTTAACTTTCTGTAATTCCCTCTGCAGCTGTGATTTATTTGCATTTATTATTTTCTCAATTTACCAGTTCTCGACTTATTTTTAAGTTGCTCATACTTCCTTCATCTGTAAGTCTGAACACTGACTCATTGTTCTGGCTTTAGCTCTTGCATCTTTCTCATACTCATATTTCTGGCTAGTTAAAAAATATGATTTTAAAATTGCTAAAAGGAGGTTTCTGTTTAATTTTAATAATTGCTTTCACTGTACCTGTTATTCACAAAATGCCTGCTCATTACTGCAGTTTGATTGTTTGATAGTGGAAGAATGTCACGAGATAATTATTTTTGTATTTGTTAAAAAAAGATTTTGTTTTGATAGTGTTTAAGAAAAAACACATGTGAAGGGGAAGTCTCCTTATATCCAAAGCTTGTATCAAGAAATATAGATCAGAGTTCTCAATATGGCCAAGTTGGAGAATTTGTGGAGACAAAGGCCTAATAGATAACTGGAGAAGAATGGACCTGGGACATATTATAAAATTCACCAGCTTTGACAAAATGCACTTGGAAGCTATGGTTTCACTGGGAAATTTTAGAAAGTGTTTGTAGTCATAGGAATGAAGGAGATCCAGGGAGAGACGCTGACTACATAAGTATAAAATTTGCTACACTGGACCAGGAGACAAGTCCAAGAAACCCATCAAACTTCTGAGACCCCACAACATATGTTTGGGGGAAAAGCACAAGAACGAGGCAAATACACAAAGACATTTTCTCCTGCTTTCTTAATCAATTTCCAGCAGTCTGCACCCAGAATTTTCCTGAGCCAGTTCCTGATTCCTCAGAGTTTTGTTTCATTGCTGTTGATGGATATTTCTTCCATCTGCTTTTCCTGTCATCTTTTGTACTTGCATATACATATGGCCTTCAGTGTCCTCTGCCAATGTGTTCCACTATTTAACTAAAATCTGTGTGGAAAAAAACCCTTCACACTTCCTCCTGTACGTTTTAACATCTCTGTCTCGTCATTTCATTTGTTTTCTTCTCCTGTTTTTTTAAGAAATATTGAATATTCTTTTCCCTACATTTTTTTCTCTGTAATACTTTGATTTTTTTGTAAGCCTTACATTTCCCCCTGGTTGTCACTTTTTCAAGCTGGCAAATCCTAATCAATTCAGTCTCTTTTTTGAACATCATCCTTGTTAGTGTTTTCAAAACATTTGTGTAATTCCACCATGTCTAAATGTCAGTCCCAGAAGGTCATAAAAACAAATATTTCCAAAACTAATTAATTTTTCTTAAAAGTAATATAATATTTCAGATTTTGAGAATGTACAAATTTCTTTTGGAGTTTCATTCTAGCCTGAGAGTTGGTCACTCAGAAGCCAAATTAATTCAAGTTGTTTATGAACTGCACACCCACATGCACTCAGTGGTTTCTTCATTGTTTTTAAAATTTATTGCATATATTTGACTGTGAAGTTCCTAACTCCTGTGCTTTCCCAGTCAATTTTGGAAAAAATCTGTTTATCCCTCAAGGGAAATGATGGCAAAATTGTAGCACACTATCAGATTTTGAATGAATTAGTCAGCATCCTCACTGCAAAATACCAGGTTAAAAAAAACAAAACAGGTCTAACTGCAGTCTTCAGCTGGATAATTTACTTTGCTCTCAAGGTACTTCCAAAGGAGGGTAATTTTTTTTGTTGGTTTGTGTAGGTGGACTTGAGGGTTAAAATTTGAATAAGAGTTTTGGTTTATACCACTGTGGTTTTCTGGTAGACATTTTTACTAACCTGCTGAAAGTTCTGCTATTATTACCCTTTATGTTCTTAGTATTTGCTGAAATAGTTATTAGTGAGAAGATTGCCCAGTACATGCTTATATTAAAACCTGGAATAATGACAGAAACTGCTGGTCAATGCCTCTGAACAGAGCAGGGGGCTCAGAAGGAACTAAGGACTTGGAGCTGCCTCCTGTTGAGACCCACCAGAGTTTTTAAGCTGACATAAGCCCCCAAATTTCATTTATAAGCTGCTTTTCATAGAGCTCATCACCTCAGAATTCAAAACATATAGCTCAAGCTCCTGTAATTGATGAAAATGAATTTTATATCACCTAATTCTGAGAGTGCAAAGGCCTGGTGTGTAATGTAAACTAACCAAATCCTCTCTGCAGTCAATGAAGAAAAATGGGGCTTTTGGTGAGCGACTATTCTGCCTTCTTCAGACTCCACTTTTTAGCATGTTCTCAGCAGAAATTCAGCATTCTTGCTAGGTGAATCCCATCCTGAGAGCCACGTGGACTGATACTCAAATGGAAAACAAACTTGCATGTCAAAGGACCAATAAATAAGGAACCCAAGGGGAAACCTGCCAGATAACCTGACTAGTCCCATTACTTTCCTCAAAGCAGCTGGAATGAGCTTGTGGCTGCACTTCTGGCTCGAAGCACAAAGTCTAGGAGTAGAAGGATAGTCATTACTCAAAGTCCTGTAAAAAGTACCTCCCAAAAGGGTGTTAATTGAAGAGATTAAGTCAGCAGTAATCCTCTGAGAGCAGATATCAAGCATTGCTCATAGAACTGTTGTCTTGCAGCTTCAGCCTTCCCTTGGTGTTTTTCAGAACTGGTATGTATTCACTGCCCAGAAGCTCTGTGGATGGATGCATGGACCTGTGCTCTGGAGTGGCTGATGTCACGGGCAGGGTGAAGTGAGGTGTCAATAGCAGCACCCTCAGAAGGTTCCCCAATTCCATTACCTTCCCCCAGGAGCACAGCTTACCTGTCAGGGAGCAGGTTTGGACCAAGGCACTCAAGGGCTGCGTGGCTGTGCTGCAGGGCACGGTGTCACAGAATGGAAGATAGTCCATGTGGGTCCAGCTTCTCTTTGGGGCAGTAGTGGCTTTGTGTCTCAAGGCTGGCTGCTCCCAGCACTGCAAAATAAAAATACACTGGTATGCAATGCTCAAATAAACTGAAGAAACTACCACAGTATTTTGTTTCACAGGGAGTGTTATAAACCACAGCGTGGGACAAGAGGGATTGTCATCAGCACATTAACAAAATAGTATTTTCCTTTTTGAAATTACCTTTATGCTTAGTTCTCCAAACACTCACACATATATACATACACCATTTTTCCCTGATGAAGGGAAGGGATTTTGCTAGATGGCTGCTTAAGTTGTCTGGCTTTGAAGATGAAGACTAGAGAACCTCTTATGTTATGTACATGCATAATCTACCCCTGCCCATTATTATTTCTTGGCTTTTTGTACAGCTAAAATTCTGATTTTCTGCTGTAACGATGCATTTAAGTTAATGGATAAGACTTTTTCTGATTCCCTATTCTGTTTTGCTTTTTACAGAAGCATTTTTCTTTTTACTCTAAGAAAGATGGGATGTGAACATAATTGATTTCAGACAGTCATAGCATAAGAAGTTTAGAAAGTTTAGTTATTTGTAATCTTCATTCAGGGAGGGGCTGCTCTAAATTTTTCTCCCTGAAGCAATGTTGCTCTGAGTATGAACTTATCTTAATGAAGAATTACTTTCTCCCTAACACTGTTGCACTAATAAATTGAGGTGCTATGACAGAGAAATCTCTTGTAGCAAAAGGATGACCCTTCTGGAGCTGGTCAAGGAAGATATGAGAAGGTACAAGGTGTGACAGTGTTTCTGTGGTCTGAACATATTAAATGGAAACTGGGCTAAGACTTTGAAATGGTTTCAGAAGAGAGTGCTTGATGAATTGTTCCAGTACTGAACATACTCATGTTTTCCACCAAACAAGTTAATTATCAGTTTTCTTGGCAATAAGGAACTGCCCTGCTTGTAATAAGTATCATTATGAATTTAAGACTGCCAGGAACATTAAGTATTTTGACCTGTTATAGTCCATGCCTCCTTAGTTCTGTTGTCAGTACTCAGCATAACTGAGCTAAATCTAGCTTGGAAACACCTCTCAGGTTTTGAAACACTCACAGTGAATGTAGTGGAGGCAAATCCTAGGATTATAGCATTTCCAAGACATTCACAATTCAAATGTTCTTTGTTCTCAGGACTTTTTTTAGCTTGATCAAATGCCTATACAAAGAGTTTTAAAGGGCGATAAAGTCTTGTATTGTGATAGTTAAAACATTCATTTCTGTGCCGTAGAATCATTCGATCTCAGTTGATGCACTGAGATGTTTTAGCTTATTCTACTATAATTTCTACCGAAAATATATAAATATAAATGGCACCATTTTTTTAATAGGATATGGATCATATCCAAGAGGTAATTGCTTGATTTCAAACTCAATATAACTGCAAATTGTATTGCGGCGGAGCTTACTATTTATGCAATTATAACACTGTCATGTGCTAAAATGAAGGAAGAGTACAGATGTTCAACAGTGTGAAGAAAAATTATAGAGTACTTGGAAGTTTACATTCTGAAGCTGAGAGTCAACCTGAAGATGAATAAAATAATACCAGGGCGTATTCCTATTGTTTCCAGTCAAGATGATTTTCTCTGCCTATTCGTAGCTCATTTTAAAATGTACTTCTTTTTTTTTCTCTACTACTGGCTTTATTCAAATGTAAATCTATTGACTTTAGCAGAGCTCTGATATTTATCTCATTTCCTCAGTGTATTTTTCAGACTTAGCATGACTTTTCTCTTCTAAAAAGCCCAAGGAAAAAGACCTGCCAAGGTTTATTTATTATATGCAAACTGAAGCTCAGCATCTGCAAAATGTTGGAGGCTGAAGGGGTATTACCAGGTGCTGACCCTGTTCCAACATCCTTTCACAGGCCTCTGAAGTTAGCTTGTTATCAGATATAGTGCTGGGCTGAATGGACCTATCTGACATGCTACAGCCTTTACTGAATTCTTGTGATTGCAACTCTGTTGTTAAATTATTCGAATCCTCCCTTAGGAAGCCTAATCCAATTAAGCTAACTTTTAGAGTTTGAAAATACCAGCATGAGTAACAAAACCCAGGATAATTAACAATTATGTTTTTTTCACGGTAAAAGATCAGTGATCAGAATTAAAAAAAAACCCCACCAAACTCCCTTCCTCCTTACCCTGAAATGATGTATAGCTAAACACAAGAAAGAGAAATGGTCAGTCTTTTTACACATGACATGCAAGTTCCTACTGGATTTATCACGGCAATACTTACGTGATGAGCCAGAAAACATGGAGGCATCCTAGGGAAGAATTTTTGTTTCTAGACAGAATGGTTAAGGTCACTGGGCAAGCAAAGAAGGAGGCTTGTATTCACTGTACTCCAACTAGAGCCTCAGATTAACATTTGGAGCTTTAATTTGAACAGTGTCAAATACCATAGTGCTTAGAAGCAGAAGTACAAATATTTGCCCTTAGAATTAAAGCTTGTATTCTTTTACCAAGCTTATGTACTGCTACATTTTAAAATATAGAATCACATATGAGATCATCATGGCAGCATAGGATGCTAGAAGATAGGGAAGATACCAGGTCCAGGATACTTCCAACCCTGTGGGCTGGAAATCTGGAATCCTTGTCTGTGCTGAGAGCTGGGGTCCCAACATATAATTTCTTGTAATCATTCTGAAGAACTTTCCTTCTCTTTTTGTTTGGCAGCTTGGCAGTCCAGGGGCTCACCTGAAGGTGCAGGTCAGCCCTTGGATCTTTCCACTTGCCTGGTGGGATGGAATTCAGATCTCCCATTTCCAAGGTGTTTCTGCCCATTTTCATATTGTGCTTTCGCTTCTGTTTGGCAAGAAATAGATATTTATCACTGTAGGAGCAGCATTTTGTGTAGGCTGTAGGAGAGGCAGTCTCTCTCTTCTCGGAATGATTTATACATGTGATCAGAAGCTTCCCCAGATGGGAAGAACTGAGAGTGCCTTCATGTAAATGACCCAGCAGTCCAATTGATAAAGTTGGAAGGTCAGAGGCTGCTGGGGAGATACTGATGGAACTGGACCACTCATCTGGCTGCATATGGCTTTCTTGCAGTTTTACTTCTGTTGACAGGAAAGCACCCCCGCCATCCCAAATAGATACAAAATAGGTACTTAATTAGAACGCTAATTAGAATGGCAACATCTTCATCACAGCATGTTTTTTAGGATTTAAATGCATTTTGATTACCAGGTTTGGTCTCAACGGATGGGCAGGGACCCAGGGACCACATTATTGAGGTGCTAGGTATGGAGTACTGCTGCTAATATTTAAATGAAATATATGTGCTCAAACAATTCAGCGTTGCCAAGATGCAGATGGTTCTGGGATACTCATATGCAGAAATGTAGAAAGCAGGAAGATTTTTTTGTCTATTTCTAGTGTTAAATGGAGGTTTTAAGGATGTTAATTTGTGACTTCAGGAGTCAGCTGGAAAACTTAGTTCCTGTTGTGAAGGTGGTAATTGGAGGCAAAGAGCTTTTTTACACATAATGGGTGCTCAGTTACTTGGATCCTGTGAGTGTGTATTTCACATAAAACAAAGTGCCTCACAATTGTACCCGTGAAGTTGTGGGCATCAAATCGTAAAGAATAGCTGTCTGACAGCCTGCTTGGCCCTTAGCTGTTTTTCTAAGCCTAGAGGGAAATTTGGCCAGCACGGTGGGAGAGTAGCTACACCCAAGTAAACAGTCTGATTCAGTTTCTTTCCTTTGCCTAAATGAAACGTGCACAGAGGGAACAGCAACCCCCAGTGTGCAGAACAGAGTATTCACAAACAGCAGCTTACTGTAGAAATACACTGTGCGGTTGAGGAAGGCGATTTTTTTTTTTTTTTTCATCCAAGATACAATGATCTTTCCAAAAGCATGGTGCTTGTTCACCGTTTCCAGGCTGGCAATGCTGTAACCCCGTTTCCAAAGCCATTCCAAGGATTAGCTCTCTCGTTGCCCTAATGGCTGTGACTTGTCCTAAACCCCTTGGACAGATTATCCAGGGAATGAAACACTGCAGGGTCTCCCAGGGAACACAGGGACACGTCCTGCAGACTTCCCTGGGCTGTGGGTGCTTCTGCAGAACAATAGGCTGAACCATATTTCACTGTCAGCCTGGTGACAAATGGTGGCCCGCTGAGCCCCTGAGCCGTATGTAACTTGGCTGGCAATCAATGGCAAAGGTCATGAATTGTCGTCTTACATTTTAAAGCTCACTGAGATGGTTCTGTGCCGTATTAGTCTCTGTGTATTAAGTTTCAGTAAAGAGGGGGCAGGGGAGGAGGAAAGAGATTTTTATCTGGAGCTAGGTGATGTTAAATAATAATTAGATAAGATTGTGTATGTCAAACTCTGTAAAGAACTGGTTATGTTAATAAAATATCTTTGACTGTCTCTGCCACCTTGCCCCCCAGTACCTATGTGTGTACACACACACACACACACGCACACACACACACTCTTTTTAATTGGTTTTGGGGCTTTTTAAAGAAGCCAGGCCCATATTGTTTCCCACCCCCTTATTGTTTTTCAATGAGGCAATGAATCCATTTCTGCACATTTTTGAAGTCTCAAAAAGTAGCCAAAATAGGTGAAAATTCACTTCCCATCACCAGTCATTTTATGCTCAGCATGGAGCTTTTAAAGCCTGACTAAACCTCCACTGCCAGGGCAATGTCCCAGAGTTTACACCACAATAACTGCTGATGCTTCTGCTCCTATTGCATTTTGAAAAAATATATACAAACCTTACTAACAGTAGGTGTATAAGGATTTGCATAATGTAATCCTGACTCCATTTGAAAGGAACCTCAACCAAAGTGAGCCATGCAAAAACCTGATGCGATGATGGGATTGTACAAATGTGTCCCCATAAGCTGCAGCTCATTTTGACAAGTGAAGAGAAGCCAAGAGGAGGACCAGCCTTACTTCTTCTTTCCAAAACCAAGCCCACCTTCACCCCAAGCTTTCTCTTAATGGGAAGAAGTAACTTTTCTGAGTAAAGTGGTATTTTGAGCACTTCTGTTATTCATATCCTCTCACATCCTTAGCTGCTGTCACATCAGTGTTATTGAATTGGGGTCTAGGATAGTTTATCAGGCAGAATGCCTGAAGGCTCTGATAAGCAAAGGTATTACAGAGGCAGAAACACCAGGGAAATCACAAGAAAATCATTAAGATGAAGAATGATTTGAAGACAGTGCCACCACTGCAGATGTCTGCTGGTCAGGAGGACCATCATTTAGCTTTTTAGTTCATTACTATCCCGTAAATCTGGTGTCAATGGAAAATATATCTAGGGATGGAATTGCAGTCACTCTTTACAGACACGTCTTCTACATCTGAATAAATTTGTCTTCTGCACCCTAATTCCTGCAGAGGGAAACATGGAGTGCACTCATGTGGAGTGATAACCTGAGCATCCTTCTTCCACCACATGGGTGGTAGGACCAAGTAGGGAGGCTGTGTGCTCCTTTCCTGCAGGGGTGTTGGCTGATGGCTCCCATGTGCAATGGGGTTACAGTCTCTCATGTGGTTTCACTGCCATTTTGCCCCTCACATATCTGCTTAGCAATAGTCTTCCTTGCTCTGGGACCTAATTGCTCTGCAAAAAGGTGAAGTGTGGAACTTTGTCTCAGGTGTGTGCTGCAGTTGACTGTGACTGGAACCCCTGACATAGGTGAATGAGTGCTCCCCACAGTCAATGCTCTCTCATGATTAGTTCAGGGCACCCACAGGGAAAGTTCCCTACAGGTGGTCATTGCACAGGAGAGCTGAGACCACCATGCTCTACCAAAAACTGATGAATAAGGCAATAAGTGGAAGCAGCCATCACTATTCCCTTCCACATTTGTTTGTTCAGTGCAAATACTTTATGAGTAGAAATTCAGGAATGTTAGGCATGACACTGTTATTGATTCCTTCAAGCTCATACTTGTTTCTGAATCACCAAACTATTAGATGAAGAGCGATGTATGCTGAACAAATCCAGCAGGTAATTGATATGAATGGGTGTGCAAGGCCCCAGGTCAGGGCAGAACTCTGCAGGGTGTGTGGGATGTACTGTGAGACGGCACACATAAGCAGTCCTTGTAGGAGATGTTGAACAAGAACAACATCAAACCCTGCTCTTTCTGATGGGAATTTTGCACTTTGTATTGATGTACACTGAGGAATCAAATAGCATTTGAAAATACCCATATAAACACACTTAGTGCTGCTCGGGGAGCAGAGGTAGAGGACACAAATGCGTGGGCACCATCTCTTCCCCTGCTGCCCTGCAATGAGACAATGAAAGTGAACAAAGCCGGAGATCACAGCTGTACCTTAGGATACTTTAAAACAAAGAGAAAGATAATACTTTTGAAACCAAGGCCATAATTACTATTTATTTCAACAGCAATTTGCTTTATTATGGTGCATAGCATTTGTTACCTAGGCAACAGATCTCTGTAGAGGCCTGGATCAAATGAAAGTAAATCAGGAAAGATCTAACACCAACATCAATAGTATATTTTAAAAAAACCCAAGAGACTAGAGAGTCAGCAATTTCACCTAAGAGTTGCATTTTTTATTGTTGTCACCGGCAGATACAAGCAACAGTTTGCATCTAAGTAATACTTTTCTCTACTGTGCTTGACAGATCTTCTTCATATACAAATAATGAGAATTTTTACAGAGTTCTGCTCCTGTAATTGTAGGCATGGATGAGTGACATACAATGCACTTCTGCAGCCGTGTGTAGAAGCACTGTTGACACGTCTAGCCTGATGTTTTAATTTCAAGCCCTTACTCGAGCCCAGCCTCCAAGTGGTTTATGAGCTGGTATGTGCTTTGCTGTTGGCTCAGAAAGGCATTTGATGATCACCTAGAGAGGAAAGTCTGGGTCTGGTCACTGCCATGGCACCTGCTCTCTCTTGGGTGACTTGAATAGATGAGTGTGGGGGAGGTTGGGCTCCAACTGGAGCTTATTTATTGCCCTAAGCTCAGGTGCTTTGAGTGAAACTGTTAGGCAAGGATATGTAGGGATGGAGATCTCTATCCATGGATGGAGAGTATGACAGGGTGTTTAATGTCCTTGTCTACAAACCTGTCTTAATCTCACAGCATAAGCAGAGGCCAAATACCATCTTATGAATTCATAAATAACGTGCTGTTTGATGAGTTTCCTAACCATTGGGAAATAACTAAACTAAAAGACTGAAAATTTACAAAACAGATTTAGGGAACAGTGTGCCGATACACTCTCAAATATTGCTTTTGGGAGATAAGCAGCTGTATTTCAGGACTTGCTTTTATTTGAAGAAACACTGCGAATGTAAGTCAGGGAAGATTAAAATTTTTGGAAGAGGAGTCTGACTCCAACAGATATTTTAGAGTCCAAGGCAGAAGGAATATAAAAAGACAGGCATAAACACTATAAACTATAAATATATTGATATTTTTTCTAAATTCTGCTTTAAAAATGCAATGCAGGAAACACTAGACAGCTTGTAATGAAGCATTGATCAATCTAATGGATTTTTTTGCACCTTTTCTCATTTGATTTTTTTCCTTTTTCATTTTGTAAGTACAGAACAAAAACAAAACAAAAACAACAACAACAAGAAAAAACTGAACAAAAAATGCTGTCTTGAGAGTTAATATGAGCCTAGGAAAAGTAGTATGAAGTTAGTAGCAAAGAACATTGTAGGAAAGCTCAAATATTTGCCCTTTTTTAGGCAGTTCTTCCATTACAATCTTAATGGAGGATTTTCCCTGAAGATTTTTTACCTTTTATATGGATTTGACTAGCTGTTGTAGGCTTTCCTTTTCAGATTAGCTTGTTCTGCTCTTGGGAAGCCACTGTCTAATCTTTCCTTAATCGACCTCAAACAGCCTTCCTCCATCCCAGGGCTGCTGAAGCACTAGGACAGTTGTACAATGATGGATGAGCTCTGCAGCTGCCTTGTGGCTGCCTGTCCATCGGGTTTGCCTGCCCTGTGCCCCCCTCTGCAAAGGCAGCACTGGGGCAGGGTGCCAGCCTGCAGGGCTGGAGCTCACTGCTGAGAGTCACACACCTTGTGGTGATGCTCTTCACAGCTGTGCCCATTGCTTTCACCCTGCCCCTCACCTGGTCTCTGAGAGCACTGAAAAATCACTGAGAGAAAAGAAAGGTCCTGACTGTTAGTGCCATGGAGCAGAAAATATTTTGCTGGGAAAACTGGGAAGGATGTTGCAATATGACCCTAAGGTGGTGCCCGCTTTCTGAGAGCCCTTACAAGTTCACAGCTGCCAATAAATCCCACAGTGGTAAACATGGCCGGCTGCCTGACATTGAGAGAGCAAGAGCTATTTAGTAATCTGAAAGAACCTGGACTTGCCATGCCACACTTGGGTTATTGAACATGCACTCAGGGATTTTGCATCACTTTGTGCTGAAAATGTCAGGTGCTTTTCTTGGTAACATGCATCTTGTCTGTAGATTTGTTATTTCTAATAATACCAGCAACCAAATACAGGAGAGACCATTCCATTTTAATACAGATGGAGAAATAGGTATACATGTTGAATCATTCACTTGCCGGCAAAAGGAAGGGCTTTTACTCAACTTTGGCAAAAGTAGGCATTTATTAGTTGCTGAGTTTTCCCAAATCCTTCCTGATTGCTTCCTTCTCAGTGTCCTAGGGAGGTGCCTGACTTTAGAGGTAACAGGTTTTGGATAATGTGTTTTCACTGGCATTTGTGACTGTTAATAATTTTAGGTCTCCTGGTTCTTTTTTTTCCGAGAATATCCTGGCTGTGCCTCAATTTTATTACATGCAAATTCCCCATTTTGGTTTTAATAAGCCATTGAACTGTGTATGCCACTGGACTGTTGTTTTTGGAGCTGCTCAGAAATTATTTTTCTTAATGAAAATTATGCTTTATGATGAAAAATGAAGCTCATGTTTTGAACTGAAAATGGTTTTGTTTTGATACCTCAAGAATCTCATGGGAGCAGTAGTCTGCATGCTTCATATTCCAAAGCTTTCAGCTGTGGGGGCTTCTTAGACAAACTGCTCCTCCCTTGACCTGCCGTGTGACTTCCCGGCTGTAGGACTTGTCATGGATATCTAATCCAGCTAGAAAACCTGGGCAACAGAGAGCAATGAAGACAGCTACAGCTTTCCTGAACTACCACAGGGACAATCCTAAAATGTTTGGGGTTTTAAGGAAAAAAAGCCAACACAATGACAACAACGACAACAAAAAAGACCAAAACAAAAAGCCAGGAAAAGAAAAATTATATTATTTAGACTTCTGGCAATTTGTGAGGGTTTGGCCTTGGCTGGATGCCAGGTTTTCACTAAAGCCTCTTTATCATTCCTTCCTCAGCTGGACAGGGGAGAGAAAATGCAATGAAAAACTCATGGGTTGAGGCAAGGACAGGGAGAGATCACTCACCAATTACTGTCATGGGCAAAACAGACTTGACTTTAGGAAATTAATTGAATTTTTCACCAAACAAGTCAGAGCAGGGTAATGAGAAATAAATCCAAATCTTATAAAAACCTTTCCCCCCCACCCCTCTCAGCCTGGACTAAAATTCACTCCTGCTTTTCTCTCCCTCTCCACCCCAGTGGTGCAGGGGGACTGGGAAAGGGGATGTTCTCAGTTCATACACATCTCTGTTGCTCCCTCTTCCTCAGGAGGAGGACTCCTCATGCACTTCCCCTGCTCCCATTTTTGTCTCTCCCGTGGGAGACAATGCTCCATGAACCTTGCCAGGCTGTAGTTCTGTATGAACTGCTCCAATGGGGCTCTCTTCCATGGGGTGCAGTCCTTCAGGAACAGGCTGCTCCAGCATGGGTTCCCCACAGGGCTGTAAGTCCTGCCAGGAGCCTGATCTAGCATGGCTTCCCCCAGGATCACAGCTTCCTGCAGGCATCCACCTGCCCTGGTGTGAGGTTCTCCATGGGCTGCAGGTGGATCTCTGCCCCAGGACCTAGGGCACCTCATCCATCTCCTTCTTCACTGACCTGAGTGTCTGCAGAGCTTTTGCTCTGACATATTCTCACTCCTCTCTCTGGCTGCTCAATTTCTTTTTCCCCTTATTAAATACAGGATCCTGGAAGTGCTGCCACCATCACTGACGAATTTAGGCTTGACCAGTGGAGGATCCATCTTAGAGCTGGCTGGTGTTGGTTTCATCAGATGTAGGGGAAGCTTCTGGCAGCTTCTCAAACTCCTTTAGTCCCCTCACTACCAAAACCTGTTCATGCAAAACTAATAGACCTGATTTTGAAAAATACAAAACTGTCTGGCAAATGGCTAGTTCTTACCAAGAACTTCATCTAGCTGAAAACTAATCAGAAAACTGTGATAAAAATAATTTGCATATCATTCATCGTCTTCCCTTTTAAAAGAATAATGTTGTTTCCGCCAGACAGCAAATCTATGCTGCATCAGAGTAAGCTTTATAAGATGTAGGTCTGATGAAATTGCAGATGGCTGCACTTGAGATATACTATCAGAAAGCACTGAACACAAGGGAAACTAGGAAACATACCTGACAATCTATGCTTGAGGGATTAAACTCTCCTGCTGCATAACAAACTTGTAGCACCTAAAAATACTGAGCATTCTACACTACCTACAGCTGCTTTCAAATCATTGCAGGCTGATTTTCAAGGTATTTGGACCAGAAGGTCTTGCGAGGGAGGTTTTTTTAATTTCTTGGGTGCTGATTTGTTAAGGTTTGGCATGACTACCTCTTGAACGTCATCTGTTTCCCTGTCTGAATCTTCATTTTTACTACATGGTTTTATATCTTTTGTAAAGTAAATATATTGTCTTTTTAAGTCAGAACCCAGCTTTTTGTTTTGGCTGTCCTATGGCAGCAGCAGGTCTGGCCATTATGTTCTTAGACACGCTCCTCTCCCTGTTTCAGCCATCTCTTCAGTTCCCTCATGTTGCTGTTTGCGCACCTGGGCCTTTCTCACGCTTTTGTGCTCTTTGTCACGGGTCTCTGAGTTTTCTGAGTACATCTCTGAAGATTTCTTTCTCTTTTTATTGCAATGGGGTGCCTCAGGTTTTGCAGCACTATATGAAGTTGGGGTGTGTAGGTGTAGAAGACGACATTACAGGCAACCTTGTCCTTGATAAGTCACAATTGTACTAATTACCAAAGAAAAGGAATAGCCTTGCCTTTAGCGGGTGTAGCTGTGACTAATGAAGGTAAGTGTGATAAAAGAGGTGGCTCGGCTGGTTAGGAGGATCTTGGAGGCAGAGGGCCTGGAGGAAGAGGACTTTGAAGAGATAGAGGAGCCCTGAGGAAGAGAGACAAAAAGAAGAATGAAACAGGGAAGAGTTGCTTCAGTAAAAGATCTGCTGTGAGGTCATTCTGGGTGTGATGGAGTCAGAGCTGCTGTTGGAACCTGCAGCCACAGCTGAGCTGGGTGAAATCTGTGCTCAGAGTCTGCAAACCAACACTTGCAGTCACAGTCCAGCAGAAAATAGCCAGCAGTCAGAGCCTGCAGTTGGACCCTGCAGTATGAGCTTGCTGTAGTCAGTCAGGATGGCTGAGCTGCAAAGAAGAATAAACCAGGACCCTTCTCATGTTGTTGAATGAGAGTCTGTGTCTTGGCTCATTGCTACCCCTAATGAGAGGTCTCTTGTAACAGGAGAATCTTCCTTCTATTGAAATCGTGGCTATAAACACACTAGTTCATGGTATATTCAGTGTCAGGTTTGCTTTCTTTGTGAGAATTGATGATTTTCCACCTACAATAGAATTATTTGCTGGTCCTTATGGCTTTGTCTCAAATGCTTTTGGCATTTATGATCTGTATTAAACTTGTGTTTTTCATGTTGGTGAACTGCTTAGTGAGATGTTCTCATTTTCTAGCTTCCCTGTGTTCAATTCTTTCTGTGTCCATTCTCCTGATGCTTTTTTTTTTTGTCTGACAGTGCTGTGGCAGTTGGGTGTCTCCAAGTGCCTACAATGGTTCTGCAGAACCACACGGAGTAAAGAGCAGTAAATGCGTACTGTGACTAGAAAATAAGCAAGTATCTGTCTACAAAAAGACTGCAGCACCTTCTGCATAAAAAGCCTTGGTTGCTGTGCAGTCACAGGTTGGAGAGCAAATGAACCCTTCAGACGGCTTTCATTTATTAGCTTGTTCTGTCCAACATAGATATGAATGTTGATTTTTGCTTCCCAGAAAAGAGGACTTCAGTGATTGCAAATCTCTAGGTATTTTACTTCTTTAGTTAATCTTTTCCAAATAACTACCCAAAGCTTCATGAACATTAAAATTAATCAATTTAGGCTTAATTGAACCGTGTTTCAAAATCACAACATATATCTTTACTCCTAAAATAAATTTTAAAATAACCAGAAAACATAACTGCTGAGACTATAATTGAACAGTATTTATCTCTTTAATCACTTGCTGGTTATGTTCCAGGCTTAGCATCTACAACTGAATATTCAACAAAATATCAGTAAGATATTATTTCTAGACTACTAGTTCAGTGCTCGTGACATACATTAATTGTTACTTGCAACTGTTAGTTATCTGGCCAATACTCTATTTAATGTGCTGGATCTGTGACAGAAACTTTTCCCCCACACAGGCAACTGTCTTTGACTTCAGTACAGTATTAAATAACTAATAATAATGTGATAATCTATCAGGAATGTCATCACTCCTGCTTGTCAAATGACTCTTCAGCACGTTTACAAACCTGCCAATGGCAGCATGGCTTGTTAGGTCAGCTTAAATAGTGGCTTCAAAGTATAACTTCATTTGCAGATCAGAAGAGACTTTAAATTTCTGTCAGGGTGATTTTATGTACCATTAAAGCTGCAAGGCACAGGGATGTTATCGGGAAAATGAAGATGAGCAGTGGATCCTGTGTGATTCCCCCACTGCAGCCCCTTTGTGCCCCTGCCATAAGAAACAATACTGAGCTCCTCCTCAGAGAGGGCTTCTTCCAGTTAGGGAAATACGTAGGCATCCACACACTCTGCCTCTTCCTGTTTATTAAAAAAATAATAATCTGAAAAACATTTTTGATCTGTGTTGTACAACAGCAAAATGGTGTAACTGCCCTGTGGCTCTGATGTATAGTCAGATTCCAGATGCAATAGATTGAGCAGTAGATTACCACTAACCCACTCCATTTAAGCTCAGGTGACAGACTGTTCTCTTCCATTAATACACTGATTTATTTTTTTTTTAATACAAACAACAGAAGATGTAATGTGGGAAGAAATAAGGAGTTGGATGTGGAATTGAATTTTCTTTTTATCACTGGGTAATTCACCTTTTAAAACCTATGTACAATTTACAGTGGCTCTAAGGACTTAGAGCATTGTGATGCCTGCCTCATATTTTGTCTGTTTGAATGTATTTATATTTAATCAGAGTATTGTGTATTTTTCCAGATACTACCTTGCCTGCAGCTATGGCAGCAGCCTTTTAGAAAAGTCTTTTAAATTGTAATTAAATAAAATAAATAGAAACAGAAATTGTTAATGGAGGGTAAGAGCATTCAGAATTCAAGAGGTGCTATTTATCTGTGTTGACCTCTAATAATTTGCATAAACCACCTGCCTTAGTTTATCCAACTGTTAAATTGTTATAACAGCACATTTCCCCCCCCAAGGGTTGTGGACAGAACTCATTAATGTTTCATAAACACTTTCAAATACTTATCTAACATCATCCTATTCATAGTGGGTCACACTAATGAGATCTAGTAATGAAAGGTAAAAAAAAAAAGTATTATTATAATATTATTTATTCACTTACAAAAACAAATATTTTGACAGAGTATTACCATCATGGCATCTTTACAATAAGAAATTTATAATAATTTTAAATTCAAGAATTATTTCTAATTAAAACTGCATTAATTCTATAGCAATAACATTATTTTTTCCATTGACAAGCCAATCAAAATTCTGACACTGATAGAGCTTCTGTAATTAAATACTTTATAACACAGCTTTGCCTCTGATTTTTATTCTTCTCCACGTACAGGGCTGCCAGTAGCTTCCCACAATGGCTTGATGATTTCTGAGTTTTCTATTTCCAGTGACTCCTGAAGTGAGCCAGGTGCATTTGCATGAGGCAGGGGCTGGCCAGGAGTGTTTAACATCAGGCTTTATTCTCATGTCCCGTGGCCTCTCCGGGGGGGGGCGTGGGACACCGGGCAGGTGTGTGCCTTTGGTGGAGGTGGAAAGGCAGGAGCAGCAGGGCAGGTGTGCTGAGCTACACTGTACCTCCCTCACCAGGCAGGGAAAGCCACTGGAATCACTAATGCACAGGCACACACAGGACCTGCACTTGGTCCACTTCAGAATCAAGGAGATTTTAAAGATTTGCTACATTAATGAAGTTTTCCAAAGACCTAGCTGCATATTCAAAGGTGAGGTCTCTTCCAGACAGATTCAAATATTTTTCATAGGACACTCTCAACTTTTCTTGAAAATGATCCCTGAAGACAGTGCTTAGCACTTTGTGCAGGGATGCTCAGTCCAAATCTGGGCATGAGGCGCAGGCTGAATATGTTCAGATAAAGTTTAAGGCTGTTCTGGTCAAGGTTGGTGGAATTAGGGCAACCAGAACTTCATAAATACATGAAGATATTATATAGTGTTTTCCAGGATTTTTTTTGTTTGTTTGCAGTCCCAACACTGCCTTATAGATGTTTACACAAGACTCCCCAAAGTGCCTAATGGACACAGGATCTGTGCAAAGTTTTCCTTTCTATTCTACACATATTTAAAGCCAGGTCTAAAGCAGGCTAGAAAAGGGAAGTAGGAATTAATATATTCTTAGTTGACTGATCCTAGTGAAACGTTTGAGAATTTGTGATACATGAGACAGAAAAGCTGAAATGGTAACAGTGAATTGTTTCAACATTGTATAAACTAATTTGCAACAAGATTTTAAATTTACAATTCCAGTGAAATTAATAAGTTGCTGCTGAATATTTTGATTTAGCTGAAACTCTGTTTCCAACTGGAAAAATGCAATAGCAATTGAAATATTGAATCCTGCTGCTGATTTTTGAGGCCATGTGCTTTTGAACCACTCTTCTTAAAAATACCTTTTTCGAGGAGGCTTTTTTTGGGTGTAGGTAACGCACACAGCAGTGCAAAAGGACAGTTCAGCCTGGGTGCACGGCACTGTCCTCCAGCTGAGCCCTTCTGCCCCTGGCAGGGTGCCTAGGAAAGACAGCCTGTGAATGCAAGCACTCGATTTAGAGGCTATAAGCCTCCTCTTTACATGTAAATAAAACACTTCACCATGGATTTTTCTCAACTTCACATAATCAGCTTTTGCAATAGGAGGCAGAGGATATTGTGTGGCAGAAAGAATGTTGTGATTACCCAGTTATCTTTCCTTCATTAATTGCTTGGGAAAAAATCTTGTGTTTACAAAGGTAAGCAGGATTTACTGGGCTACCATGTAGCCACAGGGTATAAATACTTGAAAGGAAAAAAATAAGTTGCAATTGTAAATGCTTGAAGTGCACTGAAAGCAAGCAAATAAAGTCTGAAGGAAAACTTTATTTGCCAGGAATCTCTATGTGCAGCACTGCTGAAAAGCTACAGTTTATCCAACTTGGTATACATATCTATTACCTGTTAACCTAAAATAGCTTTTGAGGGTTCTGAAGGTAGTAAGTAACATGGATTTTTCTGCTTTATGAAAATTATTTAGGTCGTAAGGGCATATGTGCTTTGCTACTGATCTATTGAATTCTATATTGAATTCTATGAAATTTAAAAATGTGGGCCAGAGCTGAGCTGGCCTTTTTTTTTTTTTTTCTACAATGACCAGAAGAAAGTAACTGAACATAAGGGACATCTATAGACTTACAGGCTGTGGAATACTGAAGATCAAACAACCCACTTCTTCCTAGTCAGATGTGGTGATTAAGGTGATAAGTAACTTACAGAGTGGGGCTTCCTTTCAAAACTTCTTCTCTTGTCTCTATTGCATATGGATTTTCCCATCTACATGGATGACTTTCTGAATGCTTCTATTTTAATGAAATGCAGAAGCAAGTCACATTGGAAAAAAACATTTCTTGTGAGTTTTCCATTTTGCCCAACACGTTTTGAAGGGCTACCAGTTGTATCAACAACAAAACAACATTGGGTTGTGTTTAACAGAAGTTAAAAATACGATGTGCCTGTCCCAGAAAATATGAGTACATTGCTGACCTTTGTGACACAGCCATGGCACAATTGTCATGGAACATATTTCCTCTGGCTACAGGAGGTCCACAGCTCCCACTGACACCAGGAAATGGAAGTACACTTAAGAGTATGCAGACATTGGTCCAGATGCAGGAAAATATCCACCAGAGCAATTGAACCCTGCTCTAATGAAGAGATGGGATGAGACAGGGAAGGGCCCTGACTTTGCCCACGGCACCCACAGAGCCTGAGCTCCCCAGTGAGCTGGAAGCTGCTGACCTGACAAAGCACTGTCAACCAAAAGTGACAGCCGCTCCTGTCACATCTCATCTTTGCAGCTCAAGGACCAAAAGTAAAGAGCTCACTGGAGGGAAGATCTAGAGAGGATATCTTCTGAGTGTTTGACAGAGCCTGGCCAATTCTATTCTATCAATACCTCCACAGAGTATATTGAAACACTTTGCCATTGAAACAAGAATTTGTAGCTCAGTTCTTCAAAAAATTGGAGCCATAAAGTCAAGATTTTGGTTTTATTCTACACCTCATTGTACCAGAATAACACCAATGGATCTAGGCTGTGTGGGGGAATATGGGACTGTGCAGCTTCCAGCATCACTCACTGCTGTTGTACACTGCTGACTACAATGGTGACCAGCCTCTGAACCAGCAGGCACACCTGGGTGTGCTAGAGGAAGTTTGCCCCAGGTCTATGCCCGCTCCTTCCCTCTTCAACATCCACATATGATGTGAAGTTCTTCTGAGATGATTATATCTTATTACCCTAAGTCTTCATTTTTTCTTAGTTGAAAAGAGTCATTACACATCTGATGATTTGGAAGCTTCACCGTAACATTTCCAAATCCCACTCCTGATTAACAAAGGAGCAAACCCAGCACAGGATTACTTACTATGCCACTTTTTGCTGCCAGCGAGTCCAAAATGAGTCTTATCTGAATCATTACAGACATAGCTTTAGACTTAGGACTGGCTTTAAAAATAATCTGAAAAAATACATAAGAAGTCACTAAAACTGACATCTAGCCTCATGTGAGAAAACTGATGCTAATTCACACACACCTGGAAATGTGTGGGCTGAGTGTACAGCGTCTGCACTGAATGCATGCCTGGTTGTGTAACTGTATTAGATTAATAGAACAGAAAGTATTTTCTCTCTGTGGTACCCATTTTGCAAACCTTTTTAGAATCTCCAGGCTCTTAAAGTACCTGCAGAGTCTTCAGGGTCTCAGACTGCTGGTGTTATAGACAACATCACTGAAAAGTCTCTAAGCATGAACCCATCCTGAAAACTACAATTTGCATTGAATTGTTTCAGTTCTGATATTGCAGAACATCTTATACCTTGGGAAGGCGAGGACTTTATGAACAAAAGGGCTGGTCACAAGCTGCAGGCTGCGTCCTGAATCAGTGCTGATAACAGCTATTTATCAAATGTATTTTACACTTAACAGCAAACAACACAACATCCAAAACTGTCTGTTCATAGCTCACTGATCTGAATTTATTTAGTTAAATGTTTCCTATGATTTCTTTCAACATGAAAATCTTGGCCTTTAGTGCAGTTCTTTCTTATCAAAGTAATCAGGCTCTTATTTCTCCCTTGCAGACTGATTTCTCTGCTGTATTAACTAACAGATCCCTCCATTACCTCGTATTAATACCTCCAAATCCTGTCAATGTGGTTACCTAAATCCAGCAAATGTGTACTAAATAGCAATGCTAACAATTTAACAATCTAGTTACAAGCAGTAAGTTACAAAAGAAGTCATCTCCACCTTTCATTAATTTCCCCCTTAATGGTCTCATTAGTTTTTGTAGTTGGGCACAGCAGTTAATGGCCTCAACAATAAATCGTGCAAAGTGAGATTTTAAAACTTCAAGGTAGGTCTGTGCTACTGGTTTGTCTTGTTATTTTCTATGTTGACCTTTGCTACCTTTATTTAGGTCATTCTCCCTTAACTTTTAACTGTTTCAGAGTCTAACAAGTGATGTCCAATTCTGAAATATTAAATCTGGACCACACATATGCCAAATGAGTGCTCCAGGCTCTACAAAATGATGCAGCAAGACTTTCCAGGATTACGGCAGTTTAAAATCAGAAGTATTTGAAAACAGCGACAGTGAAAACACAGTTTCCTTTTATTTGTGTCTTGAACTTCTGAACTTTATTATTCAGGTCGTTCCAGCAGCCCTGTGAGGACCAGAAAGCCCCTTTTAAAAAAGTAACAACACAAAGCCAACAGTTTTTATTTAATCATATGACTTGAGCACCTGGGAACTTAAGGAAGAGCAACACGGAAAACAAATGTCACAATGAGGCTGGTAGCAATGTGCCGGACACAAAGACCCTTCTCGCGTCTTTGGGATCAGTGTAGCACGATAATAACCAGATTAGTGATAAAGATCATTGCATTCTGTATTTCCTTTCTCTTGACAGCCTTCGTATCTGATGCACTAAGGTGTTTACTGAGTCCAGGGGTGTTCAGCCACTGTACAACTGGAGTAAAACAGCCATGAATCATGCCCTCAAAGTGCTCTTTACCGCAGCCGCTAACACTTTATAATGTTGTCTAGAAATCCAAAAGAATGATTTAGTCAAACCACGGCTTCTATTTCATTTTTATTAAACCTGGCTCTCTGCCTAAACTCTTGGCATTTTGAACAGTAAATATATTGCTTTATCCATAACATTTGTAACCTTCATTGATCCGCTCAGGTAAAAGCACCAAGTAAAAGTCCTTTATTATTGATGTGGAAAATATTACTTCTCCATTGCTTTTTGTCCACAAACATCTGTCACTTTCCCTGACAAATCTCCTCAGGTCATCTTTGTTCTGGGCCTAGAAATCCCATCCATGGTTATTTTGTGGGATGCAGTTGTTTTGCCATATAAATCATAGGATACTTTGGTTTGAAAGGGACTGTTCAAGGTCATCTGGTCTAACCCTGGGCAGGGACATCTCCAGGTTCAATCCGGCCTTTAATGTTTCCCAGGACGGGACACCTATCACCTCTCTGGGCAACATGTGCCAGTGTTAATTGAACTTCAAATGGTTGAATTAACACTGCTTCACAGCACTTTATCCACACCTCAGCTTTGAGTACAACAATTTTGCACAAACACAGCTTATTGTGGTCACTCATCTTCTCTGAACAAAGTGGTCTTTTCCTACAGCTTTGGGGACCCCTTGCCAGGGACTGCTTTGCATTCACTGCAGCAGCACTACCCCAGGGCAAGCATCCTTCCTGAGAGCACAGCAGGTCTGCAACCTGCTCCTCCCAGTGTGTGTATATTTTCCAGAGGAGTCAGCACAGCTTGTTGAACACAGCTTTGTTTTCTGATTTTATCACCCCTGTTTTTAGTGCCTCCTGCCCCTCCTCTCCTGGTGCCACAGGAGCTGAGCTACCCCCAGCAGTGGGGAGCCTAACACCCGCACCTGCCCCAGAAGCTGTAGGTGTAATATCATGGCTAATGATTTTTAAATTTTTTTCTTTTTCCTGCATAATGTCTCTAGTCCCTGCATCTGACAGTTCCAGCGGTGTAAGCAATAATTTTCCTACCTGTCACAAGCCCCATGACCCAGCTGCAGCTGGGGCAGGTTGCTCTGTCCCTCTGCCCTGCCAGGGCTGCTATTCCAGCGCCCTTTTTGCTCTTATGACTTCTGAAGCAGAAGAAGCCTCCCAAGGTTTTCGGTCAGTGCATGGCTGTCATATTTCATTTTGCCTAATACACATCAAAGCGATACATTTGACAAATGCATTTTCCTATGCCATTTGTTGATTCCTCCTCTATAATTCCACCTGCTGGGGCCCAAAGTGTCGCCACATCAGTTACCAGGGCACAGAAAATTTCACTGGCTGTATCTGTGTACAGTTGGGGTTTTTTTACTTATTAGCATTTAAAATTATTATAACTTACTATTTGTGTCTTTGGTGTATATGAGCATGCAGTCACCATTTTTATTATTTGTTCATTCTCATCTGGGCCACATGTTAACTTTGTTGGTTTGCACATTGAGGGTGATATAATTCATGCCTGCAGAAGTATGGTGTGTGAGTCTATGTGCATGCAAGCAGCTTACTGTGTTCATCTCTTCATGTGTGTGCAGCATGTTCCTGTACAAAGATGAGCCAATGCTGTGGTTTGTTCTGCACACAGCACATCTCTGTCTGCATGTTAATATTTCTCTGCACCGTGATGATTTAATCATGTATTAAGTAAGGTAGTCAGCACTGCTTCCCAGTGGAGAATATTTATTTTAGGTTTCCATTTTCAGAAATTATTTCAGAATGATGTTCCACCATTATGAAGGGGAAAAAATTAGTCCACTTGACTAAGTTATTTACTAATTTTGGGAGCAGTATCATGCTCCCACTGTACTAAAGAAAATCTCTGGATCCAGTGGGGGTGGATTCACCTGACCTGTTGATGGCCATTGCAAAGTCAGGCTAGTCCAAGCTCATCATCATGGCTCATTCTGTAGTCAGTGAAAAAAACATAAAAGTATGTAGACTCCCTCTATAGACAATCCATCCCATGACAGAAGTTTAAATCAGTGAGAAGACCACTGCCTAGGGACAGGTGTTTGTAGTAGTCCATCAAGATTTGATGGGATTTGCATTGCTTATGTGGGAGGAGAGCTTTACTCGCATCTTTGTCTGATGAGGTGAATCATGGAACTCCAGAAAAGCAAAGCTAGCTGAACTGAATGTGTCAGTTTTTATTTGTTTCATGACCACAGTTTTTCTAGCAAGCAGGTTTTTCAAGTCTAGACATGACCCACACTGAGTGAAAGGCATTAAAGGGAGTGGACTGGAATATGTCACCTATAAACAGCAAAGGCATTTAATAGCATAGATCCTGGAGGGAAGTTTCAGCAGAGGAACTGTGGATGCAAGAATAACTCCAAAGCCAATGAAAACCAAAACCCTTGAATTTATGAGATGGAATATCATTCCACAGGTGAATGATGATTATTTTGCAAATGTAGAAATGATCTGAATTTTAGTGAAGGGCAAGACCAACAGCTAATGTTGGTATTACAGGGTAACTGCTGGTCAAATAAGTCATCAGTACTGGCATGAAATGTATAGTAGCTATCCCCAAAGAAGCTTGAAGATGCTGAGTAAAAACAGTACAATCCAGGCAATGATGAATTAATACCCAATTTTGGATGACTTCTCCCAGAGGACTGGGGAAAGATAAAAATCCAAGGTGAAACCTGCTGCATGTTGTAACTATTAAAACATAAAAGAGACATAAAAACTATGAGATGTCTGTTATGCAGTGGATCTGAAACATCAAAAAGGTCTTAGAAGTCTAATAACATACTCAAATTTAAACAAAAGGGAAAGATATGAGCTTTCTCCTTTTTGGTTTGATACTTGAGACAATCAGTAATTTGATGGATTTAGGGAAGCATACATTTATAGAACTGAAAGGGGTTTTATGAGTATCAGGTTGCTGATATACGTAAAAATTTACAGAAGTGGGCTTCTGTGTTCCAAACCTCTCCTTTTAAGTGGGTTTTTAAAATCTGTAATCAGTTTACAGCTTATCTTTGTGCAGGGTCCCAGAATGATACAATTTGAGGAAAAATAACTGCCAACACCTAATTTAAAGGGCTGACAATTTATTAATATTTTTCTTTTTTTGAATGTCACTGGACTTGGGTGGAGCTGAATCTGACTGTTTTAATAAGACTGTATTGTATTTCAGTGGTTTTGCTATCATAAATGTAGAAATGCTTCAGATTATTACTTTTTTCCAGGGCAGTAATGGTTGATTGGTGTTAGGCATGCCTTTTAGCTGCAGCTTTTCATTATGTTCTTTGTTCTTCCCCTCCTCCAACATCCCATGACCCATGATTCCACAGTGTCCCTGTCTTCAGAGAGCTACAGCACTGTATTTCCTTCCTACCAAGCAGCATGTTCTTTTTCTCTTAGATTTGAGCCCAAGAGCGTAAAACGAAATGAAGAAACATAACCTAACAATTCTCTCTCTTCTGTTCTTCGGTGTCAGCAGTACCTCTGCTCTCTCTTCTATATCTTATCCTTAATGCTGTCAGGCCTCACTAAAAGGGCTTGACTCATGGGTTGGACACTACTGCTTTTGGTGATGACTTGTTACTTTTTTTTTTCTTCTGTTTATCATGTCTGAGTGAACGCGACAGCATTCAGTCGGTGCCAGATTGTCAACACTGGACCCAGACATTCTCTGTGTTCAGAACAAATGTGGTTATATCTTTCCAAGTACAGCATCTAAAAGCCTACTTCTCTCCGCTTCTTTCCTCTCCACACCAAATATGCCTGAGTTTTTTCCTGGAGAGATGACACTGGCACTGGGGAGGGGGGATTTGGCTTCTTTACTTGCTGTGCTGCCTTTCAGTTGAGATGCCAGCCGGGGAGTTTGCAGTGATGCTGGTGTTGGGATGTGGCTTACAGCAGAACTGGAATGGCTGTTTCCCATCTGGTTCAGAGCAGCTGTCAGAGACAATGAATACCACTATCTGACAGCAGGAGCCTGTTTTTGTTGTGTGTATGTGTTTGTAATGTGCACGTGTAATTTCTGAACTGCCTCTGTGCTGGGAAGCAGCTCTTCTCTTTGTTAATGCATGCTCATGTAAAGGTACATATAACCCTGAGCTGTGATCTGCAAACCACAGTTTGCATTGCTGTGGCTCACAAGCTAAAAAACCAAGTTAATGTGTAAGTCTCAAAGTAATTTAATAAACTATTAACTGGAAATACACATTATTTATATTTTGCAAAGGGATCTGGGAGAGAAGGCAACTTGCCATCTTAACTAAGAATCAAAAAGCACTGTGATAAGTCCTTGGTTTAACATCTAACATGACCCAATGGCTAAAACATGATGTCAATAGATGGTATTTACATAGGAAGCATACAAAGGAAGCAGGCTGCTTGCAGCGTAGTCTTTCCACAAGGATACCATGTTTTCAAGCATTGGAGAAATATTCTAACACCTGCAGCAAACCCACAAAAATGGAAACAGGTTTAAAGCTTTCCCGAACAGAATACTTTCAAATAAAAAAGTGTATGTATTATGTCGGCAGCAGTCAGTTTGGATCCCTGCCTAAGGAAAAGTGAGGACTATTTCCAAACTGATTATAAGGGAGCAAAAAACCTAAATAGGTAGGTCATGTTAAAAACTAGCACTGCTTGTTGGGAATTCTGGACAAGTCTTCTGTGAAGTTTTAGTTACTTCAAGTATGGACTGGATAATGGGACCAGCCTTCCAGCAGTTGCTCTTGCCCATCTGGCTGAAGCGCTCTGTGCTTGGCCAGAACCTGAAAGCTTTCAGGACTGCTGGTGTGTGGCATTTGACCAAGGGGAGCAGCTGCTCCTTGTTGGAGAGCCAAGATCTTGCCCAGTCCCCAAGTGAGAGCTTGTCATATAACATAGCCCCATAATGGAGATAATAATGCTTGCTCTTCTTTAGAAATTACTTTGAGAACTGCCAAAGAAAAAGGCCTATTCAAATGCAAAGCCTGATGCTTTTATTTATTAATAGATAGTGTGCCAGAGTCACCAATCTGCTCCTGGTGCCTAGTGTGGCTTTGAAAGCAGAGGATCTGCTTGCTTGATTGAACCCAGCTGGTGAGTTGAGGGCTAGGGCTTTTTGTGATATTGGAAGGAGAATGAAACAGCCAGATGTTAACCAGCAACTACTCAAGTTTAGTATTTTCCTGCCCGTTATTCCTCTAAAACTAGAGCAAACGTGGGAGTGCCTAAGCTCACCCACCTACTTCTGATGCAGAGGATCAGCTTCTCAGAACACTGTTGTTTCCTTAAAGGATCTCAAATGTTTGCAAAAAAATAGCAGCTACAGGTAAAAGCGTTATCTCTGCTGGGAAATACATTTTATCTGCTCCACAGGATACCATAAGAATCTTGTGCTGTAGCAGGCTCCTGGCAGGACCTGTGGCCCTGTGGAGAGAAAAGCCCATGCTGGAGAACGGAAAGAGTGTGAGGAGTCGTCTCAGCAGAGGAGGAAGGAGTGGCAGGGACAACCTGACCACAGCTCTCATTCCCCATTTGCCTGTGCTGCTTGGGGATAGGAGGCAGAGAATTCAGGAATTAAGTTGTGCCCAAGAATAGGAAGGGGTGGGAGGAATGTGTTTAAAAATTAGTTTTATTTTTTATGTTCCTGATCTGATTTGACTGGTAAGAAATTAAATTAATTTCTCCAAGCTGATTTTGTTTTGCCCATGACAGTAATGGGTGATCTCTCCCTGTCCTTATCCTGACCCATGAACCTTTTGTTGTACTTGTCCAGCAGAGGACAAATACAAATAGAGAGGCTTTGGTGGGTATCTGGCATCCAGCCAGGGTTAAACCCTTCTAGACTTAGAAGCACAGCACAGTATTTATTAAAGTGTTCACCTGATGCATTGTCTTTACTACAGCATTACCTGGCATCTCTGGAGACTCTAGCTCAGCTCAATTTCAACAAAGATTTTCAGGAAAGACAGACAGAAAAATAAAAATCAATTTTCTGTCTTGCTCTAGATTTATCACTCTGCTGTGAATGATTAAAAGGTGGGAGGCCTGCTTGTCTAAATTTGTGCCTTCCCTATTTTGTTTTTGGCTTCACTTTCCTGGTGTGGAAAGCCTGGTACTGATTTCACTCAAGCCATGGTTCACACTGCTCAATTCATTGTTGCTGTCCTCGAGGGAGTCTTTCCTATAGAATCACAGAATCACATAACTGAGTCAGAAGAGATGTTAAAGATAGTATAGTTCCAACTCCCCTACCATGGGAAGGGACAACTTGCATTAGACAAGGTTGCTCAAAGCCTCATCCAATGAACACTTCCAGGGATGGGACATCCACAACCTCTCTGGGCAACCAGTTTCAGTGTCTTACCACCCTCACAGTAAAGAATTTCTTCCTAAAGTCTAATCTAAACCTCCCCTCTTTCACTTGAAAGCCATTCCCCTGTGTCCTGTCACTACATGACCTTGTAAAAAGTCCCTCTCCATCTCTCTTGCAGGCGTCTTTCGTGTATGGGAAGGCTGCTCTAAGGTCTCCATGGTGCCTTCTCTTCTCAGGACAGAACATCTGTGAATCTCTTGGCCTGTCTTCATAGGAGAGGGGCTCAAGCCCTCTGATGTCTTCATGACCCTCCTCAGGACACGCATCAAAAGGTCCATGTGTTTCTTACATCGGGGTTTTTTTCAATTACTTTCCCCTCTACACTTGCAGTAACAGATGACTTTTGGAAACAGTCCTATTAAAATGAAAGCAGAGGGTATGTTTGAACCCACAAAGTGGCTGACAAACTTTATCGTATCAGACGAAATATAAATGGAAGTAACATTGCTAATGTGCTTTTACCAAGCTGTCTCCTTAAGCTGATACATTATAGTCCGTTTATTTTGATTTCTCATATTTAGAACTGTTTTCTTACATTAGGATTTTTTCCTGTAGCCACTGCAGCATTTTTATCTCCGACGTATTACAAAGTGATGTATAATTTTAAACGCTCCCTTACCACCTCGTAAGTTGGAGAGAGCACAGTAGGGCACCGCAGCTGGATGCT
>PYHW01009762.1:720665-732485 GCA_013186435.1 Turdus rufiventris
TTTCCCTAGTAAAGAACTGTTATTCATAATTCCCATATCTTTGCCTGAAAGCCCCTTGATTTCAAAATTACAATAATTTGGAGGGAGAGGGGTTTACATTCTCCATTTCAAAGAGAAGCTCCTGCATTTCTCAGCAGACACCTGTCCTCCAAACTAGGACAGTATTGTACCTCTTGGTGCCTGCTACTGCACTTTTCATATTTGCTCTTCTGTATAGCTCTATTTTGGTTTAAAATTTTTCTGCAAAAAGTTAGATGTAGGAACTGAAAAAAGGTATGAAAAGTCATTGCATCCTTTTTTATCCTTTTAGAATTCTCCATCCATCCCTTTCAGATGGAAGTGTCTGCTGTGCACAGCTTTGTGTCATTCTTTGAATATGAAAGGCAGATCTGAGATCTCTCATCCACTTGTTCTTGGTATAGAATATACCAGCTCCTTTTGATGAGATTTTTTTTCATTGCACCAACTAGTTTGTTTCCATGTCAGTTTTTTCACTTAGGATTTTCTGCCAGTAGGGTTTCTGGCAACATGTACATCTGGGCAAGCTACATCTGGAGCTTTGGTTGCTGGGGATCAGCAGGCTGAATGTTTTGATGACTAATAATCACAGATGAATGCCTATATTCTGATAGTTGCCAAAAAGTTATACAACTCTGGAGTCCTTCATCCTTTAAGGTTACTCTGAGTGAATCCTCTGGTGTAAAGCATTTTCTAGCTTGGAATAAATAGCCAGGAAAAGACTGTCAGTGCCCAGATCCACTGCAGGGGTACTTCATGTCCTGGATAAAGGTTCAGAGGTATGATCAACCAAGAAGGTCACAGTTATGATAGGCTTATATCTAAGTTAGTCTCTGGGCACCAACAGAACTCTTGAGAGCTTCTGTCAGTCTGCAGAATAGCTCTCAGCCTAGATTGCTAGTGTTTCAAGCTGGAAAACAGAATTACCTCTAGGAGTGCTAAAACTGGACACCATCATGCCTTTGTTTCCCTCTGATAACCACTTGATAGAAGGGAAAATCTGAAGACTTTAGATCAACAATGGTGTCAGACAGCTCAGGAAGCGCCTCTAAGGCTCCTGTTGGAAGGATCATGCCACATCAGGTGTCTAGTTCCTGCAGAGCACACCATTGGTCTTATAAAAATTGGATTCATAGTACTCAGCAGACTGAGTGCTGAGCAGCGGAAGTTTACACCTGAGAGTGCAGTGAGAGGAGTTTAAATCTCCTGTCTCAATGAGTGAGATGTGAGGCTACAGGCTTTACACACCAGGGATTTCCTAGGGATCCCTGAGAGCAGTTATCATCTCCAGCTCCTACAGGAGAAGGTCAGATGGAGTAACACCTCATTAACACCTCCCTGCAGCATGTTTGTGTAACCTGAGCACTCTTTCAGTGAATTTTAATGGCAGTAATGGGCCAAGGAAATTCAGGTTCTCAGAACAAAAGCAAACCACCTACTAGAATTCAGCCTAGGCACTCCGTATCGTGTCTTGAATCAACACTAAAATGTGCTTTGACTATGAGAGAAGGCACAGGCTTGTAATGAGTCTAATCAGCCTTCCCACTTATGCCATCCTTAGAATCACAGAATCATTAAAGTTGGAAAAGACTTCAAGAATCATTGAGTCCAACCACTGACCAAATTCCACCACATCAACCAAACCATAGCTACGTCGTCATTTCTCGAACACTTCCAAGGATGGTGACTCCACCATCTACTTGGGCAGCCTGTTCCAAAGCTTGACCACTCTTCTAGTGGAGAAATTCTTCCTGATGTCCAATCTTATCCTGCCCTAGTGCACCTTGAGGCCATTTCCTCTTGTCCTGTCTCTGGCTGCCTGGGAGAAGAGGCTGAACCCAACCCTTCTTTCTTATGGCAGCTGCAGAGAGAGGTAAGGTCTCACTTGAGCCTCCTTTTCTCCAGGATGAACAAACCAAGCTCCCTCAGCTGTTCCTCAGAGGATTCACTCTCTAGGTGCTTCATCAGCTTCATTGCTCTTCTCTGGACATGCTCCAGCCCCTCAAAGTCTTTCATGCAAGGAGGGACCCAGAACTGGGCACAGCACATGATGCTCCTCTCCAGTGCTGAGTACAGAGGGACAATCACTTCCCTAGTCCTACTGGCCATGCTATTTTTTTATATATAGACTGCTTGGTAATAGCAGTTAAAAATGTACTGAGAATACTGTGCATTTATATTTTCAGAGTTATCAAATGTACATTTTACCACTGAGCCTTCAGAAGCCCCTAACAGAGAAAACATCTTGGAGACAGGATGTGCTAGCCGTACTCTACAACTAAAATTTTAATTAAAAGTTCTACAGAAGACAGCAAACCAGAAATTAAAAAAAACCCCAAAACCCTGTGTCACACAGTGTCCCAGTGTCAGATAACATCAAATGAAAAAGTCAAGGTTTGTAAGACCTTAATAAATGAGGATAACAAAGGTGTTCTATCTTAGCAAAGACTTTTATTCTGTGCTTCTTTCCTCCACCTCAGGACATGAGGAAACAAAAGGATGCAGCAGACACAAGGCAATGAAAGCAAACGTGAACATAGAACAGCTCAAGTTAGACTTAAGTGACTGCTAAAAGTTAGTTTGGGTGCAGATATGGAAATTCTCCATCATTATTAAAATCCTGTGGTTTGTCTTTATATTTTGTTGCAACTTCATTTCAGTAAGTATATTTTAAAAAATATTCTTCATTTAGTCCTCAGTAAAACTCAGATGGATCAACCACACAGCCAGACAGTTTGCACGGGTACTCCACCCCGTTTGACGTGCCCAGCTCTCCCATACTTTCTCTCAGGAACACAATTCAAACTACACGGCAAAATCTAAGAACTGGTGACTCAGAGCTTGAGAACAGTGACCAATGACAGCCACAAAAGTTTTCTGCTACGAGGAAAAACTATATTGAGCCCACCTGAATGCACAGGTCTTGAGGCAGTTTATGGCACTGACTCGTATCTAGCAGAGTGAGCCTATCTACACCACATTTACAGACAAGCCAAGAAATTGCCTGGTGCCACTGTCCAACACCTAATGTCTAATCCTCTACTTGACAAACCTGGATCTTTCCATGGGTTGTATCTTGGCTATGGTCCTAAGTGTTATGGCAGGAGCATGGATACAAGATCCAGCAGAACACAGCCCCGTGACCACGGCTCAGTGAAGTGCAGGGACGGTGCAGTCATAGTGCGAATCTGCACATCTCTCCCATGAAAGGTCTTGGAGTCATGATATTAGAAACAGTTAAGCCTGAATAGATCAGGCTCTTTGCAAAAGGAAGATAATTTTGGATACTGAAGGTGTATTTGCTTTTCTTTCACATGACAACCTCCCTTTTACTTTAAAAATATTACATTTTCTCACATAGTCCAATTCAACATACTATTTGCCACCACTGGCCTATTTAGTGCTGCTAACTGCACCATTCTGCTATTGCAAAACAAATAATGGACTACATTTATTTGGTCCCTGCCATTTGAACATTAAAATACGGTTAATAGATTTGTAGACCATTCATAATAGCATGTTTTGTTGGGCTTTTGTGTAACAGTGTGACAGGTATTGTGCAACAAACCCATAGAAATGAACTGTCCTGTCACAAGTTACGTCTATACACAACTGAATAAAAGCTGTCATTCCCCTATTTCCATAGATTACATGCTAAGGCTAATGAGCTTTTATTAGGAAAAATCCTGTTTCTACTGGACTGACAAATAAAGCTTTAAACAATTTTTGTCCACATGACTTTCAAGGAAAAAGAAGTCAGACAGGATCTACCATTAAGCATCTTTTTATTATAGTCTTTAATGTACATGCAGAATTTAAAAAAAAAAGGTGTCAGTTATATCTGTAAGCTTATAACAATAATGTAAATGTTTGGATCAGCAATGTATTTTGATTAGGGACTAAGAACTCTAAGTGAACAGACATCTTTCAGGATATACAATTTATATGGTAAATCAAAGTTTTCTTCTGAGTGATTTTCCTCATAAAAGATAAAATATTGCTTGTTTACAATCTTGGTTGTTTTTAATACTGAAAAAAATCTACAATAGTACACTCTTCATTATGTACATAGAAAAACATAAAACTATATCCATACCAGTGTCTGTTTTAAATGCAAATAGTAGTTAATAGCTTCGTAAATTTTTGTGCACCCTCTCCCCTTTTCCCTCCCCCACCCCCATTTAAAAATGCAGCATTTCCTAAAGTTTTCAATGCTTTGGCAGAAACAGAATGGAAGGCACTTCCATGTTAGGTAAAGCAATATGTGAAATGTCAGCGCTAAATAAAAAAGCTGTAGGTGTACCAGACAGCTCCATGTTCATCCCAAGGGACAAATTCTGTACTTCTGCAGGTCAAGAACTGGTTTGCTAGAGATTCCAGCTGGAGCAGGCTCAGACCCCAGCTTGGTTTACAATAAAGCAGATTAGCCTCACAACTATTTTTACAAATGCTTCACACAAACCAATGAGGATGCAGAGAGCATCTCTGAACACAGTACTATTATCAGGGCAAAAAAGCTCTTGCAGGTCACAGCATCAGAACATGTCGCAAAGGCCCTTCCACTTTGCAACACGGTAGTTTCACACAACACCCTCTGTTTAAGACTTCCTGATGTGGCAGCTCAGCTAAAAATGAACAAAGCAACACACAAATGTGAAGATTCTAAAGCATCTCTTGTGATGGATAAATTTAGACTCAGCAAAGCATCCTGAAAACAATCCGTGTGCTAGTGGCAGGCTGATCTCTGCTGATAGGGAAATTTTGAAAGCTGTAGAAAAGTTTCTCCTACATTTGCCCTAAACCAGGACACAGGGGCAGCTCCTCCCTGGCTTCCTGTGGCTTGTTTGACACTCCTTCGTTTTTCTTTTAACTCAAGATTATCTCTGGCATACCTGCAATATGAATTTATATTAATACTTTGCAAAAATACCCCAGAGATGCCAAAGAGATAAGCGCCTAAATGCTTGCTAAGGGATGTTCATAAGTCACAGTCAGGAAAACATTTCCATAATGACCAGTTTTAGCTCTCAACTGCAGTTTGTTTCTGCAATCCTAGCAAAGCTTGAGAAATTACTGGATGCAAACTTCCAAGACAGAATGAGACAGAAAGGCACCGACCAAAGCTTTTACATGTCAATGTCTCCAGCCTGACAAAATGTTAAATTTTCAGCACAGATGCTAGTTCAGTAATATGTTTACTTGACTAATTTATTCATACTGCACAATATCTGACCATGACTGTAAATAGCTGCAGTCAACTGACAATCCAATTGAAAAAGAACATTCTGCTAAAACCTGCCAGCTGGTCACGTTCATTCTGCTGTGATAGCTCTGCGCTCTTTAGCCACAATAAAATGAATGGCTTTATAGTGTTGGAAAGCATTTTTGTCATTCTTCAGTATCACTGTGGATTTATCTCACAAGGAATGAAGGGTAAGATAAAAAGGCATCCAACAACACTTCAATCTCTGAGTTGAACAGCCAGCAAAATAATATGCAGCTGGCATGGAAGAATAGCCCTTTAAGGTTAGTTTAAAATGCAGAACAAAGGGGGGGAAAAAGGGCAAAAGAAAGCAAAAAAAAAAAAAAAGGCAAGTAGTCCAGTAAGAATGAACAGTAGAAAAAGAAACTGAGCAAGTGATTCTTTGTTTTGGGCCAGTCCACCACCAGTTGCTGTATGTTGCTTTGGAAAACACAAAACTGGCACCAAAACACTCCAAAAAACACAAAACCTTCACCCCCTTCCTAGGCTGATGGCTCTCCTTGAATTGTCCCTCAGATCTCTTTCCGTACTGTGGCTCGGATGCTGCTGAACACTTTGCCTATGGCCTCAAAGAGCGGGTCGCAGAACGTGTGGATGCAGATGGAATAGACACGGCTAATACACTGGATCTCAATCAGGTAGCTCCTTATGCATGGCACCACCGCCCAGATGTGCAGGAATGACAGAATGGCAAAGTAGATGCCCCAGATGAGAGCCATAGGAATACCAAAGATTGCTGACAGTAAACGATAAAACCAGTATTTTGTTACAGTGAAGGTGGTAAAACTGGCCTTCCAAATCCCATCAAAGCTGTGTGTTCCCTCTGGCTCAGCAATCACATCTTCAAAATCGATCTGCAGCAAAGAACACAAAGTCAGGTCAGTCAGATATTCGCATTAAGGGTGTGTTCCAGAAACACCTTTCCTGGAGAGCTATGGTCCCCTGCAAGGAAACACAAAGCACGTACTTCCTACATCCCCACATGATTCAACCCGTGATTTAAGCCATGAATCTTCAGTAACCTTTACCCAGTGACTACCAGGGAGCCTCAATGATCAGCTCAAAATTAGACATCTGATTTCTAGATGGAGTTTTCCACAAAACTGAATATATTTTCCTCATCTTCTACAGCCCTAAGGCATGCAGTGCCCTTATGGTCTACTTAAGGTACAAAACAGGTGAATAAAATCATATTTCATAGTTTTGACTATTCATAATAATTCAAAAAGTCACCTAAGGAAACAGTGCATTCCAACAGGCATATTTTAGCACTCTCTGTTGAAATACTGAGCTGTTCAGGAAGTTTAATTGTCATAATATTTCTATAAGAAAACTAACAGAATTGCAATGATGCTTCAGCTCCATGTCACACAGACATGTTTGATATAACCCACAATACAGGATATTTAATTTAGTCAGCACAACCAATTGTATAGGCACTGCTAACAACAGGAAAGAGAACATCACAACACTATTCCTCTGCAAGGAAATAAATGGCTGTCCAAGTCAGATGAAAGAAAAAAAAAATTGCATTCCTGGGACTGGATCCCAAAGTGAGATAATAATGCTGCCAAAAGTGAAGATTTACAGGAGCATGACAAGGTAAGTATGACATGGGCCAGCAGCCACAGAAACTCAGGCAATTGTACCTTAGCATGCTGGAAGGAGGTGAATATGCATATACTCAGTGCAAATACTGCTTATACTGTAAGAAAAGGCTCACAATCACTTCTTTTAATCTAAAATATACATAAAAATTAAAAACCACTCATTCTTCTCTCCTGCTGAAACTTTTATCACCTCCAGACATAAGTTACTAACAAAGGGAAAAATACTATAAAATCACTGGACTTTCCAGCTTCTCAAACAAAAAAGATAACTGCAAGCAAAAGTGTACAGTCTAGGTGCAATCAGTGTGAATGACTGGAAAGTCCTTGAGAGGAAATTTCTGAATTACCTCTGATATCCAGAACCTTGAATGCCTAACACCAGGCTGGCTTAATTGAACATATTCATATTACACTCTCTGCCAGTGCTTCTCTAGACCTCCTGTTATGCAACTTATAAACCTCTTTTTCTCCTACTCTGAACTAGGCTCTAGTGATCTGAAAGTCATTCTTTGGATGGATATTCATCATCATCATCACCATCACACCTAAAGGTAGCATTTGAGTTGACACTGGATCTCCACAGAAACCTATGGCAGACTCTGCATTGGCAGAGTAGGTTTTCTTTTTAGAATGCATAAGCAATCATACTTACACAATCTATTTCTGCAGCTATTCAAAAGTAAACTTTTAATTGTAGCCACATCTCATATTAGCTCATTTTCAAAGTGAATGGGTGTTCTTGGCTTATTACCAATATTTTCCTTGAAATCAGATAATAAAATATCCATATGATGGCAAAATCCACGATGATGACAGCAAAAGAAAGCTGCTTCTCAAAAAATATTACTACATAAGGACTACATGGTTCAGCATAGCCCTCTTATTCTAAAACTTTTGCCAATTTATGGCATGCTTCCCACCAGTTGATGCTGTAACCCTTGGCAAAGGTAACACAGCCATCATAGAGGTTCAAAGCATCGAGTGCTAGTCAGTGTCATATCTACAGTCTTTTTATTCAGTTCAGTTGGAGTGGAGTCCATCTTGTATTATCTTCTTGTATTATTTCAACTGGTTGATAAGGGAAATACTAGATCTCATAAGGAAAACAAGTTTGCATTTAGCTCCATCAGCCTTTTCATGGTTGCATCTTCATTTTAGCCAAATAAGACGTATTTTTACCAGAAATGTATCTTTTAGCACACAAAATGAAACCATGGTTTAATGTGAATTTGGTATTTTAGAATACACAGTAAGATTAGTCCATAATTTGATTACTTTCAAAATAATTCATTGAAATTAAATGGAAAATGGAAGCCAATAAACTCACTGTTTTTCAAATCAAATAGTAAACTTTCTGTAACTGTGATTCTCAGTAACTCATATTTTTAGCCTGTTGTGTCCAACAAAATGTCCATGGAGAGCTGGGAGTTGACACAACAATCATGCCATATAACATTTCCAGATGGACAGCCCTGTCCTCATTCCAGGAGCTGATGCTAATATTAGAACATTTATGATATGCCTTTGGTCAGGATTTCCCAGCTCAAGTCATACACGGTTGTTCTAAAAGTACTCAGGAATAAATCTGTCTGTGAGATAATAGCGATGTATTCGTGACACCGGTAATTATCAATAGGTTAGTTTCTTGGAGTAATTTCAACAGCTCTACCAATGCAGAGAAGAGATGGCCCTGTAGGAATGGTAGCTGATGTCTTTGCCCATTTCATTATTCCTCAAATTCTGTTTCACATTACTCCAGTTAGAATAAGGGAACTTGTGAGTGAAAAGACAGAAAAATGGCCTGGCAACTTAAAACTCCTAGCTGAATTAAAATGAAGCTTCTATCTTCCTAGAAGCTGTATTATTAAAATAAGAACATTATGTGCATGCCAAGGAAGTCCAGCTACGCCTGGCATTTGAACCTCTGTGGTGCTGTCCAAAACCAAACTCACCTGCAGCAGTGTTTAAATAAAGACAGGCAAGGAGTTGAGGTAATCTGGGCTCTTCTACTCATGTGCTAACAGACTGCTGCCTGGGAAACTATTTCTTTCACTCTTCAAGCAGTACAGATAAGTCCTTCTGCTGCAGGAACTGAGATATCACTCAGATTCTTCCTGCACTAAACCACTCCCCATGAAGGATCCTGATTTTAGCTTGTAGGGATCAGTTCTCCACAGGCCAGAGGAAGAACAGGTGATTGGATGCGTTTTGCCTTGCTGTGGATTACATTTTTGTCATTCAGATTACTCACTCCCTCCTCAGTCCCTCCTAGTGCTCTCCTCTGGTTTTTAGTTCAGTAGCACTCACTGATGGTGAGTATCATCAGACTGATAAAGGGTGTCCAACTGAAATAAGTAAAGTAAAAATAGGACTGACAGGGGAAAGAGAGTGCCCAGAAATATGATCCTACAGAAGAAAGACACCGTCATTTCTGGTCGTCAATCTAACTGTCTTGCAAGTATAAGACAACATTTTTAGGGTCTTGTTCTCAAGGTCACTTTTGTCAAAGCAGCATGTGCATGTGGACCTGTGAACTCTCATTTTATCTATAAAGGCTTTCTTAGGTTATGCACAGGTCTTGTTTAGAAGTTTACATGTTCCTCATGTAGTTTGTCCCTTCAGAGTTGCCAGGATGTGCTGTGAAATCACAGTGAGGCAGTTGCCAAGCCAGTGAAAATATGGGCACGTTCACTTGCGACAGGAGAGAAGTACAGGAAACTTGGTTCGACCCTCTAAAGGATGCTAATAACTCGCTCTAGCCTTCTGCTTCAGATTAAACTATTAAACACTATCAACTCCTGTTCCATGCCTACAATGCACTTCCTGACTTCAGCTATTTTTTGTTTCCTACTATTCAGTTTGGTAAAGCCAGTTTTTACATTGCTTGAAGCTTTTGTCTGATTCTGCTATGAGAATTAATGAAGCTTCTTTTTCTCTGCACATGTTTATTAAACTTCTATCAGGAAACTGAGGAACCTGCTTTGATTCTAAAATAGATTTATTTACAAGAAAGGGAGATGGTAAGGGATTTATTTACAAGATTTATTTACAAGAGAGGAAAAGTATCTATTTAAAGATCAGAACTATTAATTTAAAAGCTTACCAGTGTGAAGTTATCATCTGACGCAATAATATACGCTGCATGTATGAAATTAGTTGACCTGCTCACCTTGTCACTTCAAGTCCCTATGTATCAGAAGCTGGCCAGCTGGAAAGGTATATTAAATGCCAGGCTCAAATCACCTGCTTACCCGCTGTGCTTCTCAAAAGTTTGTTCATTGAGGTTTGTAATATTCATTACATAGGAAAAAATTACTGGGCATGGTCTGTCAGAAAAAAATAAACATTAAGACCACCAGCATCAGGCTTTGACCTACATTTCTGTGATTGTAACTATTATGATTCATATCTTTGTGTGTGATAGCTGCATGCTGCCACTATGATCACAGCACATAGCTCACAGCCAGGCACCACCCCTACTCCACTCCAGAGGAACCCAAACAAGTGCTGAGAATGCCTGCATTTTTGTGTGCTTTCAATATCTCTTGGAGTCAGTAAAAGGAGGCTTGGATCCTCACTGTATCTCTACAGATTGATCACTAATATGTCCAGTCAGGCAGAACACTTACACACACAGCATGAAAAATGTGAACTGTCCTACTTACAGCAATATGCTAACCTGCTCTGCCAGACCAGGGCTAAAGTCTAGGCTGAATGTATACAGGAAAGAGTCATAAGCTAGTTTTCTTTACATTTTTATGCCTGAAGTATGGAAACTGTCTACTGCTTGCCCTGGGCTGTTTTAAAACAGGTTTTCATTGATTTCAAGACTGTAAGTATAATATTGTTTCATTGTATTAAATCCTGCCCTTGCAAGACATGAGGCAGATATGGAATTTATTTTCGGTTGTAATAAAGGCAATTTATAAAATTCCAAATATATTCAATGTCTTTTAAAGAAACATTCAACATAATAAAATGTATAAAACATCACAAAATGACAAGCCTTTCTGTGGCATGGGTCACATTTGGGAGGTGATGTTAAGGACAGATGCAATACTGCTCTTATGCAGAAGTGGCATGTATTATTAAAAATAAGAAAAATGTGTGAGCATATGAGATTATTACTATCTTAGCATTTCCACATACTACTTGGAACCTAAAAATTCCCAGTTATAGTGCCTGGAGAAGAAAGGCATTACAGCAATTGAGAATAAAGTTAAGCAACAAACTCACAATCTTTATGTCAAATCACTGATGCCAGTTAAGCAGTTATATATTTCCTTGATCCTTTGGCATACCACATTATCACATATGCTTATGCTTGTCCTCACTGCTGCCACAGTTTAAGAGAAAATCATGAAAAAGTTGATACTCTTTCTACTGAATCTGCAGGAAAAAGGATGAGGAGTTGTTCAGACTTGCAGGAGAAAAGTTGCTCTTCTCCCTTCCCTCCCAGACACCCAAAGACTCATCCACCCTTTTAAGAGCACTATGCTATCTCCATCTGCAAATGATTACCTGTAGTTATGTAGGAAGTCTAGTAGTTTATTCCTGAACACACAGAGCTGCATGATTTCTAGATGGTCTACTTCCTCACTAAACAGGTTTCAACAGCAAACATTAGGCGATCTCAGGTGTTTACTAAGCAAAAACTCATTCTGTTCCACAGTATTTATACAAACCTAGAGCTAAAGCAAGGGTGACTACAAAATGTGAACATCTAGCAGTGTTCTGTTTCCCCACAAGACAAGAAATCACCTTGAATCTTGGTATTGGTGGCAAGCATCTAACAAGGGAACCCCAAGACTCCCTCCAGGTTGGGCTGCAGCATGATTAGCTTTGCCTGTCAACCCTGGACCCTGTCTTCAGAGCACACCGCTCTTCTGGGGACTGGCCAGATCACAAGACACAACAGTTGGTCCTTTG
>PYHW01009762.1:732535-785293 GCA_013186435.1 Turdus rufiventris
AAAAAAAATAAAAGCCATGACTGCAGATGGCTAGGACCAGAGCTGCTGCATAACGCTTGCTGAGTGCAGAAAAATTACAAAGAAATATTTCCAAAGTGATTGAAAGCCTAAACAAGCAATCAGAACTGCTGCACCCCAGTTACTTGCACAAACTGACCAATAAATTTGGTTTACCTTTCCTGTCTCTCTGTGCCTGCTTTCCACAATACAGCAAGAAAAGTGTTCTGCTGGCAGATCCCTTAATGGAAATAGTGAATCCTTCCTGACTGCTACAGAGTATGCCAGAAAAGAAAACAATGCTTTAACAAACAAGGATATTCATGTTGGAAAGTAGAATTGAAGGACCGCACTCTTCTAGCCAGAGAAGAAAACCAGCCTAGTCCAGAGTAACTTCTACTGCATGAATAACAAATACTCAAATGCATTATGAAAATGTGTACATGGTGCCCTGACTTAGAAAAGGGGGCGATTATAGATCACCATTACACAAACTGAAAATCATAGAAAAAAGCAAAAAGAAATTTGCTTCGAATTGCAGAGAACAACCTCCTGTTCCCGCCCGTGCTGATTACAAACCAACAAAGCCTTGCTGATGGTCTTTGTTTCATCAGATAGGCAGGCTCCCCAAAATCTGAGGAAGTACTTGTGAGGAAAACGTGACTGATGCCAATGGGTCAGCACTGTAACAACCAGCTGTTCTCCAGAGATCCTTTCCTGAAGCACTTGCCCATCCTGCTCCAATACAGGCTGGCAGAAGGAAAGACACGCAACTTCAAGGAAAGATCTGCACTCTGCAACACAGCAAAAACTTCCTGTGCAGGTGGGGATACCATGTCAGCTAGTTCCTTGACAAATGTCTTGATGTTGCTGGAGTAAGCAGTCAGAAAATAAAATTAGTGTTTTCCTCCCTGGAAACTGGGCTACTGGGAGGTTATTGCAGATTTCCCAAAGAGAAACCCTTAAGAAGCTTCCTTTATTTTTTTTATTTGGTTCATGTTCCACAGCTCCTTGTTTGATACAGGTATTTTAGCAAAGAATCCTAATACATTTATGTATATCCACATATGTCTGTCTGTATGTTTAAAGAGGTATATTTATGAACATGAACACCAGTCTGAAATTTTGACTGTACTGAACATAACAGGATTTTTTTCTTTTATTTCAGTGGTGCCTGCAGTTTAGCTGAATCCAGAAACCTTAATAAAAGTAAAGACATCATGTAAACTGATTTTATATTTTAAATTATATTTATTAAATATAAATATGACATTTATATTTTATTATTGATGCTTATATGCTAGTAAGATAATAAACTGCTATTAACTATAACTTTTTAGAACTTGGTCTAGATTTATCACTCCTAAATTTAGGCACTAATGGGAAGTGGAAATGTAGTGACCTCAGACTCTTCAGTAGATGGAGAGACAGGGATGTTTGGAGGTTGTTTTAGATCTGGAAACAACTTTTTTCCTCTTTATAGTTTTTAAAGGGAGTCTAAGAAGAAGAGGCTCTTGATTATGTATACTATCAATAAACACACTCCTGTTAGCTGCTGCAATTCTGTTTTGCAAATACGTATTTGCAAAACTTGTTTTCACCTTTTCCCCTCATTTCTACCTGAACCATGCTTATTGCTGACAGTGAGTGTGCAGTGATGCCCAGCTGTCTCTCTATTCCTTTAAAAAAAAACTTGCCCTATATTTGTACTGCTAGAAGGTTGTCTTCTTATGAAAGAGCGTAAGTTACTGATCCTTAAATATAAGGTGTTTTTTTAGTATTTCATAAAAATCAAGATATTTTACAATCTCCTCTTGTCATAAACTGCATGAGAACAGCAATGGGACTGAGTGCAAGTTTGCTGATGACACCAAGCCCTGTGGTGAGGCTGGAGGAAAGGGGTGCCTTGACAGGCTTGAGAGCTGGGCACCTGTAAACCTCATGAAGTTCAACAAGGCCATGTGAAAGGTCTTACACCTGGGTCGGGGCAGTTCCAAGCACAAATACAGGCTGGGTGGTAACTAGATTGAGGGCAGCCCTGCAGAGGAAGACTTGGGGATGAGCAGCTCAATACGATCTGGCTGACAGCACCTTGGGCTGCACCAAAAGAAACAGGTTGAGGAAGGTGATTCTCCCACCCTGCTCTCGTGAGACCCCACCTGGAGTACTGTGTCCAGCTCTGGGGCCTCCAAGATAAGAACATGGGCCTGCTGGAGCAACTCCAGAGGACAACCAAAAAGATGATTAGAGAGCTGGAGCACACCCTCTGAAGACAGGCTGTGAGGCTTGTGGTTGTTCAGTGTGGAGAAGAGAAGGCTCCTAGAGCAGTAAATGAAGTGGGCTACAGACGGACTTTTCACAAAGGTGTGTAGTGACAGGGCAAGAGGGAATGGATTCAAACTGAAAGAGAGTAGGTTTAGATTAGATATCAGGAAAAAAATCCCTGAGAGGCACTGGAACGGGTTTCCAAGAGAAGCTGCGGATGCCCCATCCCTGGATGTGTTCAAGGGAATGCCGAGGGGGCTTTGAGAAACCTGATCTACTGAGTGGCATCCCAGCCACCAGGCACGGGGCTGGAACTGCATGATCTTCAAGCTCCCTTACAATCCAAACCTTTCAATGATACATTAATTTGGACTTCATAAAGCAGATAATGATTTTATGGCTGAGCTCTACAGGAGATAGATCCCTGATCTTGAGGGAAAACTGATTATTTTTTGTAGCATCTGTTAGAATTCCAAGAAGGGATTTCAAAAGTTGAAAGAGGAAATTTTGCAATCTATCTACGAGACTCCCTTAGGCTTCTTTGGAATTCAGAATATAAATTCAGCACAGCAAGAGTTTGGACAGAAAATGTGATGGTTTCACCTTCAGCTGTGAGAATTTCTTCTCACTTCTTATCTATGAAGTTGAATTTATCAGTTCCTATTTTTTTTTAACTACAAACTCCATCCTGGTACAGCCCCACTAACATCTAGAGCACAGCACCTGCATTTGAATAAAATCATATTTTATCAATTCATGAGGTCATTAAAATGGGGACAGTGGCATTGAAATTATTTCTTCTATTGATTGCTAATCTGATAATTTCTGACAAGAATGATGTTGCATAAAGTTTATTTTTTTTTAAACCATCAAAAGAAATTTTCCTACAAAATCTGTCAAGAAAAGATAAAGAGACTAATGGGGTAAAACCTGCCTCCCCAATAAATAAAACAAAATTAAATGACATAATTTCTCTTTCATGTTCAAGATAACCATTTTAAAGTCTAAGAGGGGTTTTATTACTGTCATTTGCCTAGAAAAATATGGTAGTTCTGGATCAAAATCTCAGAAAATCAATTACTGATGTAGACTTAATCTTACTGTCTATGAGAAGGGTATTTCAGAGCCACGGGAAATACAAACTTATCTTAGTTTACAACTATAGCTGTCTTCAGTTTTTCAGAGATCACAAGTGTTACAGAATCATCCAAGTTCATTTGTATTTTCTTCTTTCTGTTGCCTAAAACACAACCAAGATCAAATTTACTCACTGAGGACCTCACTGGCAGACCATTCTACTGTGCACAATTATCCCTTTTTCCCCTGGAAAGTTTTGCATTGCAATTTTGTTTGTTTTAGATATCCATACTCTATGCAACAGAAGATGGTTTTTCTATCCACATAGTGGGCGAAAAATTCTACAATCAATTCAAATTGCTCTTAATATTTTCTAACATAGGATCTAAATTCTGTTGAAGTGATCAGAATTGAAAAGTATTTGCCTCTTTTCAATCTGAGACACTGTCCAATAAATTCTAACAAAAGAAACAGCCATGCTGAATCATCTTCTCTGTCCACATGGCCATCAAATGAACACTTTTCCATGGAGTTATGAGTCATGTTCACTATGCCAAACAAGAAGGCTCTGCATAAGGCTTTAATAATACCATGAGTTTAAATGCAAACACATTTTTTTGAGAAAGAAGCTTTCCTTAGAACAGATGCCATTATTAGCTGTAATCTTACAGACATTGAGAAATCCCATGTCTGAGAACTCCTAATTAAGAAAGAAAGAAAAGCAAGAAAACAATTTTTCAGGACTCTTAAAACCTTGCTAGACCTTGTATAACTGGCATTCACAATGAATCAAGTTTTTAATCTCATAGTCCTAGACTAGTCTTGGAAGAAATATTTGAAAAAGAATTGGATCATGCGGGTAGCCAAAGTCAAACACTTGAACTTTCTTGCATTTTAAATCTAAACCCCATAGTTTGTTAACAGGACCCAGCATTACAGAACCCTTTCATTTAATTAGTTGTTAAGCACAAGTAAGGTGTCATGTCTAAGCTACAAGTACCAGCAATTGAGACAAACATGATTTCTGAGAGCTCTGCTTCTGCTGTCCTGTGGTTAGGGTTAAACCCTGGTGTGAGTCTGCCTCCAGAGGCATTCCACTTTGGTCATTGCCAATAGCAAGAGCCCAGGTGACAAGCCTGGATTAGAACACATACACACACATATATTCGTGTATCTATATATTTATAGGGATTTTTTAAACTTGAACATTTATCTGTGCTCTCACGACTTTTAATAGTTTCCAAAAACAAAGAAAAAGGGTCTGCATTAAATTTTACTTGATTCCTTATTTCAGAAATAGCACCTGATTGAGCTCTGCTTTTCTCTCATTTTACTTTGTTGAAGAGCAGAACTGCATTCCTCTCGGGTTGGCACTTGGCACATCTGAGTGACAGCCCACCTTAGGTCGCCCATTCAAAAAGAGCACAGGGTGGCACCTGCTTTCCTACCAGGAGGTTCTTGGGTGTGGAATGGGAAGTTCTCTGCCCAGTCATCTCTTTGTGCATCTTACACTGTGCACAGTACAACAGGGAGGGACCTTAATGATGAAAGATTACATAAAATGTGAACTGCTTTTGAAAATCCCTCTCTTTTTATTATGAGGCAGAATTTGTAAATAGCTTTTAAAACATGCCTGAGTAATACTTTCCTCCCTAATGAGTACATAATTGCAGTATTTGTCAACATCTGACTAAAAATTCCAGACCTTTCCATACAGTAAGCTGGATTGCCCTCAACTGCATTAGTTTTAAGTCGAAGGCAAGAATAGATAACTTTTTGAAACTTGGTACAAAAGCTCTGCAACCTCACATCCGTAGCCAAGTACTGGAATTTTTTTTTTCAGAACAAAAAGCACTCCTATACAACAAACAGCAGATAGACATAACTTGTTTAAAACAAAATAATAATTACATTCTGGATGGTAGACCAGGCCTTTCTTCCTGGCACATCATTGTAGGAAAAAACTGTAAGCTGGCTGCAGATGTGATTGCACAGTTGGTCCTCACTAGTCTCAAAGGATTAGACTTTGTAGGGTTGGCTGCAAGATCCGTCCCTATTCTCAGCAAGGAGCAAGGAAGTTAGTGAAAAGAGCAATCTGTAGGAGAACTGGCTCTCTCCAACTCCTTTGGAGTTTTCCAAATTCAGTAACCTCTGTGCAGACTTGACCACAGATATGTTGAGAAAGTCTGAACTCTAGAACTTGAAGGCTGCAATTTAGCTGTACTCTGAAAAACAAAAATACTGTGTTGGGAAACAAGAAAACCAAAGCCTGAACTTCAGACACCTTTATGTGAGTCCTGGGTCATAGGGGAATGAATGAGAGAAAGAAGCAATAAGCTTTCCCTCCTGTTTGTTGTGCCTCATCACATATATCACAAATAAAATCTGTGGGACACAAGTCCAAGAGCAGAACTGTCTGGTGAAGGACATATGAAACAGATAAAACTATGCAAACCACCTGTATAATTACCAGCATGACTCCTGGAGAGCTCCCACATGCACAGAAGCTGTTTCTCCCTTACTGGATTCCCTCCTCACCTCCTGCCTAACTAGCTACCTTCACAAGCGAGTCCTGAAAGAATGGAACCACTAGTGCACATTCTCCTGCTGTCTAGGTGATGTATGAGGACGGCTGTGTGAGGAAGAAAATCCTTCCTTTTCGGTCTCCACTGAAAAAAATGGGGGGAAAAAATGGAAAATCTGGTGATTTTTATTGGATTGAGCTTCCTCCGGTTCAGAGCTATCACATCCACTGCCTGCATACCTCAGGTTCCGTAAGGCCTTGTTCACACCTCTCCCTGAACAGAAATCCAGACATTTGCCCTATTTTTCTAGAACCCTTCCAGCACTAAGCTTCCACTTGGTAGTTAATGCAAAGACAAACTATAAGCAAAGTCACCAACAGCTTTGATGCAAAGCTGCTCCATGAAAGGATCATGACTGGGTTTCTGCCCCTTGCCTGGATCCCAACCCTAATGCTGCCTGCACCACACATCTGCTGCAGGGGAAGCTGGGCAGATGCTCTGCGCTGCAAATCAAGGGAACATGTCTCCTGCTTCTCACAAGAGAAGGTTATTTTTAAAATGTGCTATGGGAAGTATTTGAATACAGACAACACTGAGGCCTTTTAGAGAGCTGCTTACGGAGCAGATTCCTCATTCTCTGTCTAATCATTTCTATTTCATGGCTGACTGATTTGTCCCCAGTTTCCATGCTGCTGTGCCTCATAGTCAAGTGGCAAGAAATGCATAAAATAGCAGATAAAAAGCAGAAAGTTCTAAATCTAGAAAAATGCAATGGCTCTAAACAAAACTGAGCTCAGCCTGAGCCATACTTCTGGCATTACAGGACTCCTACACATTTTTCTCCTCTGACTTTTAGTACCTAAGACTAGAATCCATCCCTTCAGTTAGCTTTACGCTCTGCCTGGATGTTTTACAGCCAAAGTAAGAATGGCAGATGCATGTCAGAAGGGGACTACAGACTGATGGCTAAGGCAGGAACTGAATCTGTACATTTTCACCCCAATCCAAGCCTGTCTCTTTAGGTACTGGGTATGAATTTTATTGCTACGTCTCATAGACTGAATCTGAACTCAGGGTCCATATAAATGCAAATTGTGGCAAAATTCCTCTCTCTACTCTGTAGGCTGGACTATCGAAACACTTAAAATAAAAGTTATTTGTCCTTGTAACAAAACAGAAAATGCTAATTTAAAATGCCATTTTGTACAAATACTTTTGCTTTTATGATGTAAAATGGATCCTGTCTGGTTAAGATCAAATTCATTTTGGTATATTCCTTTGTGACTATGTTCACAACCAGGAGCTCACTTGCTGACATAGAGGCAGTACTGGTATTCTGGCTGTTTGCTGTTTTTCAGTGGATATGTTGGTCCACAATTATTTCAAAAGGACAAACTGAAAAGCTTGTTTTTTCCATTCCTATACTTATTACTCTCCAAGTTTATTTTAGAAGACTGAAGGTAACAAAGTTCCTTAATCCTTGCCTCTGTGGGAGGCAGGGAGGGCAGGATAGGCTTTGTAGGTCTCAGCTTCTCTTAAGTCCATTGCAGATTTTCTCTGTAAGGGTCTCATTCTTTTCCCATCAAGGTGTTTCTTTCATTAGGTGAGGTTTGTGGACACCAGGATTCTGACTTTCTTAGGGGCTATGATTCATCCTCAGAAGGTTTGGTTGCTTTGGGGACTTCTGCTGTTGACATACGCAATAAACGATGATGCAGTACTGTTCACGAGCTCCGGCATTCCCTGTCTACTCAGCTGCTCCTCCATGGGTAGAAGAAAAAAAGAATTGCTCTCTCCTTTTTAAAATCATCCATTTTAAAGGCAGTTTTGTATGATTAGGGACACAGATTACTTTTTCTAAACAAATAACAATGTTATGCCTTTTCATTTTTGTATGGCTCCTTAAAGATACAGGCTGATGTGAGGGATAATTCTTAGAATGGATCCAGCAATATGACCATGGCTTGTCTTATTCAGCACCTTCAAATTGTGTTGAAGTCTGGAATTTGAATTTACTCATGACCTTGTTAAATTGCCTGCACATAGCATGACTTATTTTACAGATACACATTCAGGAACCAGAGTTCACCCTCTTGATTCTATGGAAACAATACAGTATTTTTTTTTTTTTTCAATAATGGGTCTTCGTTACAACAAACATGGTGAATCTCACACACACTAACTCTGCTGGCCACTAAGCAAGACAGTTATTGGCTTAGTCACCCATTACAGCTGGGCAGCTCCCATTTTTCCTAGGGTCTGACAAGCCCAGATGACAGCATCCTCAATTTTCACATTGCGATGGTGTATTCCTCTCTCCTTCTTTCCAGGCTGCAGTGTGATCTGAGAAATTCTTGCTAGGCCTTGGCTTTGAAAACACCACCTGGGCTCAGTTCTTTTACAGCTGATCAGAAATACCATCTGCTCCCAGGAATTGCTAACATGCTGCTGTTTTCCTTATGACCAGCCTCGGAAAGTATTGCTCCTGCCTGAATGGCATAGCATTCCTGTTCTCACTCTTTCAGAGAAAGTGCCGACCCAGACTGTGGCCAGGATAAAACATTGTTATGACTAAAGCCTGGTCTCTTGCAACCCTATCAACAGCAGTCCAAAATGGGGCCTTTTGAACTCTCCTGGACTGCAGCAAGCTAAACCCAGCAACCTCCCTTTGAGTGGGATGCCTCTTAGAGCCTCACGTACAGAGGGTCACCGAAACAAGTCATATCCTGGGCCAATACCCAGGCTCCTCAAAGCCCAATCCTTTGCCCACTGGGAGAGGCAAGTGAGTGTTTCACTGACCTCTGGGGGGAATTTTTCACAGGTACCTTGCTTGCACTGACAGTTCCTATCTGTGTGCATGCCCCTGTGCATATGCTAGAGCAAATCTGAAATACTGCTTTCTTAGATGTTTAAGTACCTTGGATATCTAAGTAAGTTAGACTTGCGAGTAAGGTTAAGTTATAGTTATAAACTTACTTAAATGCTGCTAAGTATTATTCTTTTGCTAAGTTGTTAAACGTAAGTTACAAGGTAAGTGTTGCTAAGTGTTGTTCTTCTGCTGAGTTGCTACTTATAAATTCCAAGTTATAAGTTAGGTTAAATGCTCTTTAGTGTTACTCTCTAAATTGTTAAGGTTAAGGTATAAATTAAGTTAAATCTATGAGTCTGGTATAAGTTAAGTGCTATTCCTATGTTTAATTCTTAGGCTTAAGGTATAAGTTAAGTACTGTTCAGTTGCAGTGCTGTTAAGCTTTTAGGCCCTGTTCCTTTTTTTAACCTTGCCTGCACCGTCTTCTGTCACACACACACCTAAGCACACCCACCCACCCCTAGATAGCTCTCAGTTCATTTCTGTTTTGATTGCCTGGATTTTGTTTGGTTTTGTTGTTGCTTGTTTTCCCTTGTTGTGCCTTGGCAGTCCTGGAAGTAGTAGAGTGAATCTTGCCAATGAACTTGTCATGCTTTGCCGCTTAACATTAAATCTGACTTTTGCTCATACCCTTGCCGATGATTTTTCAAGCGATCTCAAGCACTGTCGTTCATAACACACACAGACTGTATAAATTTGTCTGTATACATTTTTTTATATGAGAAAAATCTACCTCTGTGATATTTCTGACCAAAGTGATTTCAAGCAAAAACCTCCATCGACCCTGACTTGTCAAAACAGTCAAACTAAAAAATCTAGGCAAGGGCACAGTTAGATTTTGCTTAGCTTGCTTATCATCTCTTGAAGGAAGGAAAAACACTAAAGAGAACAAAACAGAACAAGGACACCAATCCAACCGCCATCAGAATCTCTGATTTTGCACCCGCCAGGCTTAGGGAGGGCGATCTGGTTTGTGACATCTCCCCGCCCTGCCTCTGTGCGTGCCTCGGGGAAGGAAAATCCTTCCGACGGTGTTACACAAGGTCACGCAACTCATCGCCGCGCTGCCCCGGCGGGATGTCCCGGCTGCAGAGCTGGCTGCCGGCAAACACGGCGGCGGGACCCCCGCCCGCGGCGGCGATCCCAGCGCGGTGCGCCCCGCGGGACAGCGCGGCCAGCCCGGAACAGCGCCAGCGCCAGCCCCGCTCCGCACCACACCCCGGAGCTCCGCAGGGCTGCCCTGGCCGCTGCCCGCCTCTCTTCTGCCCACTCTGCCTTTTCTTTTAAAAAAACCAACAAACAGTCAGCCCTGTCCCGTTCCCTCCTGCAGCAGGTGGAGGGATGAGGTTCGCGGATACAGCCGCCCCGACAGTGCCCGCGTACCCTGCCTCGGCAGGACTTGGTATCGCCCCCCTTCGACGCCTGCCTCGCTCCCTCACCTTAACCACGTCGTCGTTGAGGTGCTTGGGGTCTCGGTTGACCAGGTCGATCTCTTTGGTGTGCACGTCGCGCACCGCCTTTTCGCTCAGCTCATCTGCCATCATCTTGTTGTTGGGCTTGTAGATGTTGCCCTGCTCCCGGACGGGCGCCGTGTACAGAAAGCCCTGCGGGGAGCAGAGGGAGCGCGGCGGGAGGGGAGAGCCCAGCAGAGGCGGGGAGGGCAGGGCAGGGCAGGGCCGGGCCGGTCGGCGCAGGGGGGGCGGGCTGGGGAGGCGGCCCCGTGTCCCGCGGGCAGCGGGATGCAGGCTGCGGGCGGCCCTACCCGGCTATTTAACCGCGGGCGCTCACCACACCCCCGCCGTGCCAGGCGCCGGCTCCAGCTCCCGCCGCCAGGCGGCCTCGGCCCCGCCGCGTTGCCCCAGGGCGGGGCGAGCGGTCCCTCGGCGGGGTGGGCGCTGGCGTGAGCCGTGGGCACGGCAGGGAGCGGCCGGGGCTCCCCGCGCAGCGCCCTCCTCATGCCGCACGCTGCCCTCGCCCTGCCGCCCCCGCTGCGCTGACCTGGGCACGGCGCTCTCACCGCACTGTCCTCACCATACTGCCCCTCTATACTGCCCCTCTGTACTGCCCCTTATGCATGTCCCCCCGTGCCCTCTCCATCCCGGTGACCCCGCTCTAGAGCCCTCCATATACAGCTCTTCCCGCACGGCCCCTTCCCCGCGCCCGCCGGGGACGTGTCCCCCGACCCGCTGTCCCTGCAGGTGCCCGGCTGTCCCCGTCCTGCCGCCGAGCCGAGCCCGCTCCGCTCCTCCGGCTGCTCGGGGAGCTCGGGGACCCGAGCCGCTGCAGGTACTCGGCGGCGGGGCAGCATCCCGGCCCCACGCCCCCGTGGTCCTACCTCCGAGTCTACGTATTTGGTGCCGGACATGCTGCCGCGGGCTGCTGAGGGCTCTGCCGCGAGTTACTGTGCCCTGTGCCTTGCAGCACCGGAGGCAGGAAGATTCCGCTCTGCGGAGCGGCCGGCCGGGGGAGGTAGCTGCGAGGAGAGGGCTGGCCGCTGGCCAGGGCGGCTCCCTGCCTCCGGCTGGGGTGGATGACAGCGGCGGTACGGCCCCGCACATGGCAGGGCTGCCGGGGGTGGGAGGGGAAAACAGCCCTGCCCCGGCAACCTGGCATCTGGCGGACCCGGTCCCGGATTGTTGGGCTATGCCGTGCAGAGACAGGCTCGGCAGGGAGAGGGACAGGGTCCGCTCCGCGTCGTCCGCCCGGTCCCGGCCGCCCACGACCCCCGACAGTGGGTCCCCGCCGCTGGGTACCGGGGCGACAGTGGCTGCGGGCGGCACAGCCACCTGGGCACCATGGGGGCGCGGGGCGGGGGCAAGGAAGCAGAGAGGAGATGGAAAACTTTAATTGTGTTTAGCGTCCAGAGCGAGAGGCGTTTGCCGGGCTCCCTCCTCCCGGCATTGACAATAGTTTAGACAGAAGCATCGCTGCTCCAGGAACAATTGTGGAAACTTGGATAGCCTTGGGATGAAGAAAAAGGGATTTTTTTTTTTCTCAACTGGTTCATTTCAAAACTATGCAAATATTTAACAGTTCTGCACTTTAATACTGCTATATTTTTCCCGAGAGGAGATTGATCCATGCATGTCTGCCATACATATTAACCACTGGGATTAAATTTTAAAGGGGAATAGTGTGACACCGTCTTGACGTGCTCTATTGTCAAGGCTTTTTGTAAGCTCAGGGGCAGATGTAGGTGTAAATGCTATACATACAAACATTCATCACCATATTCAAGACGGCTCAGGTTAGGGTTGCAGCATCACTACACATCTTAAAAATGAATTCTATTTCATTTTTGTGTATGTGTATATTTGCAGTCATTAGTCATTAGGAAATCAGAATGATGAAAGATATGTAACCTTCACAGAAAAATTGTAACCTTAGTTATGCTACTTAGCACAGAATTGCCGCAACAGAAATAGAAAATTCCTAACTACAGGATATTTGGCTTTGGCACTTCAACAGAGAAATGATCTCGAAGAAGCCCCTGGCTAAGATGGATGTAAGCACCACAGATGTAAATAACTGCACCTGTTGAAAATGCAGTTCACATGGACATGTGTTGCTGATACATTGGTTAGCAGTCAACTTTCTTTAGTTTATATTAGTCATAAACTTTAGAACAAATGCCTTGGATAGAAGTTTATGGAAGTTTTCCAACTTTCCAAGTTATTTGTAATTTTTAAAAGTAAAAGAGATGCAATAATTCACTTAAACTATCATTAGAATATTTCTGTCTGTCCAAGCTTTTGAGTGTGTATATGGAGTCAAATGAGTGTATTGAAGGACATAGACTCTGCAATGTCTATGAAAAAACTCGCAAGACAGTTCTTTGTTTTCATATCCAGGAAAATTTTTCAATTAGTCACTGTCCTGCACATGAATCAGAACATTTTGATCCAACATTCAGTATGACTGTGTATCTCAAGGATGACTGAAGAAAAGAGAAAAAAAGAGAGATGTTTGTTAATTTGAAATGCTTGAATTGGTCCTGGAATAGTTTTTCAGAACCACAGTTCCCTTTAAAAAATATTTCTGAATCACACAACACTGTAGAAGAATGTGATAAACAAGTGGAATTTATAAGTTTTATGAGATGAATTCCAGAATAGGCTACATACAAAATTAAATGAACCATCACATTAGTGGTGCTTTCTTGAGTTGGAATACCAAGAAGACAGCCTGCTCAGAAAAAAGGCATGGGTACCACCAAGCAGTAAGAGTAAGCAATTTACTTCTGCAGAGATGGAGAGGGATGGAGCTGTGGCCCATTGCCTCTAGCACTGCTGTGTGGGAAATGCACACAAACTCAACAGCCAGAGACCTGGCATGGATGCACATGGGAGTTCTGCAAGGATCTCCTGTTACACTCAGAGGAAGAGTAATAGCTCAGGGGGAAAGGGCCTGATAAAGGCCTGCAGAAATCTTCTGACAGTGCAAAGGCTCCATTCCCCTTCTCAGTTGCTATGAATGGATTATCCAAGGGTGCCCAGAAATTACCAGAAATTGTAGACCCTCAAGCTGCCTTTGGAAATCCACCCAATCTTCTCATGGAGCTTTGCTGTGTCTTTAGTAGTCCAGGTCAGTTGCTAAACAGGACTAGATGCCACCTTGGTTGGTCACCTCACTACCTTTCTTCATCACATCAACCTTAGGCATTTCATACCTAATTTAAGAAAGTTTTTATTGCTCCAAAATCTTGCTTTAACTGAATTTTCAAATCTCAAGATTACCTTAGTTTAAAACTTGCTCTAAGCCTGGAGCAAAGCATGTGCAATTTATGATTTATTATTTCCATTTCGAGAGGAGGAAAAGTGTTGTTATGTATGGGTAGGCTTCCCAGAAACCAGTGGGGGGGCAGGAATAGAAAAGGATTGGCCAAAATCCCTCATAAACTGTCAGAAAATGAGTCATGAAACTGAGCTGAATGTGGATGACTGCTCACTGAGTGTCTTTGGTATCAAACACTCCTTCCTCCACCCCTCATCCCCTTTTTGTTTTAAGCTTGTGTAGTTATTCCAGTTATGGTATTAGCAATACTCCTGATATATTCCAATGTCAGCAAGATCAAAATCAGCCCTGGGAAACTGTTTTCTTTCTGTATAGTTTCAACAGCAACAAGGCTGTCAGGTAACAGAGGCTGTCCATGAGCAGCCTTCCCTATGCAGGGCACTTAAAAACCTGAGGCTTAGGAGTGCAAGATCATAGGTTTTTTGTGTGTCTTCTGTTCAACTGCTTAACTACATCATTTTATGTGCAGTTTTGTATGTTTTGTTGGATGAAAGCCTCAGCTGCCAGAACTGTTGGTATTGAACTTCTAGCAGTCATGCTACTGTTCTCACCCTGTTGCATGATAACAAGCATTAGGATAGGTTTAACGTGCAGACCAATGTTTTTCTCACTCCATTATTAGAAGACTTGTAGTGCTGGAGGGTTCATGGTGGTCGTCCTGTCCCCAGTCTCTGGAGGGTTTCTGTATTTTAAAATGTAAGTCACTGGATCAGAACTTTTCCATAGAGATAGGTTCCCCTCGCTGCCAGTGTACAGGGCTGCAGGTTCATGTACATATTTGGTATTTGGCCTGTTTGCCCCTTGTATCCAAGGATTAGTTATACCAGGAGAAATGGGTAGCTCTTCTCACATTTCTTCCTTCTCACAACCTCTAGACAGGAGTGATTTCAGTTTATGTGAAAGTGATGCTGCCATAAAATATTTCATAATAGCCTACGGGCTGGAAGACTCAAAGCAGCACCTGAGAAACCTGAAATCAATTTTTGCTTGAGGTGTGCCACTGCATTTGGACTCACTCCTGGGAAAGTCTATTTTGGGAAGTGCCTTATTCTGCTGATGTGCAGTTAAATAGATTTTAAGGCGTCTAAGGCCTCCCTTCTTGTGGGGTTCTGACTGGGCTTAGATGTGAGTAAGATGCCAAGTTGCTCAAATAAGGACAGTTCTGGGCATGACAAAAATAAAACTGTAGGTATTGTGAGGGCTTATGGGAAAGGGAGGTGCCTTCTGAGTTCAGACATGTTCCTGTCTGGGTGGCAGCTAGGCAGGGATTACAGCTTTGGATCAAAATGCATGACTTTTTCTTATCTCAGTCCTGTAGTAGGTGTGTACCTCTTTTATTAGAGCTGACCCCGGCAGGTCTTTAGCAAGATAGCTTGTAACTGCCTTGACTGGTGTGGCAAATAGATTGAAAGCTTTAATTCTGCAAGACCTTGTGCAAACCAAATCCCTCTTTTCTCATCTCTATGTGGTATCAAATACCTTGAAAACTACTGAGCTGGACGATGAACAGTGGTCAATACTGTTCTGTACTATTCTTCCAGTTCTACCATATTATTAAATGTTCCTGTGCTTTATAGAAAATGTCAGACTATGAGAACTAGTTTCATTAATGGGACTTAATTACCCACTCCTTAAGGCTTATGTAGCATGGGCTTTTTGTCACTCTGCTTCTCTACCTAAGCATTTCCTGGTAAACCCTAGCTGATAGTTGTATCATTGTGTAAAATAATGGTGTAAATATAAATAGTGTATAATACTGTCAAATACAAGAGCAAGATCAGGTACATGTGGTGAAAAGGCAGCTCTTATTGAGCTGAGGCAGTTGGAAAAATAGACAAGCTTTCCTCAAGGCTTGAAATAAAAGTGAATCTCTGTATTTTACACCATCTGAGTGTCTTAAGTAGGATCTGATTCAGTGCTGTGTGAAGGGGTCCTTCTTTCTCCCAGTTGCAGTTGGAAGGGGAAGCTATACAGCAGCCAAAACTGAATTGTCTGACACTCACCCCTGGCATGAATTTGTGAGGGAAGGGTATAGAGAACAACCTGCCTCACTATTTTTATGAAACTCTAATTGCTTCCATCAACTTTCCCATTTTCTACAGCAAATACAACTTTTTATGTAGCCAAGCAAAGAAGCCAAGCCCAGCCCAGCCCAATATTTTGCATTAATCAGTACAGACTCTTCTCTGGAGGATGATTGAAAGCAGGAACCCATCTTAGCTCCTCTGAATTGCCTCTCAGAAAACATTTTCCTTTTGTTGCAATAAGCTTAGGAAGATCAGTGTCACCAAGCTACAGTTGGCTTTCATTAATTAGCCTAATTTGTAAATCCCTGCATGAAGAAAGAACCTCCAATTTTAATGCCTAACTGTGGGTATTTGCTGGTTCAGTACCTCTGGAGGCCTTCAACTCTAATTTTTGTGAGCACAGACAACAGACAACACTGGTAAAGTGTCTGGTGTTTGACCTCGTTCCATTTGCATTTTTATTTTAAAAAACCCAAACAGATGTATTTTTCCATGTGTTTTTTAAAAAGAGTTAATAACAGCAATAGTTTGATCTCTGCAGGTGGGGGGAATGATCACACCCTGTAAAAATAAAGGACTTGCCATTCTTTGGCTTCCACTTAATACAAGTGTGTGGTCTGAGGTCCCAGAGCTGCAGGGATGTTCTGAACCTTTTAGTCAGTGAATGCCTAAGTGAACTTTTTGGATAGGTGGGAACAGTCTCTTAATTTACTAATACACCAAAGTTTCTGTTAAGAATTTATTTCAATTTATATGCTATATTTCAATTTACAAGGGTGGTGAAAGATAAGATACAAATATATAGAAGTTCCAGAATCAGATTAGGAGTATTTTAGGAGAGGAAACAGCTCTCATAAGAAGGCAGGTTAAACTTCTCTGCGAATTAAAGCTAAGAGGTCCATAAACACAAATCTAGGGTTAGTTCTGTATGTTAGTTGTGATGAAAAACAAAATGCTGAAATATTTTGCAAGTCAGAACTGAGTTCCCAGTTCATGGTTGTAGACCTAAGGACTGCAGTAGCAAGAGACAGGCTGGAATTGGAACATCTCACACTTACTATTTGTGACAGCTCTACCATGATGATGGAAATTCTACTCTTGTTATGAGCAATAACATTTTCCCCATTCCACAGACACGAATATGCATTAAAGTAGTCTGAATCGCGTGTAAATTTTTCTAATTTTTTTGTACTTTTGACTCAGTTTCTGGACTCCCTTGCCTAAATTCTCATTTGTAAGTTGCTTTTAAGAGATCATCTGGGACAGTTTGTCCAAATTTCAAACAAATTGGAGACAGACAGGCTCCTACATTGAAGAGCATAGATCAGTGCCAGTTCTCATTCAGTCCCTGTTGTCCAACAGTGCTGTGAGGCATTCACAGTATATGCTGTGCCAGACCTTCAGGATATATATATCAGAACCCTAAAATCCTGGGAATACTTGCCAGCCAGAGTTGCCTGGGGCAAATTCACACCTGAGTATTGGAGAATCTGTAAGTATTTCTACTTCCTTCCACCCCTTTTATGGACAAAGTAAAAGTATTTGTCAAGCATCTAGTATTTTACCCAAAGTCTAAGAGTGCACTTTGTATTTTCTTAAACGCACACCTGTTCCAGAGGAAGATATTGTTTTAAATATCTAAGAAACTAAGAGCTTTACAAGTTTGCTCGAGTCTTGCAGTAGCTAGAGAAATGGTGAGAAGAACTAATCAATGACAAGCCTAAATCAAAATAAGAACAAACCAAACCATTCTAATTAATTGTCTGTGGTAGCTAGAGCCAGTTGACTTCAGTAAGCTATTTAAGAATGCATATATCCAGGAATGCAAATGGTAAAATTAGACATCTTTCTCTGGGAATGGTCTCATTCTCAAAACTTAAAATCCAGACTTGGGTTTCTTCAAAGCTTAGGCTTTTATAGGGCTCCTTTTAGACCCAAGAATTACTACTGATTGATTTATTTTCTTTTTCTCTTTTAAATGAATTCATCAAGAGGATATTTTTCAGTGGAAAATATCTTTGTAAAAGTCCTTGGACGCTGTAAAAGAAAATAACTCTCAAAAGAGTACAAGCCTAGCCTGGCCAATTTTTATTTTCAAAAGAGTTATTTCCATTTTTAACACAAGAAAGGTATTTTGAAGAACATATCTGAAAAACAAGCTAACTTCTTGCAGAATAAAAAAGAACAAGAGAAGTTTCCATAGGCACTAATCATTAAGATCCAGTTTTGTAAAGCCATATGAATCCCTCTCTAAATGGCACAAATGCTAAAAATACTTTTAATATACAAAGATGTTCTTAATATACAAAGAATATAGTGTCAGGTAGCTTTAATAGGCCAACAGACAAGAAAAGGAAAATTCTGCAGCTCAGCTGTAAAAAAAAGCATGCTCCTGTAAAAACAATTAAAAATTTCTTTATTTTTATTATTTTTATTTTGAATGTTGCCAAAATTCTGCAGAGACCTACTTCAGAGAAAGCAATCATTCTGTATGGGCTTAATTGCACACAGAGATATGTAATTTTCTACTACAAATATGTTAAATGCAGTTGATAATAGTGGAACTATATTGATACTCATCCATTTCTTTACCTCTCACATATTTTGCAAGAACTGCATAGTATTCTATGCTGTTTGGCATTTTAAGAGTTTGTTGAAAAGCTGAAAAATCTGAAAAGAAATTGAATTGTAAATGGGAAACAGATGACGTTATTATTTTATTAGATAACTCTTGTTTGATAAGAAATTTGAAACAACACTTTAGAAAATTACATTCTAAATCATACAAACATTTTACATTTGCAACTTACCATTTAAATAAAACAGCAGCATAAGCCCACCAGAAAGCTAATGTAATTTTAATGTACCTCTGCACACATTCTGTTATTCTGGTTTAAAAATTCATATTAAGTGCAGAAGAAAGAAGGGTCTTTTTCAGGGGTTAGGCTTTGAAATAGTAAATATGAACAGAGAGAGTCAAGTCAATAGGTTAGGAGAATTAGACAAGGATACCAAATACACTTGCTTCTCTAAGAGCTTGCTACCTAGTTTAAGTGCTAGCATAGTGTCTATCGCTTTAAATATCACAATGTTCACACCAATAATATACAGAAATAGGCAGGGTAGCATTTATTACACCCAATTTTTAATAAAAATCATTTCTCATAAACAGATATTTCCAAGTCTTTTGCATAATTGTGTATGAAAACACTTATAATCTTTGCTTTTACACGCAATCATATATAATTAATATATTAGAATTGCACAGCAACACTCAAAATCTACTTAATTTAGAAAAGGAAATTTTAGTTACTTAAAGTATTTTTTGCAGTCTCACTCTTGCTGCTTATTAAATTGGTTAGAATTCAAATACTAGAGAAACTATGCTCCATAAAAACCTGATCAACTGTCATTTACAAAGGTACAAAATATACAGCAAAGTTAACCTCTCATTAAATAAAATATACAGATTAGCTAACGTTATAGATCATTAGCTAACACCTTATTTTAAGGGATAAACTTTTAGGGAGCTCCCCTACACCCCAGTATAGGAGAATTGCACAACAGTTCCTTTCCCTGTATGTTTATAATGAGTCATGTTCACTTTAACTGCTGATAACAGAGGACTGGGTTTATCATTCTGCATAGTGAGACCAAAAATGATCCCTGGTGGAACTGCAGTAAAGTCAATGTGAAACCCTAGAGATCAGTTTTGTCTAAGGTATCACAGCCTATTCATTAATTTATTTATGGTAACAACACCAATCATTATCACTGTGATGGCTTTTAATCCTCTGTGAGAATTCTCCTGAATTTTCCTGAATTCAACCTACCATTAAAATAAAGTGTTGCCAATATACTGTAGGATCACTCTGTTGTTAAAATAGTGAGCTTTGAAAATTGCCTACTAATTCTTAAAAGGATGTCCCTGATAATAAATGAGTTTTAATAAAAACAGCATGTTCCCACTTAAACCAGCCATCATAATTTAACAGTTTGGAATGAACGGTAAGTGCTTGTATGTTAGGTTAGCAAAGAAGTTTAACACCAGCTACACCTACAGCAGTGTCACATCTCTGATGTTTACTCTTGGTCCAGGCGTATATTAACCATGGCAAAGCACCGGCCTAGGCTCTGAAAGAATGGCACAACGAAAACATCTGTCAGGCTCTTCCATACAGTTTGCACTGAAGGCAGGACCATGAGACAGGTTTTCACAAAAGGCACCACAACCCTGTAAAAGAGAAAATGAAAGATTTGAAGATGGGTACTGCTACATAATGGGGAAATCAGGATAATGAAAGACTTTAACCTTTTAAAGTTTATAATATAAATATAAATATTTAAGTAAATTGACTCTACTCTCTTGTAGTCATTCTCCACCAATTTTGTTTGCTCAAGGCCTCTCACCTACATATGCCTGTGGTCCCCTGGCCAGAATCATTTGCATGCAACATGAGAGTGTAGACACAATCTTTCTTTTCATTGTGTCTCTGTTTACTAACTGGCAATTTCTTTACATGCCATTTAGAATGATGAACTTTTGCTGTCTCTCCCTGCTTCTGGCAGAGTTCGTGTACGTGATCTGCTGTAGCCCTGCTGCTATCTCCCAAGGACTCACTTGTGCTGTGGTGGTATCTGAATGTGGGTCTTTGGGGTTGGTTGACAGAAACACCATGTTCCTCAGTTTGATTTACTGCTAAGAACACCCTTTACAATCTGTTCTTGCTCTGCTGCCTCTTCTGTCTTGCAGGCACACACAAGTGTACAGGCACTCATGCACATCACACCATTGCTGTCTCATTCCTACCCATCCCTGTTACAAGACACTATGGTAAAACAGAAACAGGAAAGCAATGTCCAGTTACATCAGACTATTACAATAAAGGCACATGCCTCATCTTAGAAAAATGGGCAGATCCTGTAAAGTTCTTCATTTGTGAGAAATTAACATTAGAATATGGTCAGAACTCGTCAGGAAAAAAGATCTTTTTATTCACTCAGGGTGCATACGAGAAAGTATTGTGAGTTCATCTCCTGAGCATCGGTAAGCATCTGGGGATTGCTCTCCATGTGTACCAATTCCAAAGCAATGTCATTACTGGTGGCTTGAGCCAAGCATGCTAACTGTGGAGGAGAGCCAGAAGTGCTCATATGGGCAGCTGATGAGGCCCAGTGGATACATGGTAACTGACCACACTATTTTAAGTCATTCTTCTTTAATAATTTACTGGCCTAAACCTGTGGTCATTTCACTGAGCTGTACACATAAATAATACCGAAGCTCTTCTACTAGTGCAAGGTTTTATTAAAATCACTCTGCCATACTGAACATGTTTGCTTCCTAAATTATATAAAAGAAGCTATAGATTCTTTTGATAAAGATAGTAAACTCTGTTCTACTTTACTGTTGCATTCAAAATTTAAGTTCCGGATCTTGCATTTGCATAATTCCACTGCAGAACTTCCCCTGACTTTGATTGGAATGCCAGAAAATACATAATTTAATATTTCATCATAAGACTGAAAGAAAGATGCTGTATATTTACAATACATAATTCTCAGACTAACAAAGTAGAAAAACTTCCCACATTTTAGAAAAGTTGAAGGTTAGAAATGTACAGAATCAAAATTAATTACTTTCAGTGTTTATCTAACTACTTTTGTCATACAGTGCAAGCCATATACTAGTACATCAATGCTCTACTCAAAGCTAGCCCAGATGGATTTAAACAAGAATAGTTTTTCTAAAACCTTCTCTTTTGTCTCTGCTGAAACACTCCATATAGGACTGTGAGCATTACTGGAATAATGTGCCTCTAGTTTTAAATGGAACCTGTAAACTATGTGTTCATAACCACCTATAATATCACTGCATATAGAATAGGTGATTCATAGAGTAAAAAATTAGGCCTTAACCTGTTTGAATACAGCTGATAAACATCAATAATGCAAAGGGAAAAAAAATGCTATTTTTCCATGCAACACAGAGAAAGCGCCAGAAATGGCAATTCTGCTTGTGCTGACTTCGTCTCTTTTCCATTTCAGATAGTTTATAAAGACTGTGTAATTGCTCCTTTGCTACCATCTATAATTAATTTGGCTTGGTTTTTAAAAAATCTAACTGAAATGGAGAGAAGCAGAAAAGACAACATTTCTTTGGGATCCTCCGTTTACAGGATCACATCATACAAAATACAAACTAAACAAATATCACAGTATGCAGAAGATTCACAGAAAGATGTAGAAGGCTGGAGAAGCAGTGATCATAGTACTTGAAATTGCTGTAGAGGTCATTCACACAGTACTGGAACTCAACCTATTTTGGTAATCTTAAGCAAAATAAGCATTAAAATGTTTTGGTACTGCTTTATAACATTTTAATACTTGTTATTTAATTTTTTTTATTTATGGTAAATGCATGCAAAACCCAAAGTAGGCTAAATCCATAAAAGGACAGATGAGACATGATAGCAACCAAAGCTAATTAATGTAAATAAATTTCAATTTTAAAATTAAAATCCATCTACTTATAGAAAAATTACTCAAACATCTTCCCTCTGAGAAGAAAATCCTTCACACCAAGGAGGGGCATAAAAGGCGTTTTCTAAGTTTTAAATTATGTGAGTGTGTGCATATACGTGTGTAGTTACATGTGTACAAGTCTGTATCCCATTCTGCACAGGATAGTTATCTGACATTGCAGTATTTCCAGGTTATCAAAGAGTGTAATGTGCTTTCCATGGAGCGACCAGTCACACTTAAAAATGAATAATCTAATGCCTTTAGATGCCAGATTTTTGTGACCTGACAAATATAATGTATCCATCCTTTGCTGTGGATTTATCTTGGTCTGCACTTTTGCTCACAGACATGGTAACTACTTTGAGTAGTAGCTTGAGTTATGTCTAACAGTAGCATAAATTAAAGTAAACAGTAGCAAAATTAAAGTAGCATATCCCAAAAATATCAACACCAATGCCATATTGATACAACTAGTGTTACTGTAGTACAGCATGTTGAATTTCTAATCTAAGCTGAAGACAGCTACCTATATGACCTCTCATTGAATCTTCTATGTATATATATATTATAAAAAACTCTTCCTTTGACCAAGTGGGATGAATCGTGTCTTTGGGGAACTGAAAAGCGCAAATTACCCCATTTTTCCCTCCTATCCCATTTTCTCTTTATTCTGTTCAAGGTGTGACATCTACAAAATTATACCCCTCAATATTTCTCACTTTTGCTCATGTTACTTCTTCTTGATAAACCCTGAATTAACACTGTCAAGAGCCAAGCACCTCTTGGAAATGGCAGAGCACAGTTTATTTCCCATTGATAATGAGAATCAACTTTTCACAGACTTGGGCAACAATGCTGGAGTAGTCAGATTCTGGCTTCAAAGTGAAGAATTTAATACTCACACCTTCTCCTGTCATGTTGTTCAAAATGTAATCTCAGACATGTCTTAATACTATTTTTCAAATGCTTTAGGTTTCTGCGCTTAAATTACCTAATTCCATGTACTACATCATGATTGTGAATTAAAAGTCTTGTATAGCTCTACAATACAAGCAAGCATTGTGAAAAGAGGGCTAAAAATTACCTAGCAGTTGCACAGCTTCTTGTTGTATGCCATTAACCATTGGGACAAGTGAGGCAAAGAATAACCACTAAAGCCTTTCATGACTCATACACAGTATTTGAAGTGCATTAAAAACAAATATTATGTATTCCAGGACCTGGGTAGACTGGAAAAGATAAAACTACTACAAAAGAATCAAGACAACATCCATGTACTTCCTTTTCCTAAACCAAGGGATATGTACTGGACATGAAAGAAGAGGCATCAAGGCAGCACCACCAGATTACAAGGAAGGCCTTCTTAGCTGTAGTGTAATTTATTTCCATTTCAAGCAGTCCATAAGGACACGGTTTTAGCGTTGAGTATGATAGCAGCAGCTGTGTAAATGAAGTTGTGGAATACAAAAAGATAAGAAATAATGCATGTCCATATCTGCTTTTCATGTAAGTCCCTGGTTTTAACTTAGCACTGTGAATGGAAGCTCGAGCAGAGAAATGGTGCGAGTACCAACTGCTTTAGCCAATGATGACTATAGAGCTGACTGAGCCCATCTCACATCTAAGACCCAAGTTATGGGTCACTGATTCTTAGCGTAAACGTGGAATGTACCAGAAGGTTATTCTGATAAGACCAGAAAAAAGCATATATGAAATTCAACTGTTAGTTTCCAAGAGGTGGCAAACATGTCACTTGGAGCAAGAATCAGTCGCTGATCCACAAGAAATATAAGGACTTTGCATGAGCCACCTGAAAAACCAGAAGAGTTCTGTTCATGTTCAAAAACCAATAACCTTAAGAGCTACAATCTGAGGACATTCAAAAGCTTGTTAATTCCACAGAAAGATGTTGTAACTCAGTGTGTCCTGTATACTCTGTGGTGAGAATGACAGTCATCAGTAAAGCAAAACTGTGAAGTTGACTTCCTTGAACGGGCTTGTATGTAGACCACCAGCCTGCTAGCTGGCCCAGTTTCAGCCCATCAGTATCTTTGATTAGGTAGTGTGAAACCAGATTCTGGCTCAATCAGCCAGTTTGGGAACACAATATGCACCATCTCTATGGTTAAAAATGAAAATTAAGTGTATCACTACATATTTCTTACTTAGCTTTCTTTTTGCAGGTGAAAGACAACATTTGCTATCAGGTGTGAAGGGGAAAATTCACAGGGCACCCTTGAGTGTGAGAAATGCTGAGTTATACTTATGGGGCTTTCTAACATGCTAACAAAACTGCAACAACATTTGTGACATCAACAGAGCTTTCAGCTTGAGCACCTCCAGAAGTTGTTGAAACACTTTTGAATTTAGCCCCAGAAAAGGCTCCCTTACGGCATATCAACATCATCACCGCACTGGTTTGCATGATAAAAGTGAAGTACAGAGACTATGAATGGCAGAATTCTGGGGGGGCTTCCCCAGGGTCTTCCCAGGACATTTACAGCTGAAGACAGAGTTATAATGGAATTCCTTTTCTTTCACGTACAAAACAAGGAGTTGTTTAGTTGTTTTTGGTTTTTTTTCAGACCCAATGGGTCCCTAAAAGGGAACTAATACCCTATGTTTAGGGCTTCTGAATGTTCACCGCTTTTGCACTACCCTCTCAAATGCAGAAATGTTGAACTCCTCACTCGCATGACATCTGGAACACAAAGAGGTGTGGAGATGCCAACTTAGTCTCAGTGTGTTGCACCTTTGTGCTGGAACAAATCCAGCTGAAGTTTGTGGGAATATGAGAGAGCATTGCCTTTGGATAGTAGCACTGGATGGAGTCCAAGGGGATGCAGATAGCACTGCTGAGTTACATGATTCTTTCACATCTATCCCAGGTGCAAGGAAGATCAAAACGAAAGACCAATTCTACGTTGACAACGAACCTGGGCAAAGAAAATGGTTTGTTGGGGAAACAAATGTGTCCACAAAAAGTCAAGAGAAACTTTTCAAATGAAGTGCTACATTCAGACAGTCCTATTTCACATGTACTGAGAACCCACAGTTCCTGAGATAGTCACTAGGGACTATGTGCATAAATAGTAACTGACCTCTGAGTCCTTGATCTGTGAAACTGTATTCAGTCTGTGAAATCCAGATACAAGATCCTTCTGAAGGACAAAAAAAGTACTGCAGTTTTAATAAATTTGGCATTGATGAGTTTTTCCACAGATGTTTCACAACTGGAAACCTATATATACTCACCATACCCTTTTGCAGTCACACTGCACACTATGGCACAGTGACAGCTGACAGATCTAAAAATCTGGGCAACACTATACCTATGCACTGTTTGCTTGTAACAATCTGGGAACAAGAGATGCAGCAAGTGGGAATCTCTAAACCGCACTGCAACTCCTTTGGATATTATGCAAACACTATGCTCCAAAATTCAAGTTAATCAGTTTATAAAGTGGCTTGACAATGTCATGAACACAGGCTTGCATTGCACTTTCAAAAACTGAAATCTGCAACCATGAGATTGCCACCACAGGTTCAGATAATCAATGTATTCCTAGGGTTTTGAGTTCACTTCCAGTTTCTATATTCTGTTTTCCTTGATAAAAGGAAAAGGATTCCAGTGTTACCCAAGTCAAATTAGATTTTGCCCAAAACTCATGTATACGGAAAATCCCTGTTTGCAGAAATAATGTCAATAATCTGCATTCATCCCTTCCTCTACAGCCATTTGGATTGTCAGTTCTTTCCTCAACCTCATTATTCTCCCTGCCTTTCTTTTCCCTACCATAAGATGATGGTCTCAAAGAACTATTCCTGATATTTGGTGAGTATATAAAGTACACGGGTTTGGTGACTTTGGTGATTTGGATGGCCAGTGTATTTGCCTGTGAACTTGTGCCATGGCCAGAAGCAGCTTTCCTGAGCTCAGCAGGGTTTTTTGCTTAGGTGGAAGGGCTTTGGAGCATTGCATCTACAGAGAGCTATGTACCAGATGCAAGGCACTGGCACTACATTTTAAGGCAGTAACATAAAGCCAGCTGGGCCATCAAAAGCTTTCTTCAGTCTGTGAGGAAAAAAATGAGAGGTAATGGTAATAAGAAGTTAAGAATAACTCCAGGTGTTAGAAATACTTCTGGCTAGATAATTAATCAAAAATACACGTTTGAACAAATTCTGCACTTCAGTTTAAAAAAAATTCAGTACTATTATCACTCCAGAAGGTAGCCAAGATTGGAATGCATTGCTGTAGGTGGCATCCAAGCAGGAATACAGGCACACTGGAGCTTATAGTCATGACAGACCGCTGGTAAAACCAAGGCAGGGAACTGAATCACAGAGAAAACAGTTTCCTTTTCTGTCCCTCTAGAAATAAAGCATGATGATCTGACTACCAGTGTAAACTCGGCGATCGGTGGCTGGGCAGTGATGAATACTAGAGAAGTTGTGCGGAGCTGTCGGCACAGCCCGGGCACCGACGGACCTAGCACCGCTTACCAGATGTGCAGGCAGCTGAGCGTGGCGAAGACGATCCCCACAACCAGGGCCAGCGGTATGGCGAGGACCAGAGTCAGGACCTTGTAGATCACGTACTTGCTGAGCTCAAACAGAGCGTGGCTGCAGATCCAGACCTTATCGAAGGAGTGGGTGAGCTCGGGCTCCGCGATCACATCCTCGAACCCCAGCTGCAACAAGAGGAGGCTCTACCGTCACGGGGGGGCTGGGGCGGGGGAGCCCGCCGGGGACCCCCCTCGCCGAGCAGCCGAGCCCCGGCCCCGCCCGCCCCCGGCCCGGCCCGGCCCGCACCTGCAGGTGGGAGTTCAGCCCGTGCGGGTCGCGGTCCAGCTCGTCCTCCGCGCACTTCTCCGCCTCCGACAGCGCGGGGCCGCCGCTCCGCGGGAAGTTGTCGTCGTCGTCCATGAAGATGCGGGTGTCCACCTTCTCCGTCTCCAGCCCCATGGCGCTGCCGCCGCTGCGCGGCTCCGGCCCGGCCCTGCCCCGTGCGCCGCCGCTGCCCCGCCGGGCCGGGCCGGGGCGGAGCGGGGCTGCCCGGGACACGCCCCGCGGGCCGGAGCGGGGCCTGCCGAGCCCCACGGAGCCGGATCAGGCTCGGGCCGGGCTGTGCCTGGGCCCTGTTGGGCCGTGTCTGTGGCCCCTTTGCTATAGGGGAAACAGGGAAAGAAGGGGGTAGGAGAGGTGAGTCGCCGCTGCCCACAGAGGTTCCCGTGCCCGGCTCCACTGGCCCGTCACCCTCCAGCGGGATTTACTTGACTCGTGCTGCTTAAACTGCCTAACTTTGCCGCAATAAAATATTGCACCTGCCATTACAGTTATTTTCATGCCTTCTTTGTGTTTCAGCTTCAGTCCATACTATTTCCTCTGTTTTATTTGAGAACATGTTTTAAACCGAAGAGTGATCTGTATAAAGTCACTAATCATTATAATGACTGCTAAAAGTACCTGATAATATTGATATACTAATTTTAACTTCCTTTAATTTTCACTTCTGCATTAAGGTAAAGAAAGCTTAAAGCTTTAAAAAGCTCACAAGAAACTGATAGAGTCACTTATATCCCTTTAAAATATAAAAACAACTGTGCAAAATTTGGGTAGGAAATCACCCATTACAAATCTCTGGTTCATACTCATACATTGTTCTTGTCAGAAACTTCTACAGAAAAGCTTTGCATCTATGTGTAACTCATATTGATGGGTTTTTTTTCTCCCATACTGTTGAGCTTAATGATACTGATGCAAATGTTTTGGACTAGGTCTAAAAAGCCTCCAAATACAAGTTTACAATAGGTTAAAAGGCAAGCAAAGAAACAGCGTGATGACTCAAGACATACTTATGAGCTACACTTCTACCCTGCTTCCTGTCACCCCTCCTGCCTTCCTCCATTACTCTTTGCTTCATGAGTGAGAAGAATAAAAAAATAAATAGAGTTGAGGTTTAGTCCTACCCTCCAGGCGTTTCTGTCCAGCAACTGTTACGGGTTTTTTTTTGGCCTACTGATACAGGGACATGAGTGCAGCCTAAAGGCATTAATATCACGTTTCTGGTAGCTGCTCGGGTCAGCCACAGAAATTTGGATTTGGTGCTGCTGAAAAGCAAGGTAGGAGCCACCAACACAGGCTCCCAAACTAGCCTCCCAAACAGAAGTCAGATCATACTGGTTTGTACCAACTACTTCCTACTTCTCCCCTCATTAGAGGCATGCATCAGGTGCATGTGCACAACCTGGGACCTGCTTTGGAATTGATAAACATTGAGAAAGCACCATGGAAAAACCAAGAGTTTACTTTTGTAATCTCAGAGGATTTGAATTAAAGTAGTGATGCAATTGCTTCTGAAAGAATAATATTTTTCATGGAAAGCCTGTTTAAAAGCAATAAAAGCTCAAGTCTGCATATGGCTGAGGTTGTTGGTTATTAAAAACACCTTACATCATGCTGTTTTCAGTAAATTTGGTTATTATTTTGGAAATTATTTGTATATGACTTATCAAGTGAAGTTGAGAGTAAAGCCAGAGCAGCATCAAGTTATAATCCCTGGGAAATGCATAGAATAAAAGGAGGTATATACAATGTTCAGTAAGGAGATTTTTCCAGTATCCGTGTTCAGGAATACCAGGCTCAGCTTTCTGCCAGCCTGACTGGACAGAGAACTTTGAAGTACAAAAGTAAGAGTAGAGAAAAATGACCATAAACAGGGTGCAAAATTTCTCCAATCTTACATCATATTCTCTAATAACCTTTGGACATATTTTTTTTTTTTTAATCTCTGTGTTGGTAACAGCCAAGGAATTCTATCATATGATGTGAAATGCATATGTATGCATGTGTTTTCACATTTTGGCCCAGGAGTAGTTCTTTCTGTGCTAAACTTCTTCTTGAAGGATGTCAGCTGTTGAAGAAATATATCTCCATTTTCTAACCATTAGACCTTTTGCTTCCATGTTTTTTAACAAGTGAAAGGGTGAAATTGTTCATTATTATAAATTCTTTGCATGTATTAGAAGAGTCTCTCAGAATGTGTTGTGGTACAGAGTACACAGCTTTTCAACAGATAGTCTCCCAAAAAGCTTGTAATCAAAAGTAGAGGCCCAGGGATGAACCATGGATGCAGACATATAGATGGGGCATCCAAAAAAGCAAGCAAGGCTGTGGTAGGCTCAGTAGTTTTATTACTGTTTTCATACACATTATTGGAAAAAAGACTTTTAGGGACTGCTTTGGAGAAGGATTATGAAAATACATCTTGCATGTTCACTGCAATTCCTCTGATGTGAAGTGCAGTACAAGGGGAAACATCTCAGTTCACAAACAGATTTTTGGAGAGCAAAGATCTTGGCAAAAAAGTGTTCATGTCTGTCCTTGGAAAAAAAATGTTACATTTAGACTCTAATGTGTAATTTTATTGAGAAATGTGTTATCCATGTAATTCTGTATTTGTTTTGTAAGGATGTCCCTGTTTAAGCTTTAGGTATTGCTTTGATTGCTTTGAGTATTGTAGTATTTCATATACAGATACAAACTGTCTTTCTTGATCAGGGCAAGCGTGTCAGTTATGTATCTTTTGGCAAAAGCTTTCACAATTTAACTTAGCATTTGAGAAAGTGCCTCTGTCTTTGCAACAAGACCATAGACCATGGACAGTTGGGCCTCATCAATTCTATTTTGCCTGTCAGGATGAGTTCAGTTCTCTCCTTTTCCTGTTTTCTCTCTTTTCCCTTTAAAAAATATTTGTAGTTTAATCTAAAAGTACCATATGATGGTTATAATACTGAAAATGCTTCTCATTTTCAAAGAGATAAATGACAAGGAGTCCTATTAATTTATCTTGGAATTTTATTGGGATTTTAGCAGATGTGTACTTCAAATATGTTATTTTCTTTTCAAGTTCAGTATTAAAAATCTTAATGATTTCAGAGGAGCTGTGAAAAGAATAATTTATTTTACCCTCATATTCTATGACATACCTGGGGAATTTTTATTATTACCATTTCACAAATAGGTGGTATACTGGGACACAAAAGTCCAGATGGGCTCTCAGGGTTTGTTTCCATTAGAAATGAGGTGAAAAAACTGGCAGCAGCTGTCCCCTGGCCGTGCAGGATGGGTGGAAGGGAGAGGCAGCTGCACAGCTGAGATTTCAAGAAGTGAACCAGGCAGTGTTAGTGGACAAGTTACAACTTCTTTTCCCAATTTTCCTGCTGATAATTTTATGCCTGGATGTGAATCCATTTGAAGGAAGCAGTTGTAGAGAACTGAGAAATGTGTGTGGCATTCAGGGATATGTGAGATGTGTTAAATGAAACCAACCCTGAAGGGCCTTGAAGATTAAAGATGTTGGTTAGAAGCTACATTTTATTATTTACACAGTGGGCAGTTTAAATATTCAGATTTGACACACAGAGAGGTTTAAATTGCAAATGCTAACACGTTGCTTTGATATAGCCATGTGTGTATAAGCTTTAAAAAAAAATAAATCCAGTAAATTGCATTTTTGAGGAGTTTGCATAGGAAAACCTGATGGAAGACTTTTGGAAAAAGTGTGTTCATCATATGTATCCTACTTTGTCACCACTGAAGCAGTGACCTTTGACTTGTTCCATTAAAAATGGTGATGTGATCCTGTCTCTGTGTATGGAAACTCCTGTGCTATGTCACCTTGTCATTTTTTGTCCTGTGGAGTGTAAAATTCACTGTTTTCAGTGGCCAACCAATGCAAATAAATGTCATGGTTAAACATTTATATTTAATTTGCTGAATTATATCCATTACTGCTAAATTTCGCCAAATGCTTCTATGAAGATTGGTTTTGTATGTGTTGAGGAGGTGAAAGCTGCTTTGAGAGTCAGATCAGAGGTGACATTGATAACTATGTTCAGGCCAAAAACCAGTTGTGGAAATAATTTTAGGACTTTCTGGATCTCTTTTGGCCAAGCTAAGTTAGTGGTAATAGAGATGTTTATAGTAGCTTTCAGCATAGCCTCTGATTTCTAATATGAGAAAGGAAAAAAACGAGAACTCCCATGAGGTCTCCTGAGTTTTGATGACTTAATAGTGCTCAAATAGTGTCCACTGAGGGATGAGAGAGTTTGTTGTTTAATACTAACAGTGGGAATATGGTTCCTTGTGAGAGTATGGAGAGCATGGGGAAGAGAAAAGGGGCTGGGCTCAGACATTTTTAGATACTTCTTTTTTCTTTTCTCCTACCAATAGAAGTTTGGAAATGTTTTTAGTGCGTTTTCATAATTAATTCTTGTGAGCTTGCAACTTTTTAAAAAATTTGCTTCTTCTAGCAGTTTTTAGGATGTATCATCAGAGCTGTTATTAATATGTCAGTATATGCTATACGGTGAAACTTGCAATGAGTCACTGAGACTCGTATTTGAATGCTGAAATAAGTAGTAATCTAGTGAAAAGTTCCCCAGTTGGGATTTCAAGGCTGTCTGTATGTATGATATGTATTAAATCATAGAATCATAGAATTGTTAAGGTTGGAAAAGACCTCCAAGTTCGAGTCCATCCTGTGGCCAAACACCACCACATTAAAGCACTTAGTGTCACATCCAGTCATTTCTTGAGCACTTCCAGGGATGGTAATTCCACCACCTCTTGGGTAGCCTGCTCCAAAGCTGGACCACATTTTCAGGGAAGAAATTCTTCCTAATGTCCAGTGTGACCCTCCCTTGTTGTGGCTTGAGGTCATTTCCTCTTGTCCTTTCTCTGGTTTCCTGGGAGAAGAGGCTGACTCCCACCTGGCCACAGCCTCCTTTCTGATGGTTGCAGTGAGCCACCCAAATCCCTCAGCTGCTCCTCATAGGAATTACTCTCAAGACCTCTCACCAGCTTTGTTTTCCTTCTTTGGACATCTTCCAGTCCCTCAATGTCCTTCTTGTAATGAAGGGCCCAGAACTGGAGGTGTGGCCACACCAGTGCCGAGTACAGGACAATCACTTCCCCAGTCTGCTGGCTACTTCAATGTTTACAGCACTACAGGGACTGATAAAATTAATGCTTCCTGTGTGTTTAAGCATGTTAAATATTATAAGACACGCTAATGGGGTCCCTGCTCAGTGAGCCAGCTGCACATTGTAAAAGGTTGAGGAAGGGATGTAGGGTATGGAAAGCTACTCAGCACGGAATGGCAACTCCTGAGCCTGTTCATGCTGCAGCTCTGCCAGAGCTGGGGAGCAGAACTATCTGCTTTAGCCTTGCAGCAGAGTGGTCCAACAGCTGCTGCTGTTCAGCTGACTGGTGGTAGCTTGTTAAAATGTGTAACCACAGTGCTTATGGCTGTTCACTTATTTATAGGAAAGAAAGGCATTAAACCAGCGTAGCATGAAAGCAGAACCTGAAAGTTCATTAGAGCTTGGTCTCTTTGCCCACTGAAATGGAAAAGGAATAGAGATATTGTGGAGAAAATATGGAAACAGCTTGGGTGCTTATGAGATTTGAAGGAAGGACCAGGTGATTTCTCTTTGAGCATCCAAGTTAAACCAGATTCTGGTGAAAAATCATTATAAAAGCTGTAACTTTTGTTGGATGGTTTTCGTTGGAAACATTCTGTCATTAGTTGTCAGTGATGGAGGATCCTTTACTTGGACAACACCATATTTTTTGGAGATTGCTGAATGTTCTGTTTTAATTATGAGTCTGCTAATGGTTGTTTTATTCTTTCTTCTATTGATAAAGCGTTGCTTTGCTGGAAGCTATGTCTGGCGGGAAGCAGGTGATGACTGGGGATGTGAAGCAGTGTGCTGTCATGAATTGGTGGCTTTTATAAAGACAGAAATCAAACTCTTGAACTCTTCAATAGTTACCACAAGCTTAGGTGCTTTGGATATTAAAGAAAACCCAAAACCCGGTAATTTTTTTTTTCTTTTTACAAAGATGCAGATTTCTATCCATTCAGCAGCTGAATAAAATACTTCTCAGGTCTGTTTTTAAAAGCTATCCATCTGGAAAAATGTGACAGTCACTAGATTGAGACTAGAATTGTTTAGTTTGCATTTCTGAACTACACTTCAGGGTTTTGCTGCCACTAAGTTTTCCAGATGTTTTCTGCAACTTGCTATTTAATAACTCTCTGTGAAAATCTATGATCCTTTCACCTGTTTCTGCTCTTTTCATGCTTTGTGTAGAGGAATACTGAATATGTTATGCTTGAATTATGTAATTCTTTTCTGTATCTCCTTTACAAAAATACTTAGGGTCTGATAAACTACTTTTGCTAAGAATGCATTTTTGGTCTGTTTGCAGTATGTTAATGACCCAGAAAATACAGAAGTGTTTAGTACATTCTCATCCATAAATTAATTTCACCTTAGACAACAAAACTTTTTATTTTTTATTCCTAAAATGTAGAAAAAATATTTTCCATTCTTATTCATCATATAGTTTTCAAAGGACTTATTGGAAAGCCAGAAATATGTATAAGTCAGCTGGACACAGAATGATGAGTTTTTCAAGAAAAAGAAATTCCTACACTTGGGGCCTGTAAGGGTCTGACTTTTACTTGCCCAAGGATTGCTTCACATGTGATATCTTAACTTTATTATCTTTTCATAGTCTGATAGCTTGGTTAAATCTTGACTTTTTTAGGTAAGTAAATTTCTGAGGTTAAACCCTTCCTTTATGGAAAAGGATGCTGCTTTGAGAAAAGTAGAATTTGTAGAATACTTTTTCAAAGGGAATACAATTTTAAAAATTCCTACTTTGAAAGCTTCACGTAGAAGAGATAACAATAGAACACAAACGCCCTTGTGAGCAACTGATATTTTTTTCAAATTATTTTGAGTCAAAGAAGTGTAGTTGAAGAATGTACCATTCTTGGAGGTGCACTTGGATTACATTCTTTCTAAGACTTCTCTAGTATGACTGCCCCAGTGGTGTCAGTGCAACTGGTCCATGTATTGCAACACATGTATATATAATATATATGCACAATATATGTATGAATGTACATCTATTACAGTGTTTGCCCTGTCCAGGTTATCCACAGAAGGGAGATTGGAGCAGATAGAATGCTGAGTTACTTTCTAGAGAGGAGGTACATTATCAATAGTCAAAGTCTATCAAATTGTGATTAACCTTCAATTGGCTACTTCTGCGGTTTTTCTCTCCAGGCCACTCCCTCCCAAGGCTATGTGCTCTTCCTCTTTCTGTCATTTTACTAAATCCAGGGGGAATAGGGAAACTCTTGTCTAAAGAGTTAGCAGCAGCCAGTGAGTTTGACATGTGCTGAAAGCAAGTATGTGTACACTAGGCTTGTATCTTAAAATTTCCTTCAGTGTTTGTGCTTGTGGTACCTGTAGTAGGAGACGTAGCTGAGAACAGGGACTAGGTTAAGGATTGGTTTGTTCTCAAAATCTTTTGACCAGGTGATGGTCTAGATGATTCTTGAATAAAATGCTAGCTAATACTCTGCTTTAGTATTAAAGAACGCTGAACTATGCAGATGAATTAAAAAGAACGGGAAGAAGAAATATTTAAGAGGCAGGTCTGGCAGAGGAGAGCATTGTTACTCCTAGACTAGCAGATCTTTTACATATTTCATGCTTGGAAGACTAGTTCAGTCTACTTTGGAAATCCAGAATGCATTTTTTTTTCTTATTCAGTTTCTCTTTATATTTTCCTATAAACTTCCCTCACTTTTTGTATTCATGCCTTTCAGACCATAGATTGCTGTATCTCTTTAATTGTCATACAGCCAATGTCTTAAAAATTCAGTTCTATTTTAGTCGCTGACTAGTCTCTCCATCTCTCTGATAATTTTTTGCTGTTTTCTGGAATCTCTGGACTCCTTGCATTTTCTCACTCAGTCTTTTTGATAGTTAGACAACTCTAACTGCATGTAGAATTCCTGGCAGGCACAGAGGGAATAAAGTAATCTCTGAATAGATTTTAACCTTCCTTTTTTTGTCTTTTTGTGTTTGTGGAAACAGCTCAAAACTTTTTAATTTGTACTGCAAGCAACACATTTATTTTATTAGCTTGTGCTCTCTCATTCATTATAGATTTAAGATTAATCAGTGCTTCTGTTTATACTATCTGAAGGTCTGCCTCTTTTATTTGCTATAGTCTGCTTCAGTTTATAGATGTTTTTGTTATCTTGTGTATGTGCTGTGTGTTCATGTTTGTTCATTTATTCTATTTATAATTTTACTTTGACTCTTTCTATGATTCTCTTCTTTTTCTCTTTGAGAAAGAATTCCATGTAAAAACCTCTGTCCTTCAGATGGAAACCTGTAGATAATGCAGCTGAAATAAGACAGAGCTCCATCTTTTCCAGTGGACACTTTGGGAATAAGGGCAAAATCAGAAACTTGAATATCAAAGTATTTAAAGACTGTATCCTGGCTATATATGGTAAAACAACCCAGGCAATACTCTGCATTCTAGGCTACTCCTGAGACTTAGCCCACTCCTGCCCTTTGAGGTAGTGTTCCCTTGACATGAGCTGCGGTTCCTAGAAAATCCTGCTTATACTGGGTCAGGAAATGCTCTGAGAATATTCCTGGGGCCCTTCTAAGGAAGCACCCAGGAAGCACGGACAATTATCCCAGCAAACAAAAGCACAGTAAAGGTGCATATATAGCTACACTTTGTTTTTATGTTGGTAACTGTCTAAAACATGTGCTGGGCACTGTGAGTGTTTGAATATCAGGTTTATTAGATAATATTGGCATATACTGAGAGAATGGCAAGCCCAAGGCATTTTTTGAATTGTGAGTCATTCTGTTTTCCATTTCAGCAGCTCCAGGTTTATTTTGGTGCCTTAACCAAAGATTTTAGATTCGTTTAACTCTTTTAATTATAAACTTTCTAGTTTACTTCAAATTTTTTGCTAAAAGAGAAGTAAAAGTCTAGAGAACTCATCTCTTGAGGACCTTCTGACATAAATACGAAAATACCACTATGGTTGTTCTGAACACAGACCTGGTGGACCAGGGTTGTTTTTCTCTCTCTATAATTTCTGGCAAGACAACTGGGCTTTTTGTGCTATATTGTCTAACTCATTACCATATTTTTTTGTGTGGGAATGAAATGCACTGTTGCCAAGCTCATGTTTATTAATCCTGTGAAGCACATCAGGGAACTCATTTGCCTTTATAAGTGCCCAGTGTACCATTGAAAATCTGGTTAGCATGTGCTGCACAATATTGTATGTATCACTTCCAGCTGTATCATGAAAATTCAAAACTTTTTGATAGACTCTCCTTTTCTCTCAAATGAATTTTATAGTCCGCATTCTGGTGACATTGTATGAACATCCAAATTCTCAAGTACAGTAAATTAAATCCTTTTAGCCACTTAGTTTGAATTGGTATACCCTTCACTTCTTGAACTGATGTGTAATAAGGAAAAGCAGTGTTAAGAATACTTGGTAGGAAAAGCTATGAGAAGTGTGAAAACTTTTTAAATAGAATTTACCTGTTGCATGCAAATGGATGCAACCTGCATTTTCACAGTTTGAAAATACAGTACAGACTCAGCTTTGGAATCACCATAAAGTCTCATGAAAAAGCAGTATACCAGGATGTTTACTGCTTCTTCTCTTGCTCCAGCAGAGATATATTTTGTCCTTGATTTGCAAGCTGATCAGGTCAATGGTATGGGTAGAGGCCAAAAAACCATCGCTCTCTTCCTAGCTCGCTGCCTGCCCTGCCCGTTGATAGGAAGCAGATGACTGATGCTGAGTTGTTTCCTACGATGATTGTAAATGCTGAAGGGAAAGCTGTGTGTAAAGGGACATGGAAGAGTCCATCACTGCCCACAATGAGCGCACAGGATAAAGCACAAGCCTGCTGAGGACTGTTACAAGTAGAAATAGCAGGACAACAGGTAGGACCAAGAATTCTGCAGATTGACTGGGATGTATTTCATTGAAAAAGCTTAGTCTGCATCAGAAGACCTCTTGTGACAGGCTGACAAGGAGGGATCTTTAAAAAATAAATAAGAATGGAGTTGCAGAACAAGGGCTGTGCAGTCAACTGTCCCTCTAATAGGTGTCAGAAGGAAAAAGTAGTTCACTTTTGCCTGTTGTACAGAGGATTATTCTGATATTTTTAAAAATACCATTTTGAGACAAGCCTGTGAGAAAATGTCTTTTCTTTCCATTTTGTTCCATTCAGAGACATTATTTCCACATCACTGTGACATGAAAGGGAATGTGTTTTCATAGTAGTACAGAGTGTCTCTGACAGAACATAGCTGAGGGCAATGTAATATGGAGAAAGATGTCTCATAAATTCCATCCCATTTCATGACCCATCCAGAAAAGGTGGTTTTGTTCAGACACTGATCAAAAACCAGCTGTCATCATGTAGGCAAGAATGATTAACAATAGACAATGAGAGCATTTACCCAAAGCTCACCAAGGAGTGGGCGGTGGGCAAAATACTAAAGAAAATTCAGGAACAGAGCTGAAGCCTGACATGATTAATACAAGCATGTTTTTGTAATAAGTATGACCTTAATAGCCAAAATAATTTGCTGCTTAGTAAGTACTCTGTACCAGCCAGTTGGGCAGTGGGTAACAGTGCCCAAAAATTCCTGGTTTGCGAAGAGGTGTCACATGCCTTCTCTGTGTGCAATGTTTGAAGATGTTGGAAAGTTATTGTCCCTGTAACATCTGCAAACTATGACTAATAAATAAAGAGTCAGAAGAGCACAGTGCTGGCTATGCCATTCTTCCCTCCAACAAATTCACTCTCTCTTATCAGCCCTGGCAGCATCTGTGCTCTGGGCATCCAAGTCCTGATGGCTGCAAGAAAGCTGACAGTATAGCAAAAGAAGGTAAGCAGCACAACTCAAGCTTCAGTGGAAGAGAATGGGTAAGAATGAAGGACAGGAAAGGAAAAACGCCTCATATCAAAGCAGTGGTTCTTTTCCCTTTGAATATTATACAAATCTCCATTAAAACCCTCTACAGCAGGAATTTATTGAACACAATTTCAACGGAGAGGAGTTTTGCAACTTGTGTACACTGTCTCCAGTGGCTTTTATAAACAATGTCCAAAAGAAGTTGAGCAGTGCCCAAGTTTTATGTTTCCCAGGTACAGAAGTTACAGGAACTATGAATCTTATCTGTGTTTTTATCTCAGCATGCTTGGAAGAGAGAAGGGGGCTTGGCCTTTGGAGTCTGCACATAGCTAAGCCAAATACTTCATGTCAATTCAAGTTCAGGGAAAGAAAAGAGAGACATTCAGCACAAAGAAATTGTTTGAATTCTGGGGCTGACCTTTTGCAGGTGGAAATCAGGGTTGTTCATTCTTTTGAAAAGGTGAAGAATGGAGAGGTTGAAAGGCTGATAGCATCTATTCCTATTCTTTGCTATGTGAGAGACTTCTTGTTCTGATTTCTCTGTGAGGAGGATTTTAAAGATACTGAAGTAGAGATCCATATGGTAAAGGCTTTTTGTGAAAGAAGTTGTTAGTGGTTTATTAGATGTCTAATGCAATAATGGAAGTTAATTACTGAAACAACATTTGTTCTACTATTAATGGGCAAAGAATTTGGCAGTGAAAATAAACTGTTAAAATAATTTTTTAAAGTTCCTTACATTTACACTGACTTTCAAAGCAGGGTGTCAGTTCTGCCAGCACATCAATTACAGCCACTAATGCCTGTTCCTGCACAGCACCTCTTTACCATTTGAATGGTGAAGAACCAGGGAGATGTGGTAACTAAAGCAGAAACTTGAGCACAGGTGGTTGCTGGGCACAGGGCAGCAGAGAAGTCAGGCATTACAAAAGAAACACCTATCACTGAATTCTGGTTATGGACTGTAGGAGAAGGGAAAAAAGCATTAAGCCCTTTTTCCATCATAATGTGCCTAAATGTGCCCATCTAAGTTAATAGCCTAGGAGATCGACTTTGGAATTAGTGATCTGCCAAAGTCCAGTTCATTCCCATTGTTGAGAGATACTGGTGGTTTTTAAAAAGCTCTGGATGTAGAGCTCAGTTAGATAACAATTGTGCTAACATCTGTCAGGGTGGTTGGTTAAGCATTTCAATTCCATTCACAGAACAGAATTCAAGATTGAGAACTCAGTCCGTTCATTCAGGAATGGCTGTCTCTCTCTGTCCATGGACCCTGTCTACCAGCTCAACTTTGCAACTATAATATGACCCTAGCAATGCAGTGCACACTTTTGTGACAGGCAGGCAATTGCTTTGGTTATGCCAAAATAAAGAAAATAAAATGTAGCAATTTATGACCAGATAAGAGAGATGTAAATATTGTTTGATGGGAGCTGGCCGAGTGCTGACCTGCAGCATGGTTATTAATTAGGATTAATTCCAAGGACTTAACAGAAATGTTCAGCCATTGCCAGCAAATCAGAGTGGCAGATTCAGGGGTGGCTGTTATAGTTTCTGGTCCTCTGCACTCATTTAAGACATCCCTTATTTTTAGTGGTGGGGTTAAAGTGTCATTTTGCAGAATGTAAAAATGTTTGTTATGTTTTTCATGTGGTTATGTGACACCATTCACACCTATAGTTTGTTTAATATGAGGTTTGATACGTTTCTGTGCTCACAGGCTTCTTGGATATTGGTTTCTTGTTAACTCCAGTTGCTTTTATTTGGCTGAGCCATTTTGGGTGAAAAATCATCATCTTACATACTTTTAATAAAACTAGGTATTTTCAAAATTTTCAGCGAGGTGGTAACAAGAAAATTAGTTGTCTTGTGTGCCAGTAGAAACCACAGTATCCTACTTCTTCCCCTGTGTTGGTTGGTTAGTGAATTTCCCTGTGATTTTCAGGCTTTAATTTCCAGCCTGAGGCTGAAAAAGCTGAGAACACAGAACCTACAGCTTATTTATAGAGTGGTTCTGCTAACCACAGTGGCATTGTACAAAGGTATGCAGCACTGCAGACTGTTCTAGTCTCAGAACTGTTGATGTATACTGACTGCAAGGATATCTGCTTTGCAATTTGTGGATACTTTAGCTGAATATATACCAGCTCAGCTAAACCAGATAATAGTATTTTTGGGTGAGAGTAAATGAATAGCAGAAACCATACATCAAAAGTATTCTAATAATATAGTGCATTATTTTAACTTACAGAGACAGATTACTGCACTTTTTTGTTTAAAAATTTAGCAGAAAGATTTGATTAGACTGGGAATTCATCTTCCTGCAAAAAACAAGGGAGACAAACTATGCTCAGCTCCTATATGAAACATCTTCAGAAACAACTGTAATTAAAAATGCTGCCTTTCACACTATCAGCAGAGTTGTCAGTACTATGGCTTTTACACCTGGGTGCCAGGATTTCCTCTTGGCCAGTTTCTTAGTATCTTGTTTACCAGCCTTTTGTCACCATGCGAGGAAAAAGAGAAAGTTTATTGTTTCTAATTCCTTGTTAGAAGGAAGAAAATGTCATTGTCTTTACAAGGGCTTTCCCTCTGTTTCATTGCAGAACATCAATCTAGCACTTTGTTGTCTCACAGCAAAAAAGTATATTATATGCATTCCATTTTGTTTTCCAGTTTTATAAACTGAAGATACATGAAATGTGTTTTAGGACAGCTTTTAAAAAGTGGCCTATTTTTTTTTTTAAGTAGTCAAGCCAGCAAATCATAACTGGAAATGGAAATGGATTTCTATAGGTATGAAACATGCCAAATAATAGTGCCTAGTCTGATTTTGTATTTCTGTTTACTTTATCACTGGCATGCCACTGGTTTTTTTAAATTGCCTTGTGTCCTGCAGGATAAGATAGTAACATACTTCCCTTTGACTTTCAAGCTGTAATTAAATTTGGCTTAGTTTACCATTTTAATGAAGAAAACTCCCTACACAATTCTCTGTATCATGAATAAACACTGATTCCTGTTTATTCATACAGAGAGATCTGTTAGTATTTTATTATGCTAACATCTGTATCTTGAAACAAAGCACCCCCATTTTAAAAAATCTGTGAATGAATAGATGTGTAGTTTGGTTTATGGAATATTAAGCCAATGAAAACCTCAAGGGTAAACAATCAGTGAAAGCCACCTGAGCTTATCTAATTAACACTCTGAAAAATGTGAACATGTCAGAAGAAGTATTCATGTATGTTTTGACACATTTCTTTGTTCTTCTACCCATCAAGATACAATCCCTGCACAATAGAAGCCTGGATGTTGTTTAATGTCTGGGTAACTGAGAATAGAATAAGGGCTATACTGTCCTTGTATTTTATTTATATGTTTTCTATCTTGGACTCTAAGGAATGTGCTCCTATCTAGCCAGCTTAGGTGGGCTGCCTTCCCGTGGGAGCAGCATTGTGATGGGAGGGACAGGGCAGCCTCAGCATCCTCCTGAGTGGGGGCTGGGTGTGTGGATCCTGCAGCTTAGATGCTCTTCTTGCTCCCATGGATGAAATGTAACCCTTGTGAGCTGGACACAGCAGCACTCTGTGTGGGAGGCAGTGCTGATGCAGACAGTGAAGATGTTTCCATCCTGTATACGGGGCAACAAGAGGAATGGTTTGAATTACAGTTCTTGCATTGAAATGAAGCCAGGGACTATTCCCTGTAATTTAATGTAACATGCTTGTGTTAAAATTCAGAAGAAAAAGAGCATGGCTTCATGAAATGTAATGGAACTAACTGGATTTACCATAAAAGCCATGGCTGTGCTTAAGTGCTGCTGTCTATTCTAAAGAACCTGCTTTTACCTGGCAAAGTTTTTGTTTAGAGACACCTGAATAATAGGAAAACATTTTCAAGTGGTGGTATACATGATATCCCCTAAGATTGCATGTAGTCACATCCAAGAATATTTTTATTGGGATGAAAACATTAAAGTAAAATATTGAACTGGTGAATCCTAAAATATGAACAGTAGCTTAAAAATCTTCTACTGGGAAATGAAAGATAAATTCCATTTACAGGAGAAAAGATAAAGCTTTATCCAATGCCTCTATTGTAGAATGTGTATCTGTTTCCATGAGATGACTTTTGGAGCAGCTGGAGAACTATGACATAGATACCTCTCCAGACCAAATATTCCCTATAAGGATATATTTAATTTAACATTTTGCTTAGAGCATGTTCACTGATTGAACTCTGATTACATTATAGAATCTGTAATGTTAATTTGTATTTATGGAATATTTTTAATTGCTCACTAGGAAACAGCCTTGGGATTGTACAATGTCAGATGCCTGTGCAATTTTCCTAGGGTCCTGTAAAAATAGAAAATTCATATTTTTCATGAAATGTGGATGTCTCTTGAGCAGGCATTGCCTTGCTTCACAGTAAATCAGCTCCAGTACCTTTGGCACACAAGAATTTACCAAGACCATGTCTCAGAAACCTCAGCAGATTTCTCAGTCACAATCTCTTTCCAAGTTTTTGATTGCACAAGCTTCAGTCTTGAGAAAGGTTCCCTTGAGTGAGTCCCCTTTTTCTAATAATATTGTGTGGATTTCACAGTGTGTTTCTTCTTGAAACATGTTGCTAAGGCACACTACCTGTTTTGTGTTGACCACTTGGACAACACTTCACTGCACACAAGGAAAATTACTTTGAGGAACATGAGCTGCTGATTGATTCAGCACCAATGAGCTGCTTTCCATGAGCACCTATAGCACAAATGTCTCCATCAAGAAGATGGGTGGCAACACCACTTTATTTAGATTTTGTTCAATGATTGACACAAATATTACATTTTTATCAATGTCTTGCATTGCAGCGAAGAAATCCTGGGTCCCACTTCAGTCAGTAGAAAACGCATCTGGCAGTTCAGTGCTGACACTGTAATCATTATTTCCCAATGGCCTGTTGCAGTATTTTCCACCCTCTCATTGTTCATGACTTAATCACTTCCCATCTTAACTATTTCTGCTGCCACTTTTGTGCTCTTAATTCTCAGTGTCCAAAGTTCAGGGGCTAAATCATGAATTCGCTCAAGGAAGTGGTTCCGCCCTTCTCATTCACTGGTACTCCACACAATTTTAAGGACAATTCAGACTTTGCCCTTTGTCTTTCAAACCTTTCCTCTATAAGCTGAAATACTCTGATGTCTGTGTTGCTCTGATGGTGACTTTTAATGCATGATGAGCAAAGGGGCTCTATGCTACCAGATTTCATATGTTAATTGTAAATAAAAAGTTCCCATGAACTACAAATCTTGCATTAGGCAGCATTGTGAGAAGGAGTTCCCAAGAGGTCTGTGAACATTGTCTTCTTCACATGTTTTTCGGGATGGTAGTGAACTCCACATATCATCTGGGAATCCCTAAAGAATTTAGTTTTCAGTGGTATTGTGAAACTCTCAGATTCTTTTGGTGGCAGCAGCAACATATTTAAATATACACAGCCACTGCAAACAAAAAGATTGGGCAAAATTGTGGCCATTTCCAATGCAATAATAAAAAATAATAATTCAATATTTATCTCTTCCAAATTTGCTATTGTAAAAGGGGAATTTCTATGATCTACACATTTAACCTAAATTACTATTCTACATTTAGCAGAAAGAGAAGCTCCTCAGAAGGAGATTTGGCTAGTTATTTTAGATGTGTGTTTTAGACTTAGGCTATAATACCCTAAGGAGTCAATTTATCTCTCCTTACTGTAGACAGTGTTAGGGACAGACTCAGAATAAAACCCAGCTGTTGTATAGCTGGTTTCACTTTTGCATTGTCTTTCATGGTTTTGTGTGCAGAGCCTTCGGCTCAGTTCTTCAGTGTGCATAGTGTGACCCTGCCCAGGGACACCTTGATTTCAGTGGAAGAGCAAATAGGGGTTGGGTCACAATCCAGGTTGCATCAACTAAATTATCTTTTTTTTTTTTTTCCCTATATTTTACTTATGGCTAGTATAAAGGAATTTTGACTATTTTATTATGATATGCAGGAACATCCTGGTTCATGAGAGATAACAGGAAACTTTAAAGTTCTGTGTTTACACTTTTAAACACATTTTTCTTGATTTTCCACCAAATGCTAAACCTCATTTCTGTAAAGCCCTTCTCGAAGCACTAACCTCCTTAAATGTTTGCTTTACCGTGAAAACCATTAACAAGTAAAGACTACACAGAAATTGGTACAGGCTACTTTAGTGAAGCTGTAGTTGCTTAGCAGTACTCTTCCAATATTTTTAAAACACAGAGTATATCAGAAAAAAGATGTAACCCATTTGAATTAAAGCACCTTCTGCCAGTGTATTGTGTTGCATTTCCATTGACTTCCGCTTTTCAACCTGTGTTTCTCAGTGTTTCTCCCTTACCTCAACATTTGTTTCTTATTTAGGCCATGATTTTGTGAACAAATTATTCCAAGCTAGGTGACAATTGACACTCAGGAGTTATTTTTTGGTGGATGCCTGTGTGCAAATACCAACCACAAGTAAATGAGCGGTGTTTTATGAAATTTCTAGCAATACCTAATAAATTAATTAGTTGTAGAAAATTTTAGGAATTATCAGTGAAAATGGAAAATACAAATTTATCTGTGACAGATTCAGGAGCTATTGGCTCATTAGGCTTTACAAAAGTTAAAAAAGTGGCAGACTGTAGCAGAATGTAGAGGTTTCCACTTGTTTCTATCATTTCGTGTTCATAAAATTAGTCATCCTTTGCTTCCCCTAGTTTTGCCTTACACAATAGATATAGAGGAATCCGCTGGGATAACCGTGGAGTTCCAAACCATTGAACTATATTTATTTAGATTACAAAAACAAAAGCAGCAAACCTGACTGATGAACATCACAGACTGAAGGAACAATGCCTTTAGAAACATGCAAATAGATTTCCTTTAATTCTGGAAGGAGGTCTTTGAAATAAACAGGGTGGTAAATTATTTAGACTCTATTTTTTTGGAGATTGAGCTTCCTAATGTTCCAGATGTGAAAGAACAGGAAGTTCTATAATTTCCTCGGAATATGTGTTGTGTAGACTATTATTATATCACTGCAGGTTGATAAAATAAGAAGGGGAAAAAAACCTCATTCTCTTATAGGAATGTGTTATGGTATTAGTATTATTCATGACACCATCTTTTTAAATTTTTAAAAAACTTTTTTCATAATAAGATAATTTTTTTCTCATTTTAAGAATCAATACAGAAGTAGAAAACCATTTTTACTGCAAGTGGGATGAGAAACCATTAGGATGGTATATTCAGAACATAATTACACTGATAACAACACCAACGACAGTAATAATAATAATAATAATAATAATAATAAACAGTATTATTTTAAAAATTGAAATCTGTGTTGAGTATTAATGGTGGTTATTAGTACATATATAGAAATCTATTTTCCACAATAGTTATCATAAAATCTTTTGCGGTGTCACTGATTAGACAGAGTTCTTAATCAGTTTGTGTGATTAGAAAAGATGTGCTTGAAAATGGACAAGAATATAATTCAAATTTATATAGGTAACTGTAGAATTGTTTCCAGTCTGATATCAGCTAAAGCAGAGCAGCTATTTGATCAGTAATCTCCTCATAAATTCATTTTAATGATGATTTTTCTTCTCTGTTGCCCTGAGCTCTTCAGCATTGTGCACTTTTCTTAAATATAGACATTGCTACAGTGAACTCTTTGCCTACCAGTATATATTTCCATGTTTTATGCATGTAAACTTTCTGTATACTTCTCAAGAAAAGCAGTTAACATGGGAAATTCTGAATGTCATATTTTTATTATCCCATTCTGCACTCTGGTTCTGGATCTGTCAATAGAAAGACAGCCTTTGTTCCTCAGGGCTGTGTGTGCTAAGCTTGCACAGTAGAGAATGCAGGACAAATGAACCTCAGCAGGGACAGCACTGTCTCCAGATGTCCATGGGATACTGAGTATTGACAGAATGAAGCAACTCAGTATGAAAATTAATTGAAAAAATTGACATTTGTCAAATTTTTGCTCTGCAGTTTTTCTCAATCTGGTAATTTTACCAGTTCCTTAAAAGCTAAAAAGTTCTTCAGGAAAGGTGAACCTTGAATTATGAATAAATTCACACATCCTGAAGAGTAGAAGAGGCAAGCCAAGATCTTTCAAGAACATCTTTAATTGGACTGTGTTTTCAAAAATACTACATCCAATTATCAGTCCCTGTTTGGTCTTAAAATATATTCCAAATAAAAGTTGACCTAGTGAATAAACACATTTCTGAAATGATTTCTAAAATGGTTTCTAGAATAGTTTCACTCTTTAGATGAGGGTGTCTCAAATACAGGAATTAAACTAATTCACCAGTAAATCTTACAGAGCAGAGATTCCCCTGGGTCTAGTGAAATTTAAACCTGATCATTATTCAAGATAATATATGTAATTTAATCTACTGGATAATACTTAGATTTTGTTTACTGTAAGTGCCATTATTAATCATTAGACATGCTACAATTGAAGTTTGGGAAGTACTGAAGTCATAAGAATTCAAAAACTAATTCAGGTACAAGTTACACAAAGAAAGATGGGCTATAGTCCAGCTTTAGTGCTGAGCCTGCAAGAATATCATCCTGAAAGTGTGACAGCAGCTATGTGATATCACAAATGAAGCAACTGGGTGGAAAAACATCAAGAGTAGGCTTACTAACTCCCATCTGGAGCTATACTCAGCCCTAAATTGCATAGTACCTGAAAAGAATTTGAAGTCTGTAGTCTGGTAAATGTGTGGGCAGTTTTAGTACAGAAACAAAATAGAAGTAGTAGAAACCTCAGCCCAGGGCACTTCTATAATGTAGAGTAACAAAATGCTTGTATAAACAGCTTGAAAAGGGATATAATAACCCTGTGTTACATTTGAAGAGATCAGAATATGAAATGCAAGGATAAATATAATGTTTCAGGATTCTTTCAAGCTGTATACTTGCCTGCAGAAAAAAAAAATGGCTTAAAATACTGCAATAAGGCAGCACATTCAAATTTGTCTTGAGTTCATTTCACACGGACCTGTGCATTGCAAGTTTTCAGACATCCTTCAATTTACTGAGTATTTTGAAAAAGCTGCTTCATATAAAAGACTATCAATAATTAAGGGGCTATCAATGAAAAGTATATCATAAATTTCTTGGCTTCCAACAGCTTGACATAAGTCTGCTGAAAGTTGTGCTGCAGTAAGGCACCTGTCAAGAAATGCCGCTTTCTTGGCATAGCAGAGAGCAATCCAAGAGATGAAGACATGTTTGGACACCTGTCCCAAGTGCCACCTGAAGTCACACTGATCCCTCCAAAGACTTGACAAACCTGAAGTTGTTCCCAGTATTGCACATCAGCAGCATGGCTGCATCCATACTTCAGCATGCATTGAGTTACTTTGTGTTGTTTCGTAAAATATAAAAGAAACTGGGCCATGGCGACATAAAGCAGGACTAATTTAGAGAAATCAACACGATCACTTTGAAGTTAGTACAGCTTTTGGAATAAGCTGCTTCCCCAATGGTCTACTTTTAAGAACAGTCTAAAAACAGGAAACTGTATTCTGCAATCCTGAAAACACCTTGGACTGTAGCAAGGAAATAAATAGCTCCTTTCCACTCCACGTTGCGCTATGCTTGTACTTTGTTTTTTTGACTGGGTAACAGCTGTGAAGAGAGGAATACTTTCCAAATGCAAATATTAAAATGCCATTAGGATGTAGACTTTTTCTTTTTTTTTTTGCTCCTAGAGAGCAGTACCTTCTAGTTTAGATACTAAAAATTCAACATAAAGTACTTAGTTCACACTTATTAACTGGATTTCTAGTGGTGGTTGGCATAAACAGAACTGTACATGGCAAGGATATAAGAAAGAAAAGACTTGATGGAAATTAGATGACCTCTAAATAAGTGGTCTGCACAGAATTACATTTAAATATTCTCATTCTTTCTCTAGTCCTTCTGTAAGTGAATTCAGAAACTCATGACTTCAAAGGCATACAGGCAAAATCCTTTGCTTTTAGCACATTATCTTGGAAAAGTCTCCATGTCTAAGATATTAAGACATGTTTTAATACCATAATACCATGCAGAAGAAGATAAAACACAATGAGTCAGTCTTCTCTACACTGAATTTTCTTCTTCTTATGAAAAACAATGTTCTGCAAACAGTGAGTCATTACAAATGAGAAAGATCCCTAGTACAGTATTTGTTAAACAGTCAAGAAAGAAGAAACTCTTGAATTTTTAAAGTAATGCTAAATTTATTATTTGTTAGGTTTCTAGATCTTTTTAAAGAACTATTGAGAAATTATTTTGTTCTGATTAGGAATGGACTGAAGTGATCTCAAAAATAATTTCCAAGATAAAATTTAATTGAAAAATATCAGAGAAGATTTTTTTTTCAGTTCAAACTGCTAATTGAAGCTAGACTGGCTTCCAGATTTTTATCCTTCTTGTTGTCGTATTCACTTTATACTATTCACTTCCTCTTCAGCAACTCTATTGAGCTGCAATTAAAAGAAACCAAATCAAAAGCAAACAAACCAAACAACTTTGCCATCAAGAAAAAATTCACCTTCCATAATTTAATATAATGCAGAGAAGAAAATGATATTTTATATTTAGCTTTAGGAATTTAATTTTTATTTTACAGAAAGGAAAGTGAAGATCCAACATGAAAATATTTGCTAATTCAGAATGGTAAGAAGACCCAGACTAAGGAGAGCCAGAACATTCTGAGCATCCATCTAATCTTGGCTTCTAATCTCATGTTAAAATTTGGAAGGAGGTGAGAAAGGAATGTCAGTGTCAGTAATCAAAGCTCCATAGTCTTAACTTCTTGACCTCAAATTTGGTATCAATGCAATTACATTACCCTGCCTAGAAACTGATGCGGATTCTTGATACTAATAAACTATGTGGCTTCTTGATATGAATATTTTGTTAGAGAAACTGTTATAATGTGCCTTTAGAAATCTGGAAGGGATATAAGCGCAGAAATCTGCATTAGTATTTAATCTGAGGCAAGTGCTAAATTACAGAAATTCTAGAAAATTATCACTAGATAGTTGACTTTGTGGCTACTTCTAGCTTTCTGTGAAGTGAACCAGCTATTAGCATTAATGGAGACCCTGCGTCTTCACTGACTCCCTTGGCAAAGCTGGAGCATACTGAGGCTCTCACCCTTGCTGTGATCCATGAAATATAAGGTCATATGTTAAGATTCCTATTGCAGGTGCATTTTGCTCATGGTTTCCAACCTTCTCTTCTAGCATTCCCCAAGCCATTTCTAGGTCTGGATTCCAGTATGTGCTCGGGCTCATACTTTTGCACAGCACGTGGATGAAATCAGATAAATTAATGGCAGACTCACAATTCAGGCACCAATGTTTCTTTATGAGCCCAGTTTAAGGAACTAGACTTCCCTAAACAATTACAGTAATTTCACGACTATAAGGCGCACCCTTCTGACTAAAATTTTGGCCCGAGCCCAGAAGTGCACCTTATAGTGCGGTGCACCTTATATTCGTGAAATTACTGTAATGTAAAGCATGCCTGGTCTGTGTAGGTGCTCCAGCACTTAGACCCAAAAGTTATTTGGGTACCTTTAGAGGCATTACAACAGATGATAGATAGGGCTTAAGTTCATGGTTAAATGAATCAGTTCAGGCCTTTTATCTGTAAGGGCTTGATTTGCTCTTGAGCACTCTCAGGTCTGCAAGGGAAGAGGGAAAAGCAGTGGCCATGTTGTTCTGAAGACCTGAAGGGGAAAGCACTTCACTGGGAAGTGGAAGATTTGATTCAGTTTCCTCCACATCCTGAGGAAGTGACAGCCCCCTCCCATTTCCCAGTCTTTTCCCTAGACAGGTATGGGGTCATACTCCATCCTTCCTATTGCAGAAAGGCAACTGATAGATGAAGCAAGCATGAACCCAGAGAAAAGGCAGGCAAAAGGATTCCTATGTGACTTGTAATGTGTGAGCTATAGGGAAACTTGGCTTCCTTCTTAGGAGTGAACATGTGAATAGCTTGGGAAATTGGGTATGAATATTAAAACAGCTTGGGAAGTGGGCATCGGAGTCTAAGTTACCTCTAAATGAGTAGTGTGTTTTCTGGGCAATGCCACCACCTGTGTTTTGGGTTGATATGAATGATTCAGTGTGACATCTGCAGTGTGCACTCTTGTGTATACATCATTGTTGTCAGTGGGATGAATATTTTTGGCCCATTTAGCAAATTATCAAAAGCTTTGAATAATGGCCCTGATACAAAAACACGAGATGACTAATCAGCTGGAATTGTTTTTGGCAAGGATGTCAAAAGGCATTAAACATTTTTCAGATATAAGAAATGTAATAAGCCTCTGGACTGCCAGTAAAGGGCAGTGCTAAGGCAAGTGAAAAAGAAAACACTTTTAATACTTATTGCAGAACAGAAGGTGCTGAAAGGTTCATACTTCTCCTAAGTTAGTGAGATGAGAGAAACTCATGCTGAAGAAGAGAGAAATAAAGTATCAAAAGGATGTAATTTTTGGAGACAATTTATTTGTTGGGATCCCAATTATTTTCTTCATCCTTGTCCTTCTTCCCTTCTGTTCCATCTTTCTTATTGGAGTGGAGCAGGAGGTGGTGTGATGTTGTGATTTGTCCAGAATATGGAGGAATTTCAATCTTAAATGCCTGTATGTGTTTGTGCACGTGTCTGTGAGTATATTCATGCACTTGTACAATATTCCATCTGATGCTGACAAAATACCTCCAAAGGAAGAAGTGATGGTATTTCCTCCTTTTGTTCTTGAGGAGGGTAAGACACTTTTTTCTGCACACAAATGCTCTCCTGTTCCTGATGCAATCACTATCAAAATGTGCTGTCCCACCCAAATGAGAATTGCATCCTACATTTCTCCTCTTGGGACTGTGAGCTTTAACTTTTAGGGCTTGTCTCCACAAGCACAGTCTTTACTTCCCTCTGCCCCCATGCAGGCAGAGAGCAGACCATCTGGTCCTGCATCCATTGCATATAACCTGTGCATCGCCCACAGTCAACTGTTTATCTCGAAAAGCCAGGGGACCTCTTAAAATTGGATGGAACCTCAAGACGTGTTGGGGGAAAAGTCTGTAAATTTAAAAAATAAATAATAAAAACTTAACTCTGAATTTCAGTGTTGTTTTGTAATGTCAATCTGGGCACTCTGTTGTCTTTGAGCTTATGTCTCCAGGGACCACAGTGGTAGGTTCTGAGCCTGGGGCTCTTTCTGACTCAGAAAGGCACAGGGCCAGGAAAAATGGCAGTTCCCAGCCCTTATTAATGAGCACATGGGGAGATCTTTCTGTTTACAGGATCAAAGACCAGTTGACACTTGCTCTGGCACTGAGAAGATTATAAATAAGGATTCTGCTTTTGTGAGTTCCTGAGCACCTTTAAATCTCTTTGACCTTGATGAAGAGGAAGAAGAAACTGTAAATATAACTCTCTGAAGATGTTTTGTGAAGTCCTCACTTTAATGTGGGACAGCAGCAAGAATTGCAGGAATCTGAGCATCCCCAAGATTCCACAACATCAGGACCCTTACAATAAGACACTTTTTTCCTGGAAACAGCATATTTTTTTTTTTTAATACAAAGTCGAGGGTTTTTAAATGACCATTGGAAGAAGTGACCTTGTGATATGGGTGAATACTTTAGATGATGAATGATGATATATTGTATCCTATTGCATAGTTCCTCAAGAGGCATAGTTCATTTACAGGAAAGGTATTAGCTTGGATATTTGTTACCATTTCCTTTTCATATTATAATAGTGAAAAATATGCAGATTGGATGTCCATGGCACACCTAAAAAGATGTGTTTTGTTTCTGCTATTAATTAATTAAATGCTATGGATATTATTTGCAAAAAAAAAAAAAAAAATTCCTTGTCCATGGCTGAACTTTATGCAGTTTTCTACTTTCCTGATTTGTGGTAGAGAACTAAACAAGAGCCTTATCTGGGTTTTTACCAGTAGGGTAGTATATCATACTTTGATAACTTGGTGTATTTTTGTCTTTAACTTAATGAGTCTTATTTCAATAGCTTTCCATTAATTATTAACATTTTAATTATTAATAACCTAATAAATTATTTTTTATTTGAAATGCCCTGGTAACAACAGAGAGAACAGAGAAGTAAATAATTACTGAGCCTTCAGTTCCCTTTTCTTTTGATATCTGCTTTCTGCAAATTAATTATTTGTATATAAATACCTTTAAACTGCAGCTCTAAGTTTTTTCTATTCTGGAGAACTGTTTATATGAGCACTCATGACCACACCAAGCAATGACAGAAATCTAAATGACTCTTTGTATTATTTTACAGGTCCCAAACCAGAGATAACTAAATTCTGGAGATCTACTATTTTATTAGATAGTAACATCATCTAGCTAGAGTGATTTAATGTGTGGCTTTGCTTTGGAAAAGTAATGAGAAAGTATTGTAAGGACTAAGATTAAATTATTATGTATTTCATAAAAATGCTGTTCAACTTAATTTTTTTCAGAAAGAATATTTTTTTAAAAATTGAAGTGGGATTTTTGAAATTGTCAACCCTCTTTCTACCAGCAGCAGCTCAGTAGCTTTTTTTACTCACCTGTCCTGTGATTCTTTTGCCTTTTCCCCCCCACCTATGCTTACTTCCTCGGTCCTTCCCCTCCCTTTGGAGTGTCTGTCTCCATTGCTTCTGCTCTGCTCCTGAAGCCCCTGCATTCAAAGCACCATTGCTGCATGGGGAAAAATGCTTTTCACTAGGA
>PYHW01009762.1:785343-861642 GCA_013186435.1 Turdus rufiventris
CACTGTGTGGAACCAGACTGACATCTATCAACACCAGCTACATTTTGTGTCCATCTCTCCTCCCACTGTCTAAGAAAATGATCTAAGAAAAAGCAATCATTATATGGGCAAAGTCTATGGTAAATTTTGGTTACATCAGGGTATTTGGAAAACTCTGTGGCATATGTCTTTGTGGCTAAGAGCCTGCAAGTTTACAGATTAAAAATAACATTCTTTCAGGTTCAGCTTCTAAACAGATCGAATTATCTTAATATCTGCCTTATAAATGTTTATACTGACAAAAATCCCTAAAGTAAAGTTTGAATTGTAAATTCACCTGTATAAAATGCTGACCTTCTGGAAAGACACTTAAATATGCTTTCATAAGTGAGCTTTGTTTATAGTGGTGGAGTGTATAACTTGGAGAATATTCAAATAAAATTGCTTTTTCTTCCCTAGTTTTCTGAGCAAAAAAACCCATGCAGTCAAATATAAATGCATGTTTCAGTGGGAACAGTTTATAATAACTTCGTTCTAATGCAAATTTATACCAGCTTTGCACTGCTGTAGCTGCTGGCTCCAGATGGGCAGCAAGGGAACACATAGTCAGTCCCTGGGGAGCTGAAATAGGGAGAAGAAAAGCAATCATGGTGTATGTAATAGTGTATGTGTTTAATAAGGCATTTGTATAATGCTCTGTATGTGTTTATGTGAATGATGTAGAGACATTCTATACCCATTCAGCTGAAGCACTGTGCATTTATCTTGTGTGGAAGCTCACTCCTGGCAGCTCAGACCAGGCTGAGATTAGCAGGAGCTGGAGGCAGTGGGCTCAGAAGGTTTTTCCCCTCTCCTATCTGCACCCACAGCTCCTTCTGACTCCTGATTGCCCTTCTTGGGGGCAGCTGCCCCTGCCAGGTCCAGACTTGTCAGGAATTAAAACAATTTTTCTGCCCTTGAGCCAAATCCCTGCCAGCCAGTCTGAGGGAGCTTGCCACGGCTGCTTTTCAAACATTGCTAATATTTTAATCTGTGCATAATACTTCATGTTACTCCAAAATCAATCTTATTTCCCATCCTTTTTTCTCTCTTGGTCCCTGTAGGTTATTTTCCCATTCTCACAACACTCCCATCTACTCATGCTGATTTAATGTTCTGTTTACCTTCTAGTCCAAATTGTTAACAGCATGACTCTGGTCCATGAAGTTCAGTGGCTTTTATTAGGTCTAAATCAGTCCTTTAATAGGGTTGCTTGTTCCTATTACAGCCTGGTAGATTGACTTCATTTTTTTCCTTATATCCAAAAAAGAAGAATCAGAAACACCCATTACCTCCAGCACAGTTACATTTCAAGTCAATACAGGTTGCTTTCATTTCTGGGATTTCCACTAGGTTTTTCTGTCATAACCCTTGGCTCAAGCAACAGTTCTTTTTTTTTTTTTTGGTTCTTTTTTAAAATTTTTTTCCTGTTTCTGGAAAGGGTAAACAAACTGCTTTCCCCCTCTCCAAGTCTTTTATACAGATCATAATTTCTTACAAACTCGCTAAATCTGAATATCAGAGGACCTGGATTGTTCCCATTTACTGGAATGAAGCTGCTAATCTCTTCCTGCATCTGAGTTATATGCAAATGGAAGGAGGTGGCTTGTAGGGAGGCCAAATAGGAATCCCTTCTGTTATAGGAAGTCACAGCTATGAGTCATTCCAAATGAAAAGCTTAGTAAAAACATCAACATCCCTAAAATATTTTTCTGGGAAAAAAAATCCATGCAAGAGAAAATTAACCTGCTGATTCTAAACCCATATTATGGAGGGGTTTGCTTAATTTTTTTCTTTTTTTTTTTTCCCTGGATTTTCATTCCCTTTGCTTGAGGTAATAACAGTGCTTTACTACAGAAAGTGGTTTTAAATTGTACCCAGAGCCAACTCTTTGAAGTTTAATGGCACAGCAGAGATGAGTGAAGCTTTCATGTACTGCACACTCAGAGGATCATTGACATGAGCAAACACTGCAGAATGAAGGTGATAAGCAGAACAGGAGCATTTACAGAGCTACTGTGAAGTTTATAGCTTTATTAAGATGCCAAGTTTTACATAAAAAAGTCCAACTGCAATTCTCAGTGCCTTTTAATTATTTATGCTTCTGAGCTCTCTCCATAGGTAATTCTATTTACAGTCTCAAGCTACTCTTCTCCTGGGTGCCTCACCCCTATTTATCATTATATTTTTCATTTTGTGTTTTTTTAAAAATCTTTTTTCTCCTTTTTGATGTGGTTACTGAGAGGGTCTGGCCATTGTGGTGTTCCCCTGCAAGGACAGCATCAGCTGTGGTTTTACCATTCCACATCCCTCTGTTTGGTAGCTGACTCTTCCATATGTGTCCTCCCAAAAGTTTCTGTTTACTGGGTTTATTGTACTTGACTTTCTATTTGTTTGTCTCGTTGGCCTGGAAGCTTTTCCATACACAGAGGGTTTGGGGACAGCATTTAATCTGTAGAAAAGTAAAGCCATTACACGTTTTTTGTTATTTTAGCAGAGTGTGGCCTAACCTTGAGCAATGCACAGACTGCAGAGAACACTGGAAATTCAGCTTAAAACCAAAACTGAAAAACAGCAGGGGAATTCTCATCTACAAGAAAATAAGCAGCAGGCTCCATGAAGCTGTGTGGCTCGTGGCAGCAATTTGCACCAACAGCATCTCCTTCCCCACATAAGAGACAGAACATGAAGTAAAGCCACCAAAGCTCTGCCTGGGATTTTAGTGCTCATGTAGGTATTATGTACCCATTTCCTAAATTTGTAATAATTTCCTTCTGCCATTTTTTAAATAGTTGCTTCTTATTCTTCATATTAGATATTATATAAAATTATAAATACGCAATCAAGAAAAATCTTTTCATCTTTATAATGAATAAGAAGTGGCTCCTATAAATGTGTAAATTGCAGTTTTCCAGTTCCCTGTATGTTATTCAGGAGGAGTGTAATACCTCATTCAGTCATTCAGTCAATGTCACCTGAGTTCCATAAGTTTGTGTAAGTAATCATCACTTGGAAGCAGTATCAAAACCAAACAAAATCCCCAAATATATTATCCCATTTTTTCCCCCCAGGTTAATTATAGGTCATTCATCCGATCATTTATTTGGTTTATAATACTTTAACCAACAGATAATCTGAAGCAGTTACCCTCTGGCTGAGGAAAATAAGGGGTCAAATCTAACAAAAGTTTCATATGTGTTGTTGCCACTCTAATTTAAATTTGTTCTAGGTACACTTACTGTTTAAACATACTTCCCAATTTGATTATCAGCAAGACAAAATGTGGAGTTATTTACCTGCCTTGTGTGCTGTATAAGTTTGTTTTGACAACATTTCATGGACAGTATCTATTTAAAAACATTAGTAACTGTTGTCCAGTATCTTAATGAACTAAGGCTAGATAAATCTAGCAGGTTTTATCTACTTTCCATTTGAATCACAGCTGTAAGAGGAGGCAAACTCTGGACTTTGGCCAAAATTTACTTCAATCTGAAGTGGCCAGCAAGCAAACCCTGAAGGTGAGGAATCCAGCCTCTTGGTGACAGTTAACATGCCCTTGCAAAACCCAGAGGTGTGGTTTGAAATTCTTGTACCCTAGCTGGAAACCCTCCTCTTGGCACTTCTTGAACAGCAGTATTGCTATTCTGATCTCAGTCTCTTTTTTAGAAGTCCAGTTTAGATGCAATCCTGTGAAATATTTGGGACTTCAGGGAGATCTCATGTGGCTTTCCAGTACCTGAAGGGGGCTTGTAAGAAGTAGAGAAAGAGATTTTTAAAATGGGCAGATGGTGACAGGACAAGGGACAGTGGTTTTAAACTGGAAAAGGGAAGGTTTAGGTTAGATGTGAGGAGGAAATTCTTTTCTCAGAAGGTGGTGAGACAGAAACAGGTTAACAAGAGAAGTTGTTGGTGCCCCATCCCTGGAAGTATTCAAGGCCAGTTTGGATGGGATCCTGAACTATCTGACTTAGTAAATGGCATTCCTGCCAATGGCAGGTGGTTTGGAGCCCAATTATCTTTAATGCCCTTCCCATCTCAAACCATTCCATAATTCCATGATTCTTACTTCTGCCTATTCTTTTTTATTTCAGGAAATCCATCTTTCAGCTAGTATCCCCAAGAAAAAAAGTGAAAAAATATAAAAAAAATCAATTTCTATTGTTGCCAAAAATTGTCAATATTTCCACTAATTTTTAATTTCCACCAACATTTCAAGTCTCATAAAAGTGAATTTCTTTCTTCCCTTCTGTTGTTTAAATCAAGAGAGTTTGCTAATCCCCAGTCTTCCAACACAGCTCCAAACATTTCTGCTTTTTCCTGTCTATCTGCAGTAAATGTGGTAGCTTGAGCATCTCCTCATGAGATGCAGGTAAAAACTCTGTTGAGCCTGGTAAGATTGATAGAAAATGAGTAGGTAAAATCAGTGTTAGGACAAAAAGAGCTAGGAGCCTCCTCCTGGAGAGAAGTCTTCCTACACTTGCACTGCCAGCCCAGACACATCAATGAGGCCTTTCCAAGTTCTCTGGCTGGATTCCTCCTGGTGCCCCAGGCTGGGTGACACAGTTTGCAGACTCCTCTCCGTTGCTCTCACATTTTAAATTGCATGCACTTCAGCCTGACCACAAATGCAGCAGAACTATTCTGTCAGGAGTAAAGCAGTGGTCCAGAAAATGCCACACGGAAGCAGCTGTAACAACATCAGTGGTGGTGTCCCAGGAGGGAAGGACAAGTTTTTCAGCAGGAGGTGAGTCATATGCTTTTTGCTTCAAAGTACTTGTGTGACAATATTGCCCACAGATTCTGCTGCTGAATTTACTTCCTTCCTACTTCACAGTAAAATGTAATAGTAAAATATTCCCTAAACTCATTGGGATTTTAACTAACAGGTTTGACTTATTAAAGTAGAATAAATAAGATGTTACAACTGTTTGTTCCAGTAAGATATTACTTTCCAGATGGGAGGTTCTCTGTTTAGTCCATAGTTTTAACATCTCTCTTCTGGTAGAGAGATGCTGTGTAAGTGCTGGTTTTTAACTTAGTTTCCTTAGCATCACTGACTAGCAAAACCATTTAAAAAGGAGACTTCAGGCAATTCCACTGCAATACCAGCTCACTCTTCCAGTGCCTCTGCAGAGTCCATGTAGAACACACAGCTGCTGCACATCTCCAGCTGCTGCCCTCTGTATACCACAGCAGATTTTTGGGTTTTCTCTTGACAACTTCTTGGAAATGTCCTTTCAGGTATTTTTGCCATCAGTGAACATAAATTTTAAAGGAATCAGCAGGAATAGTATCAGATAAGCTATTTGGAGCAGAGAAGGGAGAAATTTCTCAACTGAAGAATGGCTGGTAGCTGCCAGATTTCACAACAAGCTTTCAGAAGGAGTAAACCTTTATCAGAAAGGGGTTTATAATCATGCATACTAAGTGCTGAAAAAAAATAGATAATATTATTTCATTATACAGTAGTGTGAATCAGAAGTTTTTCTGGAGGAGTCAGTGTCCCAGATTCAATAGCAGAATGCTAGAGGTTAACATTACTATGAAGTAGCCTAAAGTAAAACACATAAAATCTATGAAGAGTTTTAATGTACTGAGTGCTGGTCACACTTTACATCTTAATATTTTGATTTATTACCATTTTTAACATTGATTGCTGTAAAAATATAATCTTCTCACAAAAGAAATTAAAAAACCCTATTACATATGGCTGTTTGCTCTCTACCAGCCCATCCAAAATGTCTGCCAAATGAGGAGAAGGAAATGTTGCATTTTATTTTAAATGAATAAGTGAATTTTAAAAAGTTAAGATAATAGAGGAGAATTTCCTGAATGTGGATCAAGTGTATCAGTGTTATTTAATCCAGTAATGAGTAAGGGCAGAATTAACTGCATTTCATAACTTGTGTGTCTATCTGTGTGTATGTGTATCCATGAACACAGAGCCTCTGTTGCAATTTTGAGAAGTACATGAAATTAATGGTGTCTGTGACACATTTCTTTTCCAAGTACAGTATTACTCAAGGGTAATGTTTTGCTTTTGCTAATGTGTGTGCACTTGCTTGCAACACGATCCCTGCCATTAGTAGTGGCTGGAGGCTCCATCTGTAGGAGCAGTGTGCCTGGACACCACTCTTCACTTTAACCACTTGCTTGTAAACACTCCGATGGTAGCAGTGAGGGATTTGATTATTTTTTTACCATTAAAGAGCTCAGAATTACAGGTTTCTATCTTTGTTTTAGTTATACAAAACATAGAGTTATCGAAGACTCCAAGCAGTATTATCAGAGATGGCAACATCTGTGCATCTGAAAGCACGGGGGGTTACACGCCTTGCTCACAGAATCATAAAATCATACACACATGGAATCGTGGAATAATAGAATAATAAGATGGCTTGGGTTGAAAGGGACCTTACAAATCATCTAGCTCCCCTCTGCCATGGCCAGGGACACCTTCCACTAGACGAGGCTGCTCAGACCCCATCTAGCCTGGCCTTGAACGTTGCAGGGATGGGTCATCCACAACTTCTCTGGGCAAATAATTCCAGTGTCTCACCACCTCTCAATCAGAATTTATTCTCAGTATCTAATCTAAACCTTCCCCCTTTCAGCTTCAAGCCATTTTCCTCTGTCCTATCCCTACATGGCCTTGCAGAAAGTTGCTCTCCAGCTCTCTTGCAGGATCTGTTTAGGCACTGACAGTCTCACTGAAGCCTTCTCTGCTCAAGGATGAGCTCCAACTCTCAGCCTGTCTTCATAGAAGAGAAGTTCCTATCCTAGAGACATTTGATCATCTTTGTGCCCCTCCTCTGAGCTTGTTCTGACAGATCCATGTCCTTCTTGTGTTGAGGGCCCCAGAGCTGGATGCAGTATTGCAGGCAAAATATCTGTAGCACAGACCACGTCCGACACATATTTTTGCATTTAAAGCTTACAGAAAGTTTCTTGCATTATTTTGGTTTGCTTGCACTCTTAATAATTCTGAAATGCTTCTCCTGAGACTGTCCCTAGCTGGCTAGTTGGCTGAGAGTGGTCTTGGCACAGGAAAGATGAAGTTGAGATAAGCAGACTGGGAGGGTTTGGAGGAAACCTTCCCAAGACAACTGAGCTCTGGCAGCAGTCTGCCTCTCCAAGCTTGCCCAGGCATTTTCCAGGGTGCTACAGGGACAACTATGGACTGAAGACACATTCAGATTTTGCTTTAACTCCATTTGTCAGTATGGGCAAAAATAATACACTGGTTTAGTGATAGCAGTAAATAAAGGAAGATACTGCTGCAACTGAAGCTCTCCTTTGGGCTGCACTATAAATCATGAGTAATTCTTAGGACTGAATTCCATGTGAATGAATAAAAAGCCTTCCTTTGCTATCCAAGTTTCATAGCAGGCTGGGGCATCAAGACCATTAGTTACGAAAGTTGCAAGTAAATGGAAGGTTTCACTGTGCTTCATTTTCTTGCTAAAACCACAAGAAGCCTATCTAGTTTTATTATTGAACTGGAAGACAAAAGAAAAATTATAAGGCTTTATCTTAGTTTTTGTAATAAAAATCATCAATCATTTGAGCCAGTTCTACTGATATGCTCTACAATGATTAGCATGTGTCACTGTATGGAGCAAAATATAGAGCAGATCAAAGATTTTCCATTTTCCTTCTCAGTACTGAGGAAGCATGAAAAAAATTAGAGCCAGACTACAGATGGTGGAGAGCCTTATGTGCTGGTTTCATGTGCATTTACATGTAGTGCACTGCATGTGGCAAGCACAACTAAGCAGCCAAGGGAATGCTATTATATATCTTAAGTTGTCCATCTTTAAACCTGCATTTCTGAAAAAAAATATAAAGAAGAGGCAGAATATACAGCAGATGCTGTTGAATGCTGTATTATATTTTTATATTTTTATATTTATTTTTATATTTTTATATTTTTATATTTTTCATCAAGTAACCCAAACTGTGGATAATAGATAAATGTGTTTACTAAATTAAGGAAATTCTTCTAATCTGGCAAACATAATCCATAATTTGCTGTTTTACCCTCCCTTTACTTCAACACTTCTTTCCTCTTAAACAGGAAACAGGAACACAAGTGGGCTACACCCCAGTTTTTTCAGCACACCCTGGTGTCTGTACAGTTCCACCTGAGCTGGGGGCACTGATGTGGCCATGCTGCCATGCACAGCTGACAGACACCACCCTCTATTGCCCCACACTGCTTAGCAGCAGTTTCCACAATCCTCTTTACAGGTCTTAAAAGTCTTTTCCAACCCAAATAATTCTTTGACTCTGCGACTATGAATTGCTGTTGGAATTCTGTCACTGCTACTTGAGGGAAAAGGAAAGAGAATAAAGCGAGAATATGTCAGGGAACTTTTTACCAGCTTATAAAGGATGAGCTATCTGACAAATAGTTTATAGGCTGGCTAAACTGTCCTGGATTACTGTTCCTCAGTTTCAACCAGTTTGAAGTGTTTACACAGTGCAGGTCACAAACTGGAATCAGATTGAGCCGTTAGGCTTGGATCCCAGTCTGGAACATTTTGAGAAGAAGATACTGGTGGACTTTTAAAATACTAGCTCTCAGACAGCCTTTAACAAGACGAATATTCTGTTCTACATTTTTTACATTTAGATCATATCTAGTGCTAGAAAGAGCCAATTTTAAAGAACCACTTAGTTTTCACACATGACATTTCATCAATCATATCCCTTGCTCTCACAGCTTGCCTTCTAAAGGCTCTTGTCTTCACATATGTAACTCCCATGGGTCTCTTACATACCCAAATAGACCACTCACAGAAGGAAGAGGAAGGCACATCCAAGAACAAGCAATGCTAGATGTCAGTGCTTTTCCAGACCTTGATTCAGAAAATTGCAATTTAGAAATTTTTCAGATTCTGCAGCCTCCAATTTGAGCTTTCTAAAGGAAGCTTCAAGGAAATAAGATTTGGCACTAATAGCAACATCAGACTGTTGGGCTGATATATGGACTTCCCACCCACATTTTCATCAGCCTTCTCAGATGTCATGGGACCTGTTGGCAAGGAGATCAGTAAAAGAGCTGCTCAGGGGCTGAGAAGGGCTGCTAAAAATTCTTTGCTTAGTGACGGAGAAGATGAGAATTTATGATTCTTACTCTCAAGAGATCTCATTCATATCTTGGGAAAATCTGGAAGAGTGGACCAGAAATGTGAAAATGTGAAATGTGAAAAGTAATTTTTTTATGTCTTGATGCCCTCAGATGGCTGACAACTGAGAATTTCCCCTGTGACTGTCACTGCAAGACCAATGGCAAGCCAGCGGTGAATTTTGGTCAAGGGAATGAGGAGGACCCTGTCTTTTAGCAGGTCATCTTGGCTTTGTTTTCAGGCCACACTGCTGTACTGCCACACAGCAGCTCACAGATATTCTTCCTGCTGTGCTCTGAGAGCAAGAGTAGCTGTATGGAATAAATACGGTCAGTCCTTAGTCCAGTTTCTCTAACAGCTACAAGACAACAAGACTCCTCTGACTCTCATTAACAACATGTTACACTTAGCAGCCTTTCTGGAAAAGGCACAGTGTTCTTACAGATCTTTCACTGTGAATGAATACCATCAGGGACTTGGAGAGGGTGACTACTTTCACCCACATATTTGCATTAACACGAAACAATCTTGTCTATAAACTTATAAACCCCTAGATTGAAAATGAAGAATATGGTATAGTGAAGTTTACCAAGCATTCTTTCAGTTGTTTTCTGTTTTGTTTTGGTTGAGAGTTATTTTTCTGGGCACAGATACATTGGATAATGTTCTCTGAATTCTGTACTTCCCTTCAGGCTTTTTCTCTGTGAGCGAGTGTGATGCTTTGGGACCTGAACTGAGCTAAAAAACCACGTTTGTTTCTCTTCTCATGTCATCACCAATGGAGAGAAACCCATTTCAAGTACTAGACCTGGAATCTCAAAACCTGCAGTTTTGGTCAGCCTTGGTACTTCCGTTCTTGTGGGACTGTTGTGTTTATAATTCTACAAACACTCCAACATCAGCCTCTTCCTGCTGCTGCACAGTGCATGCTCCCAGCATCTTCCCAGTTCCTGGGTACTGAGGGTTTACTGTCACTGTCATTTCTAACAAACATGATGAAGGACATGAATGCAGCAGCTTTGCCTCTGAGGCACTGGCAAAAGTGGGGCAAACAGATGCTGGGCTCCCCTTGTACCATGCTAATGGGAACTAGGCAGCTCCAGGGAGTGGGGAAGGAGCCATTCCCAGGGGACACAGGAGGGACAGACACACCTGAGACTCTCCTGCAGATTACTGGAGATGAGTATCAGGGCAAGTGACATGATTCAGGTCTGAAGACTTGATTCTCCTGGCAGAAGCAGGATATTGGCATCAGCTGAGTGTGCAGAGCCGGACACTGCAGCCCCAGGGGTGGGCAGAGGTCCAGTCCTTAAGCAAGGAGGAAGCTTCTCCTTGTGCTGCTGCATCTGCTGCAGATTGATGGAAGACCTGTTGCTGTTCAGGGAAAGTGTGCAGAGTCTGTTATAAAAGCTCACTGAAAGGAGTGGGGATTTAGCCTGGTATGAAGCTGAGCAGTTGAATTGTTTATGGCTAAAATGGGACTAATATGCAGCTGCAAGTTTTCAATGCAAGATCAAATAATGTCCACCTTAGAAATCCTGGACCTGCAGTGTGCAGCAGGCTTTATAGCTTGTGAGATATGGAAATTAACTGCAAACAGGATTTGCAATTTTTTGTCTTGTCTCAACGTTTTCACTTGCAAATATTCTAAAATGTCTCACACCACAGAAGAACTAAATCTGATTTTCCCAGGCATATAATGACTTGTACTAATTAAAGAACACTGCTCATATCTGGGCTCAGTAAAAGTAAGTGAACCAAGCAAATAGACACACAAATAAAAAAAGAGATCTGATATGGCATGGTGTAAAGTTTAATCCAAATAAGGCTATGAGCGGGTTCTTCATAGTGCTTCATTGACAATAAAAAATGTATTTAAGGCAGTAAATGTACAACAGCTGGCAAATATCTTGTGCCAAGTCTTATTTTAGATTAACAAGAGAAAATTGAGGCTTATTAAACTGCTGCAGCGATTCCCAGAATAGCCAGATGGATTTTTAGATCTTTCTGGCGCTACTAAATTAGTACACTACTTTAGGGAACCTGTGGCCTTGAAAATGAAAGAATACACCGAAATTATTGGATTGATGGAAACAAAGCCAAAATAAGCCTGAGAAAGGCAAATAGCCCATCCCAGCCTCAGTTCACTTAAAATGACTGAGAAGCACGCAAGAAGGCAATTCATTATTTAGGTCATCATCCTTGCACAGACAGGAGAGTGTGACAGTCAGTTTAATAGCCTCTGAAATGTTTTAATGAAATTTCTGGTTTTGAATGCTATTTACCATCTCCTTGCAATGGCATACATTTTAGAAAATGTAATTGTAGATGTAAATGTTTTAATACATATTTTTAGTTTTAATTTTTTAAAAAAACAACCAGATGAAAATAAACCCTGCATAGAAAGCAAAAAATCCTTGTTCCTCAGGATTTTACTATTTTCTTATTGTTTGTCTTTTTCACTAATAGAAATACTAAAATAATTCAAGTTACAACTGTACCCTCAGTCACTACCTGTTGAATGAAAAAGATAGTTTTAAAAATTAATTTAAATTTTTGCTGAGATAAGCAGTGCAACTCAACCTGAAAAGAGACTGAAGGGATGGACCACGGGGTCACAGAATCATGGAATATTCTGAGTTGAGAGAGACCCACAAGGATCATTGAGTCCAAATCCTGACCTTGCTCAGGACAATCCCAAGAGTCACACCACAAGCTTTATTATAATATAATGATAATGCCAAACATGTCAAGCAGTGGAGAAGTATGAATAGAGTCCCTGTAAAATTTATAATCAGGCTTGCTTGTGTACAACCTCATTGAAGTCTAAATGAAGGTGCTGACTGTAGATGTAAGGAAGTTCCTGATTTTTCCATGCAATAATCAATAATTGCCATGTGTCCTGCAGTGAAGGGAAGCTCAACAGGTGAAATCTCCAGTGTGCTGAATCTGCAGCTCAGAGCAGTCAGGCTGTGTGGGCACTCAGGGCTGGTTTGGCTTGCCATGATATAGGGAGGTGGTGGCCAAGGAGCTCCCCTGCTCCCCTCGGTAGCTGTGGTACCAGGACACGCCTGTTCCATGCCTGGATTCTGGGCTGAGGTCTGACCTTCCTCTTGAGGGGTTTCTTGTCCTTGCCTGCTGTTTTTTTTGGGCAGGTTCATCCCTCTAAACTTTATGGTTGTCCTCCACAATTGTGATTTAATTTTGCAGTGAGTAAACAGCAATGCTGGAGAGTTTTCCTGGAGCAACACTGACCTTGAAATTCTCCATCGCTTAACCTGGCAGAGCTGGATTTTACCCACCTCCTTTCGACATGAATATGCCTTGCAATTCAAAGGGGTTTTAGATAGCAATATATGATTATAAAGTCTGTTTAGTTTTCTTTCAGATCTGAATGCACAGATATGCACACAATAGTGAATTGGGGCATGTCCCTAAGATATTTTAAAAAGTGCTTGTAGCAAGGACTATGTGTTTTCAGATATAAATACAAACACATGGCATGAACATAATTTTATTTTATTTTTGTTATTTATTTCTTTTTTTTTTCAGCTTTATAAAGCAATAAACTCCTAACTGTAGAAACATGGGCAGGAAATATAAAAATAAGATTCAATCTGAAGAAGAGTGGGCTGATAAATCAGATGAAAAAATAATTCAAAACATATATATTCAAAAAGAAAAATAAAAGATAATTGAAAAGCAGTAATATAGAAGAGACCTAAGGGTAGCATTAGACAGGAAATTACAAAGCCATTTCAAATGCAATGTAATCATTATTTACATGAAATAATAATAATAACAATAATAAATAATAATCTTTTATCTATCTGACTGAAGATCTCGAAATGATTCATGGGCTCATACATTGCAATCATTTTTTCCCATCACAGTGAAACATTCGTCTTCAAGGTGCTTTTCTTATGTTTAGTATTTTTGGTCCCCTTAAAATGCGTGTGATCATTTGTAATTATATTTGGCTGCTTGGGTTTCTGCTGTAGGAGGTTTTTGGTTTTGGTGCTTGGGTTTTTTGCTGGGGGTCATGGCAGGACTGCCCGCACTGTTGGAAGGGTGAGAGCAGTGACTGAATTTTGTAGAAGCCGTGCTTGTGTGTTCAGAGGAGCTGCTGGTGGGAATCACCCTTCCAGGGACCTCCCAGTTTCCTTTTACAGCTGCCTAAGTTTTGCAGAAAGCATTTAGCTGGAGCTTTCCCTAGAAGCTCGGTGTCCTGTTCCTGCACACAGCTGTTCAGGGAGCCCTGAGGGAAAGGGGGTTTTCATTGGTAGAGATTTCCAAGCAAATGCGGGGCTGGTTTGGAGAGAAAATATCTTGTGCTAAAACATAATGGGCTTGCACTCAACAAACAGGCTCTGAGCAATTTCATAGCACCTGGGTGATTAATGAATAGAACTCATTAATTAAAAGCTTAACAAAGGACCCCTTATTATGCATTAAAAAAAAAAAAAGAACTCAAGTTTGTAATTTTTGGGGGTGATGAACTCTTGCTGGGTGTACTTATTCTTAATTCGATAATCAGAGCCCTCTTTGCCTATGTGGATATCAAAATCAACCATTCAGAAAACAGAACAGGATCAGAGGAATAGTTACTACAGCTATTCTCTGCTACTTCCTGGGATTTAAGTTAAGGTATAAGAACACTTTTAAATGCCTTCATTTTCTACAGTCTATAATTTTATCCATAATATTAAAATAATATACTGTTATCCTTCTCATCAGCACTCTATGATTTTATCAACTGGCCTGATTTAGCTTAAATGAATGAAAATGTAATGCAGAGCACAAAAAGAATTAAACCTGCTCACTTTCTCATATGATTTTTCCCAGGATTCTTTACAAGCAGAGATACTTGCTAAGAGCAAGACAAAAAGTATGACTCTTGAGGAAACACCCAGTCTTCAAAGACAACAGCTGCATCCACACCACTGCAACATACAGTAGAAGCTGTCAAATGGTTTATTCTGAGGGAAATGATTGCTCTGTGTATCCAGAAAAAATGTGAGGAGAAAGATTTTCAAGTACATTTGTGAGTAACTCATCATTCCTGCACTGGTATGCACCTCTGTGTGTACCTACGTACAACTTTCCGTTGATGTAATGGGGATTTTCCGGAGGGAGGTATTCATCACTCAAGTATTTGGATCCTGCAACTGCAAGCTTTGGGTTTAGAAGCTGGAGAGAGCCCAGATGCTCCCAGCTTTTGTCAGTTCCTGCTCTCTGAATTACTTTGGATGCCTACTGCAGCTCCTACAATTCACACGTTGCCATTCTTGCAGTTCAGCAAAGGAAAAGGACATAATCTTGACACTCTTCTGCTGCTCTTGCTTTGGAAAATACAAAGAGTTGGAAAAGTTCTGTCTTGTGTGTTGAAATAATAAGGCCTGTAAGGCTTTTTGTGGCCTTATGTTGAAAAAGGGTTTTCTGGAGTGCTTGAAATGCACAAAATAGCTGTGGGGACAGTCTGGACTCTGAAATGGGTGGCCTTTTCTTCTGGAGGTCTTCCAGTGATCTGTCTAGCTCCTTTCTAAACTCCTGTAAACTTGTAGCTGCAGTAGCATTTTCATATCTCAGGAAGGCATTTCTGTCTTCATCCTCTCCATCACTGGTGTCTGTAGGACAATTATCAAATCTCCATCAATATTCTCTGTTCTCAGGCTGAATTGTGCTTGTCTGTCCTTATTCCTGATACTAGAGATATTCCCTATGGCTAGGAACACATAGGTAACATTTCCTTGCTTGCCCTCCAGTTCTCCTATACCTTTTTAAGACTGGGAAATCAGAATTGTCCACACCATTCAAGAAGTGGGCACTGTAAGGTTTTAGACCAGGGACACACAAAACACTATGAACACCTGAGTACCTGTGCTCTGTGCAAGAGGGACACTCTGTGCTGCTCATGGAGCAATCTGGCAGGTCCAGAAAGGTGTTTAACCCACCTTATTCTCACAGTGCCCTTATATTTCAGGGTCACTGTGCAGATCCTGCTCCATGTTAAGCTCCACACTACAATCTAAAAAAAAAGAAGCATCCCTCATATGAGGGAAGAAGCATCATGATGGAAAACACTGTGTCTTTGAGAAAATTATTTGAAACCTGAGTTTGTGTGGTCAGATAATTTCTAAATTTTCTAAACCACCCACAAAACCACTCACTTCTAACTTCCCCGTGGAAAATAAGTAATAGAACAAAATGAATTAAGAAAGTGAACTTGACAGTGTCATATTTTATGTCTTAGTGTTCTCATCTGTGTGGTTTTTGTTGACCACAAACTATTCAGCAATAAATCACACATCTTGACTGTAGATTTATTTTCCTGTAAGTTAATCTCTTTCAAGAAATACTGCACTTTGGGCCTGCCTGTTTTTTTATTTTGTTGTTGTTGTTTGTTTGTTTTAAAATCTGTAGTGCAATTTACTGTGTGGTTGTACACTTTTAACATGACATGTTAGGAGCTTACCTTCCCCCAAATGGATGAAATAGAGGTGGTGAAAGCTTTTTGCTTTCTTTCCATATAAAAATCAAATACATTTAACCACAGCAGAGAGTCCAAGGCTGCAGAGAATCCAAGGCTGTGTAGATTTTAACATGCTTAAACTTTTTTCCATCAGCCAAGGCTATTATGTCTTTCCTGCTATGGTTGCCCACGAAAACTGGAACCAGCTTACATGTCTTACCATCATTCTGCAATGTAGATATAGCTATTATATGTTTTATTGTTTCAACTTTTATGGCTAGCAACAATTCAGACAAAATGATTCATTTAAACATTTGATCCTATGATAAAATGTTGGATCCTACTGAAGATTGTGTCCCTCGAGGCTACAAAGTTTCCAAAGATTGCAAAACAGAGGTGCTGTCTCTTTTCCTGTTCCCTTATGACTTTAGATGTACTCATCAGAATTCCCAACTCTTTGTTTTGCTCATTTTTCCATAGAGCAAAAACCTAAGGATGATGTATTTAACAGGGGCTTTAAGTGGCACTTTGATGGTAGAAAAGATGTTGCCTTTTTTAGCAGTCCAGTTGGCCTTGCCTCTTCTCTTCTTAAAACTCCAAATAGAAGCAAAATAATGCCAGTGTCAATAATACCTATCTTTATTAAACTCAGCTTGAAATTACATGGTTTCCTATTAATGTTATATAAACACCCAAGTTAATGAAGCACCAGCTACCAGTGCAAAGTGAAACACTTGAAAGTTTGGAACAGTTTCAGGGAAGTGCTAACATGGACCCTAGATGTGAAAGCTGAAAAGCAGATTTTGAATTCTCCTGTTCAGCTGCCTAAACTCTGTCTAAACTCTGGATGCCCAAACACCATTGAATGCTGATTATTTTACTCCAAGGTTCCCCAGAGGCTTTCTGTGCAAATGCAGAACATCTTGGCATTTGTCTTGGGACTGAGTAATTAGTAATTATGTATAGAGAAATACCTAATGGTATCCCTATGCTGAGCACTCCCAGGGGACCATCTTTACTGCCAATCCATGTGTTATGTGAGATGGAGAAGGCAGGAGTGCATTTTACCTTTCTTCTCTAAACTGTGTTACTACACAAAGGGTTGGGGTGAGGAAGAGCTAAGAATCTGTGCTACACAGTGTGTGAGAAACCATAAGGACCAGAAATGAGGTTTTCCCTATTTCCTGCACTCTAGATGAGTCATCTTGATGACAGCTCATTTCCCTCTTTCCTCCTTTCTTTTCCCATGCCCATCTCTGCTCCTGCCTTCTGCTCTACAACTCTCCTCACATAATTCTTTATTACTGCTCTTTCATTATCAGCTCTCTATCACCAGGTCACTGCTTCTACCCCGCCTTCAGATCCCAAACATTTGAGCGGTGGGATCTTAACATGCACGCAGCTTTCACATCCAGACCTGTGAGAGTAGTTCCTTTTTGCTGCAGCTGCACAGAGCACCTTGAGAGAGTGAAGAGCCAATGGAGAAACTACAAAGTCCCAATAAAACTCTATTGTCCATGGGAAATGGAATTTGTCAGGGAGTTGTAACACAGTGTACTAGTGATTTTCTAAGGGACTTCAAAAAGTACATCCTACCTCTTACTTTTCTACTAAATTTAAGTCCCTCCTTCCTACTAAGCAGAAGAATTTCTCAATACAAATACCTTAAATAATTCTTTTGACATAGAGAGAACATGTATTTTCCCTTGACCTTATCCTGGACAACAGCCACAGCTGGAGTTTTAAAGCCTGCATGTGGAAAATTAAAAAGGGATCAAATTCCCTTTTGACTTAAAATGCACAGAAACTGCATCTGCTTAATCTATTGGCAAAAGTGGCCTCTCATATCTTCCTCAAAAACATTTCAAAATGATAACACTTTTAAAAATAATTCTCAGTATGGTTAGTGAAAATGACTACTTGAATCATGTTGATTTAAGAAGTGTTTGTCACATAGCACTGGCTATTATGAGTTTTTTTCTGTAATGGTGTGTAGCAACACACAAAATGTGCTCCACACTCTCCCTATTGCTCACTTCTGAGTTTTGATCCATTGAATCGTGTTGCATGGTATCAGGATGCATTTTTTGCAATCTTCATTGCTTTGCCTACTGCTTTAACAGCATATGTGCCCCAGTACAGATCAGCTGTACAGAATTCAGGAATAGGTGGTAGGACAAGATGACCCACCAGAGATTTGTGCTGAGAATAGAAAAACTGAGATTGTGCAATGTATTTCTGTAGAAAACTGTAAATATACAATAATAATTCAGCTGAACAGGCTGAAGTTTAAAAAAAGTTGTTAAAAGGACATCTTCAAAACCTATGCGTATCTTTTGGCGAGTAACATTTAGAAAATCAGCAAAGAATAGCTGATTTTGAGAGAGGACAGGGAATATATTGCTGTTCACTCAGTCGTGTGAAGGTCTTTGGTGAATAGGTTTTGTTCTTTGCACGCCTCACTCAGCTGCTTTCCTGGTCTGGCGTTAAGTTAGCACAAGTGCTTTGCTTCCTTTCCAAACATCTGCCCTCGAGGATGTTTTTGTTTGTGCCTGCCCCAGAAACTCGGGAGCACGGAGCTTCCAGCTCTGTCCCCTCCCGACTCCAAGCTGCTGTGGAGCAGCCATCGCCTCCCTGCCCTGCCCTCCTGCTCTCAGCCCCAGTGGCCTGGCTGGGAGCATCCCAGGGCTGTGTTTTCCTGCCCCCTCAGCATCTCGCTGTGACTCAGACGGGAGCAGGCTGCAGGGCAGAGCAGGTCCCTACATGGGATAAAGGTGCTGGCCCGGCACATGTCAGCACAGCAGAGTGCTGGCACTCGCATGAGATGCTTCTGGCTCCTTGCGAGGGCTTGCACCAGCATGGCCTGTGAAGAAAAATGTCCCAACCCTGCTGGAGAACAAATTCATCCCTCTGGGGCACTGTGTGCCAGCCCTATGCTGCTACCAGAGAGTCAAGAGACATTTTGCAATTTCTGCTCTCAGTCCCAAACGTGGCAACACATCCTAGATAATGCGACTGAGCAGCGCTCAGCAAGCTGTGTCCTTGTCTGGCCAAGTCCTTCCCTAAACAAGCTGGCTTTATGAAAATATTTGGGTGAACTTCTGCTGTGGAGTTGGGCTTCAGTGCTGTCAACTTTGTTTGAATGTAAGAATGTTATAAAGAGAGCATTGAAGGGCAATACTGGGCAGAGCTCTGGTGGCCCAGGGGAGCGAGGTTTGTACCAGAAACACCGAGAGGGAGGGAAATGCAGCAGTGCTGCAGCTCTCTGTCCCCATACAGCTGCCGATACTTTGCTGTGTTTCCTTTCTGTTTGTTTTTCTGCTTCCCCTCTAAACTTTTTGCATCATCCTGGCAGCTTTCCCGACCTGAGGCTCAGCACCCCGTTTACTCTCCGGAGTTCTCCCACCGCCCTCCTGCACAGGCACTAAACGGTGTTGCCATGGGAAGGGGCTGTTTGTTACCTATTGCACCAGGCTGCAGAACTGGGGAGGACAGGTCCCGGTTAAGTCAACACACTGCTGGAAAAGTGCATGAACTTTTGTGATATGCACACCGGGGAAAAAAACAGAAAGCAGATTTTGGCTGCTTTGAATACACTTGAACTGGGCAGTGCCCATACCACAGCTCTGACTAACCCATTTGGCACAGCCAGGATCCCCAGGGCTGGGTTCTCCTTGGAGGTAAAGCACAGCACTCCAGAAGTACCTTGGAGGTACTGGAGAGGGTGGTTCCAATTGGCAAACGGCAAGCACCTGAGCAAAGCCTTTGTTCACCTTGTGTTTCCAGGGTGTTGAGGAAAGCCCAGCTGAAGCCTGGCAACGCTCCCTGCCTCAGCCGCTGCAGCTGAATGGGGAGCGCAGGAGGACAGAGATGTTAGGTGCAAAAGCTCTGATCATGCTAAAGTTTTACCATGGAAATTGACTTTGTGCAATTAATAAGAACAGGAAATACTTTTTGTTTTCTCTCAGGAGGGGAACATTAAGTAATGGCTTTATCTTAATTTTTCAGGCTTTGCCCTAGGGACCAAAATTAAATGGCTGGAAGCCAGCGGAGACTTGAGAACTGAAGCATTAACACTCTGATAAATAAAAAAGAATTCATTTTAATTAGTTTTCCAGCTGAAAAATAATGAAGCTCTACATGCCAAAAAACTGTAATGGAGTAATGGAAAGGCCTGTGCTTATACAATGGAGCCTGATTGTGATCTCAGGGCTCCATTTGTATTCGTTTGTAGCATGAAACAAAGGAAGGTGTTTGGATTCTCTCTCTTTATATAAAGCCTCTGCTCCAGCACTCTGGGCTGGTCTTCAACCAGGCTTCCCACAGTCCTACTGCCAAATCTACAAAATTTTCCTGGCTGACATTCAGGAAAGTACTGCTCGGGCTCTAGGATGGAAAGTTAAAAGACTTTGCCTGGTTACTCTGAAACATATACAAACAGTACTTGACGTATGGCACTGATTCATCCTGCACAGGCTGTCCCTGCTGTATCCGGGGGGATACAGCATTGTAAAGTTCCCTGAAAGCATCTCACTCACTGGTGTTAGAATCTAGTGAGAGGAGTCCTCTTTAACACTTGTAGGGACACTTTCCCTTGGAGGATTAGCAGCATGTAGCTGGACTGTAGCACTCATCAGATCCAGGCTGGGATTTGCCTGGGATAAAGAGCCCAGATGCATTTACAAAAAGCAGTGCTATGGTCAAAAATACCATTAGTTGATGTGACTAAGAGGCTGTCCTGACTGTTGGAGGAGTGATAGACACTTCAGTGCTCAGAGCTCCTATTTCCTGTTGCAGAGGGCTAGTAGAATTTGAGTCAGAGCTCATATTTATTTACTGTATTGCTATCCAATTAGTAACAGATTAAAAAAAAAATCCCTGCTCAGGGGAGCAAATAGAAAAGGAATAGGAAATGTCTCCCTGCTATGAACAGTCTAACAGATATGCACCTTGTTTATAAAACCACATTGTCTCTCTGAAGACAATGATCAGCTGGGAAAACATGTCCCTGGCTCTGCCCAGAGATTATGTTTCAGGGAGCAGGACTTGGAGGCTGATTTGGTGGCTGCCCTGCTGTGCTAGTGTCCAGTGAGGATGTGCACAGCAGGAGCAGGCACAGCATGCCTACAGCTGCCTGCTTCTGGAGGATTTGTCTTGGAAGGGTGGCATGCACTGTTCCAGCCCCCACGATGCAGCCACCTCCACAGAGGAAGCAATGTACACTGTGCCCTTTGCAGCACTCCTCCCAGCCAGGACGGCCTTGGTTCCTGCCATATACCTCAGCATTTCTATTTGCTTCTCCATAAATGGCCTGGATATATAAAGACAAGAATTTACCCTTTGCTCACCATTACTTCAATCTACCTTCTGCTCACAAAGAGCAGGAGTGCTCTGTTTTTCGCACTCAAAAAGCACTTGTGTAGTCTGCAGTCAAAATGACACTGAGGAAAAGAGCCCAATGCAAAATCAGATATTTTTCTTAACCAGGACCCCATGAGAAAGCACAATGTAAGATATTCTACATACTTGGAGTTAGAAAAATATGAAGGAGCAAAAAGCAACAGATTAGCTTAAAACTGAAGCAATGCTGGTTTTCTTTTTTTACATCTGGCATTTTCAGGCTTTAGGTCAAGCTGTCAGACCTTTCTGGTCTTAAACCTTCTCTTAAGAGTGAATTCAGTGTCTTAAGGACAAATGATGTAGTCCTGGAAGCTAGGAGTCCCCAGATATTAAAAAAATGTAAAAAAAAGAGAAGGCAACGTTGAAGCACTGATGCCAGGAGCAACCACCCATTTTCATTCTGTTAGGAGTTGGTTTGGGTTGACTTTCCCAGCTGCAAGCTATGATGGAGAACAAATATGACTTGAATACTGCCAGTCCCATGGCAGGGGAGTAGAATCCTTTCTATGCAAAGCTGTCATGTGCAGAAGACAAGCAGGAAGATACAATTGCCACTTACTGCAACAAGCAAAAGGTAGTCAATAAAGAAGAAACCCTAAAAAAGTCAGGAAAATAGAAAAAAAAATTATCATAGAATCATGGAATGCTTTGAGTTGGAAGGGACCTTAAGCATCATCTAGTTCAAACCCACCTGTCATGGGCAGGGATGCCACTCACAAGGTTGCTCAAAGTCCCATCCAGCCTGGCCTTAAAACTCTTCCAGGGATGGGGAATACACAACTTGTCTTGGAAATCTGTTCCAGTTCCACCCTCATGGTAAATAATTTTTTCCTAACATGGAATCTAAACCTGGAGCCTTCTCTTCCTCAGGCTAAACAGTTTCAACTCTCTTGCCATCTTTTAATAGGAGAGGTGTTCCAGCCCTCTAATCATCTTTGTGGTCTCCTCTGGACTTGCTCTGACAGGTTCACATCCTTTTTAAGTTGGGGGCCCCAGAGCTGGATGCAGCACTCCAAGGTGGGGTCTCACCAGAGCAGAGCAGCGGGACAGAATCCCAGAATCCCCAGCCTGCTGGCCACACTGCTTCTGATACAGACCAGGATATTGTTGGCATTCTGAACTGCTGCATATGGCTGGGTCACGCTGAGCTTCTTGTTTATCAACACTCCCAAGTCTTTCTCCTCAAGGCTACTCTCAATTCCTTCTCTGCTCAGACTGCATTTGTGCTTGGGATTGCAACGAGCTGGGTGCAGGACCTTACACTTGGCCTTGTTGAACTTCTTGAGCTTCACATGGGACGACTTCTCAAGCTGATCCAGGTGTCCCTGCACGACATCCCTTCCCTCCAGCAGGTCGGTGGCACCACACACCAACAAATTTACTGAACATGCACTCAGTCTCACTGTCCGTGTCACCAACTAGGTGTTAAACAGTGTTACCAATCCAAGAGACAGGAGCACAAAGCAAATAAACAACTATATTCAAAGAGTCAAAAAAGGATGAGACATTAGTTTTTAGCTTTACTTGGTTGCATTTAAGTTGGGCATTTCATTTATTTATTGTGCAATTTTGTTTATGAGGGATGGCTGGTATCCAAAGTTTTGAACAAGCACCTTTCTGTTTAAAATTACAAAATATAAAAATAAAAGACTGAGCAGATTTTTAAGGAATAATGAGTATTTAGGGACAGAAGAAAGCCCTGGAAAATTTAACACTGGCTGAAGTGTTTTGTCTCACTGTTTTGCAACTGATCCTACAGCTTGTCTTTGATTGAAACATATACTGAAAGGGATACAATCTTGATTACAGATGTGAGCAGACAGATAATCCATCACTTGATGTGATGACTTCTTTAAATAATTATGGCTCCTGATTTTAAAAGACTTTTTTCAAAAGTTACATTTTTCTTTTGACTTGTCTGACCTTCTTCTGTTGGCCCTTGTTGTGTTTGGCCTCTTACTACTAGGAATGTCTTTCAGTAAGATGTTTATGCCCATGTGTGGCAAAAACATGCTGTTTTTTCAAGGCTAGTGTTTTTCTCAGGGGAAAAAAATAGAAAATAAGTAATTTTGTATTGGATTGAACAAACTGTTGTGAGGAGCTTCTCTGTCATGTCTATGAATAATCATCTTCCTGCCACTTTCAGCTCTAGAAAATCTAAACCCTAAACCAACACAGAAGATGTACGTGGCTATTATTTAGTCACTGGCTGTATCATTCAGAGCCTGTGTCTTCACTGATTGAAAACAGATTAAATGCCTTCTGTGAGATACAGAGATTAGTTGACCAAACTGCCTGGTTGTCAGATGTCATAGAATCAGAGAATATGCTGAGCTGGAGTGGACCCAGAAGAATCATCAAAGTTGAAATCCTGGCCTTGCACAGAACGACCCTAAGTGCCGCACCATGTGTCCAACAGCATTGTCCAAACACTTCTTGAGCTCTGTCAAGCTGGTGCTATGACCACTTCCCTGGGTACCCTGTTCCACTACTCAGCCACCCTCTTTGTGAAAACCTTTTCTGGATATCCAATTCAAACCTCTCTTGACTCAGTTTCATGCCTTTTCCTTGAGTCCTGTCACTGGTCATGAGGGTGAAGTGGTTGGTACCTTCCCCTCTGCTTCCCTTTGTGAAGGTGTTGAAGATCATAATGAGGCCTTCTCCCAGTCTCCTCTTCTCTAGGTTGAGCAAACAAACAAACAAACAAACAAACAAACAAACAAATGCTTGTGTTTAAGTAGACAGGTTTTTTTACTGTTTCTGTGATTCAACCAATGTTCTCAAATTGAATGTTGCATAGAGCCTCGTTATTTTGTGTGTAGGTGTTCAACGATCCAGTGTCAAGTGCTCCTACAGATCTAGAAACATGTGAAAAGTCAATTGAAGTGAGTGGAACAATTTTAAAATAGTATTTCTTTGTACAAGCAATTACAGTGACAATGTCATGTAGCCTTAAATAGAAACAGTCCATGCCACAGCACAGAGAAGCCTCATCAAGCTTTGAGCCAGTTCTTCTATTTAGTGCTGTAAATTGCAGCAGTAGAAGTAAAAATCTTATGGGTAGCTTAAGTCTAAATATCATAAAAGAAAGATTAAGGAAATGGTATTTTGATTGTAGGCTGTTGCCATTGCACTTACAAAAATGGTATCTGATTCAAGACAAGTGTAATACTGATCTGGACATTAGAGTCAAAATGAGGAACAATTATCTGCCAAATAATTGTGATAATCTGGTAAGATATGTAAATCAAATTATTAGTTTTTATTTTTAATTGTCATCTTTGTGACTAAAGCAGTGATTTCCATAGATAAATGATAATGTTTCAACAATACCCTCACCTCCCAGCTTCAAGTCCTTGGATTATGTTAGAAAGCCAGGTTTGTAGGAAATGATGTAAAAACTTCCCAAAATCAAACCAAATAAACAAGAGCAGTGGTAGTGGTGGGCTTTGATGAAAAATCCCTGTTCTAGCTGTGCCCAGCAGGTGTGTGGCAGGGCTGCCCCAATATTACTTGTAAAAACCAAATAATGTGTCAGGTGCAGTATTCAGAGAAGGTTCTGGAATCTTATTGCCATGTGAAGCACATCATTAAATCACCTTCAAGGCCTGTGCCAAAGCACTGTAATTCAAAATAGTGTTTCTGGAGTGCAACAGCCTTCCATCTGGTACTTTGAGAATCTAAAGGAACATTTTTCTGGTTCAACCAAACACTGCCTTCTCAATAAATTGATGGTGGCTACATAGGCTTTTGCTCTTCCAACAGAATATTACAGATTCCAGATCCCACAGCACATATACATGAATGACAAGGTTTTAGAGAGGGGCGTGAAGTCTAACCATTTACCCATTTACTGTTTTCAAAAAGGATGCTAAAAAGTCAAGACAATAAGAACTGTAAAAAAAAATCACAGAACTCATTTACAAAAGGAAACAAAATCGAACTGCTAAAAAACCAGGAAGTTCTTGAAAATGCTTGTATTTGTAACTACTATTCAAATTTAACAATAGACTGTGAGAATGTGCCCAGTATAATGGTTGTTAGGAGTGTCAGATACAGAAAGAAAATCTGCTGCTGAATGGGAGATCTATCACAGCAAGTTTCAGCATGTCAGAGAATTCATTTCAGTGTTCAGTTCTGCTAACCATTTGGTCACCATTGCTTAACATCTGCAAGGATAACCTCCTATCTTCCAACCTAAAACACAGTGAACATAGTTTTCTTGTTATTGACACCTCTGTCATAAAGAATTATTCCCATTCAAAGTCATCTGAGGGACCAATGTAACCTAAAGGCTAAACAAGTGCGGTGTGTTTGTGGCTGTTCCCAAAATGTGTTTACTGGCTCACCAGACCTCACTCTTGTGGTCTTGCTGTCATCATTTGTAATCTGCTTTTGCTCTGTGTGATTGAGCTGTGAATGCTTTTGGCATGATATTTTCATTCATGTTTTCACAGCACTTCACAAAACCTTTGGTTTCTAAACCTAATGTTCTCTTACCAGAGAAAGAAGAGAAAGAAATACTGCTTGAAGCGCCAAAATCAAGCATTGCTTAAAATTGATACAAGTTGGTGTTTTTAAATGTGAATTTTCTAATTTTGTGTTCCTGGACTCACAGGTTCTGTGTCTCATTCTGCTGTTGCATCCTGCATTACCATGGGCACTTGGACCTGGACTCATTCTCATTCTGACAAGATTAGGAGAACATCTTCCCTGAGATCCTTGTACAATGGGGAGAGGTGAAGAGTGTGTTGGGTTCTCATATCTGTCCAAAAAGTCTCTGAGCAAGAATCTGTGGAAATGACTTCCATTATCCTCTACCACAATTATATAGTTTGTGAGATTTATGTTGTCCAGATTTCTGCTACCAATACATAAGTTTAGTCATAATGAGGTCAGAAATTGTGATTGCAGTATTTGGAACTTTGACATTGTTACATAAACTAGAAATTTTAAAAATTCTCAATAAAAGAATGTTTTATTGCAAAGCTGCTTGGTATATTTCTTTGAAAAAGTATTTTGTATTATTGACTATGTATAAAAATTTATTTACAAAATTAAGAATCTTAAAAATACACAAACAAATTATACTATTTTGAAAGAGGAAATTATGCTAATTTAATTGAAAATTATTTGATGCAAAATATATATTTTTATATTTTAAACTTCAGCTTATAGAAACTAAATTATCTGTTGGAAAAAAGTTTTCTTTGAGACTTTCAGCTTGTTATATCTAGAAGCCTATAGTTAATATTACAGAGAAGGAAGAAATTAGAAAACCATGTCAGAGCCACTCTGATAAATTTGTTACTGAATTTTAGTCCATGGGAAAGGGAATCTGTTGGGAAAGGATGTAAAGAAATCCAAACCTATGACTGTACTATCATCACTTCAGTGTCTACACGTTTTGCAGGTCAAACTAATCTGTGTAGCTCAGGCTGTCCATCAGCAGAGGCTCTCAGGCTTGCCATCAGTCTCTCAACAGGCTGGGACCAAACCCTTCTCCTGAAAGTTACCTTCTGCCAGATTAATTTATTTTGTGTGGTTTATTTGAAAGCAATGGATGAGTTTCCTGAGGCCAGAGCTATATTCCAAACAGAGGAGGCACAAATGGGATTTATGGCACTTTCAAGTAGCATCACAGGCCTTATAGAAATTGTAGGGTTTTGCTGGCATTTGGGAACATGCATGTGAAGAGGCTGGGGTTACCAGCTCAGTGCATCTGAGAACATCTGGTCTGGCTGAGACATCACAAGAGGAATTGCCACTGCCTAGCACTACACAGGTAACATGAGTAGCTTGGTTCCCCAGTTGTCCTGATACTGAGGAAAGAGGAACATCCAGAAAGAAAATCAGAACAAAAAGTCTAATGTGTTAAGGAATATGACATTTTCTGGTTTTTTTTTTTTTTGTTTTTTTTTAAATTTTGTGGAATTAAAATGGTGAGACAAAGCTCAAGAACTACACTTCTTTGATAATACCCAAATTTCTCCAGTGTAAAATATTTCATTGAAAAAATCTAAATAAGCTCTAGTGAAAATTTGCAGGTCAGGGTAAAGAAACCACACAACAAATTTATAGAGCAGGTTTCACATAATTTGCAGCCTTTAAATCAAGAAAATATTTCTTACTAAAAGATATATGATGCTTTATCTCCAATTAATGGGATTCGGTGCAAGAATTACTGGGTAAAATTTGATAGCCTATGCTATGCAGGTCAGACTAAACGTTAACATTGGCCCTTGACCTTTGCAGCTATTAATCTTACATGAGAGCAAAGCCATAAAAGACAGATGAATGCAATAAAAGGGAACTGCTGTCTCTGGAGGACTATTTAGAAGGTTCTTTTGAATTAGCTAATGTGAGGAAAAGACGTTTTCTGATAGAAAGGCCTCCAAATCCCTGAAGTTACACAGATTATCTTTCATTTTGACATGAGAGGAAATTGCATTTTGGTTAAAGACACTGTTTACTAATATCTTCTTGTTTCTGATCATTTGGAATGTGACCAGAAAGTGGAAGAGATTTAATGAAAAAAATGAAAAACGAAAATGTTGCAGGGTTTGCCCTTTTGGAGCTTTCAAAATTTTTTATCTTTCAAAAAACCAAGTCACTCTGGTGATAAAGTAAAATGTTCTCTCTCCTCTGGTGTGATAAGGATTTACAGATGCACTTAGGGCACTGGCTGTCTCTTTTGTCCTCTCTCCCTCCATCCAGTGTCCTTGAGGTGGGGTTTGGGTGGGAGGTGCACCAGCTCTGCTCTTTGGGAATAGAACACAAGTGGTTTGCTCACGCAAATACCCAGCCAGGAAGGCACTGCCCTGTGGCCAGGGAATCTTGGTCAGTAGGTGCTCGGGTCCTCTGTCCTGATCATGATGAGCTGAAGGACACCTGAGCTGTTGCCCAGAGCCCTGTAAGCCATATCCTGAGGAAGAAAGGGCCCTCAGGAACTGATAGGATGTTTCTTCCCTGAAATGGTTTTTTTTTGATACCTGTAATTAGGGCTTTATTAATTCAGCTACCTCTGTTACTACTTGTCCCTTTTGGTTTTATATCCTTGCCATGAATTACACTATTATTTGAACATATGTGTTGCAATCTAGAGGACAATCTCTTACTACAGCAAGAAACAATGCATCTCTCCATAAGAAACACACATCAACACCTGGCTCTGGAGATTCATTTCCATCTTCTCATGGAATTTTTATAATTCTATCGAATCACTCCTTCTGGGGTGATTCTTAAAAATTCTGGAAGTAGGGTATATCTTGTCAATGAATGCTATATGCCAAGCTGGTGCAAGTGGCAGCAATGAAGCTGCAACAGCTGGTTCTCATGGAGGATATGGTCTGACTAATACACAATTTACCAAATAACCATGGTTAGAGACATGTGCAGGGAATGAAGGTTGCCAGCTGAGCTCACTTTCTGACAGCTGAGATAGAGCTGAAAGAAGTTTTTTTTATGACTGTCCCACCACTGGCCAAAGACCGGAGGAGACAGCTCAGGATTTAGTCCCACCAGCAGCTTGGGTCCTCACTGAGCCCAGGGCTGCCTTTGCTGGCTGCTGGCTTACAACCCATATATCAGTTAGGAGCACAAAACTTTTCTTCTCCAGCTCATCTTATGGTCCCTAACCACAGAATTTCTACCATCACTCTTATATGTATTGTTTTCTAATACCTGCATTTTGTATTTTTCAGTCGTTACTTAAATAGGTCTTCTCCAGTGAACTTTTGCTGAGTCACAGGTATAGCTTTTCCCTCAGGGATGTTTAAATTAGCTGAAATGGAAAGGCCATTATAGGTGAGCAGCTTTTCTTTTCTGCCTGCTTTCAGTTGAATCCTGGCTGTGAGTGCACTTGGTATGTGCTCAGCTCCTCACTCATGTTCCTGCTCTCTGGGCACTGACTCACCCTTGCTGGCTGAGTCAAGGTATAGGAACAGATACTGAAGTCTGCCAGATGGAATAATAGGAAAAATACTTAGGCCAGAGTTTTACAGCAAATACCAAAGCAGTTGAGCCTGTTTAATTTCTTGTCCTAGAATAAAAGTTTTCATTGTTGTCTAAGCTCTTGCACTTTCCTTTCTCATGCTTTTTTTCCAAGGTTTGGATCTGTCTTGTTCTGAAACAGAACAGAAAGCCCATGGCGAGACTGAAGGAAAGATTTCCTCCAACAAATATCAAATAATAACTTGAAGATGAAGGCAAAGAATAAAAACTCTTTCTGGGATTCCCACACTGCAGTGTTCTTCCTTTGCAGAATATTTACTTCCACTCTCTATGTTGTCTTTTTTTGATCAGCACCTAATTTTGCTCTTCTCCACACAATATGTGGGCAAATGTATGCTTCAGACTTACTGTCTAAGGCTTTATTCACATTTAGAGGTTACTGAAATAAAGCACATCAATAACAAAGTTCTTCAAAGAGTGGCAAAAGGCTGTCGGTGTCATTTTTCCGCTGGGTGAGATTTCTGTGAAGTGCTTGTGACAAGGCTCATTCCTCAGAACACTCTCCATAATAGGATGAAGGCTCTGGCTTTTCATGTATAATCCATCTCCAGTGATTTGTCATTCTCTTCTCCAAAGAGAACACTACAGACAGGGCTGTATGAATCTTGCCTTGGTTAACATCAGCAAATAAGCCCACGTCTTTTGCAACTAAGAAGATATCTTTATTCCTTAAACTGAAGAGCTTTTAAATTAATAATTTTTCCAGGTTTGCATTCTCTGTTATTTGGGAGCAGTTACACACACACATGCCAGTGACTTACATAAATGAAAAAAATAGTAGTGAAACACGATTCCCATTAATCAGGAACTCCAGATCATTTCCCTGATTTTGGTATAGGCCCATGGTATATAGTGGGCAGAGGCTGAATTACAAATTCAGAGGTGAATTTATAAACTCTGCCCAAGTCTTCAAAACTGGCATGATATTGTTAAAACTGTAAAACACATAGCTGGAAGATGTTCCATGCAGAGAATAAATTCCGTGTAGATGGTCTTCTCATGTGTTTTGCAGTACATGCAGCATTTGGGCCAATAAATTATATTGCTTAATTAATAAATTATATTCTTTTACATATTTAGGTTATTGCCTTTGGAAGGTTAGATACCTACGAAAGGAAATCTGGTTTGCTTGCAAAAAATGCATGAAAAATCCTGTTATCCTGAAATCAGTGAGGAACAAGAGAGGCCAGTTTTCTCTATTTAAAGTGTGCAGCTTCTCTAAAAGAAACCTCTTCTGGCCTTTCCTGCTCTGACACACTCTAATTGCTTGCTCACCTCTCTCATCCTGGCTATTTCTGCTGTACATACATGGATTTTTTGGACACACATGGCTCCAGTAATCAATGCTAGTACTACCCCTGCAGAAGCCTGTCACCCAGCTTCTTCCCCCAGCAGTAGCTTGCCCTTGTTCAGAGTTTGGTTTCATTTTCAAAAGCGCTTGGCACAATGAAAAGCAGAGATATGTTCAGGATCTGATCTCTTTTCTGCTCTTCTTCCCCTGACACCATAATCTGGACTTGAATATTATACTAGGGATCAAATCTGAAAAAATTCAATATCAAGTAGGAAAATATACTTGGTAAGAGTCAGCCCAATTAAAAATAGAAATAAAACCTTTAGTATGTAAACTTATTTCATTCTATTAGTAATTGGCCTTGTCATAATATTATTCAAAGTTGGCTTTAATTAATTGCATTTTCTTTTCTTTTCTTGATTATTGCTCAAGGTAAATTGCTAGTATTTCAACACTGCTTTTACTGCTCCTTCTGTTTGCTTTATAATTTCCTTTTTCTTTTCTTGCCACTGCCCTTTCCTTGTGGCAGGCCCTAATCTGAACCTTATTAATCAGTCTTTTTTCCTGCCATACAATAAAACAGTATTGAATATGGAAATCTCAGCTCAGAAACCTCTGCTCTTTTTTTCTCTTTTCCCTTAGTGTGGTTAGTTGTCTCCTTTGTGTTTTCAGCATTATATCTTTTGGTAGTGTCCATTCAAATGAGCCCTTGCAATATGTTTCCAGTTCTCATGTTTTCTCACATGTAGACTGTGATTTGAATACTCTGTATTCTTTTCCACTTTCTTCACCTACAGCTACAGCTCTACTCTTGCTCTAAATGTTCTTTACCTTTCCTCCCACTACTGTTATGGTATAAAAAATGAATCACATATAATGGTTGCTTATAGAAGTAGCTTGATTGAGTTTGGCATCATGCTGGTCTCTGTGTTCTTCACTACATTTGTAGGAGCCTGCTTTTCTCATGAAAGAATCTTTGCATTTAACTTTTTAAAGAACACTTTAAGGATATATGGCTTTTCTATCATGCTAGACCCTTCAACTAAGGTGTGACAACTCTTCATTTTGTTACCTTTCCTTTAATTTCCATTGCAATTTCACAACTTTGTGATATAGAACAATTTAGAAAGTTAATGCCCCTGTTTCCCTTTCATATGCTTAAGCCAAGAATATGACATGACACACTGTGTTTTCCCCCTTTTTGTCCCTATTTCATTTTCTAATAATCCCAAAAGAAACCTCTTTTCTGAACATACTGTTCAAAGGCAGGGGAGAAACAAAAGCAAGAAAGAAAAGAAAGAAAATTCAAGGCTTTATGCTGGTTTTATCCTTTTCCTAAGTGAGACCAGTCTGCAGGGAGAGCTGGTGACAGCAGCTCAGGCAGCATTTTTCTCATCAGTTTTGGCTGTTATATGAACAATAGCAGCACTGCTGCTGCCTCCCTGCACCTTGTCCTCTCTCTGTCTTGTAGGCAATTCTCTAAGTCTCTATACCACCCCTGCATAAAGCTTGAAGAAAATAAAAGCTTGTCACCTCTACAATCTCTTGGTTTGGACAAACCACGTGCCATCAAGCAATCAGTCAATCAGTTCAGTGCTAGCTGTACATTTTACACTGTTACCACTAGTGAATGTTACTCCAAGCTCTCCTCTCTGATTATTGGATTTTATTAAGGCTTCTTCTTTCAAGGGCCTTGCTGTGTCACACACAGAGAGGTACAATTTACAGTTTTGCAGACAGAAGACTATACTAGCTAAATTTTTGTTTGGCATGATTTCAGTGCGGGATTTTGTTTTAAATTATTTTTGATTGCTGGTGTCCCCATTTGTTTGGATTTTTTTCCCTTTTTTCCTTTATACCTGTTGCAGCAACCTTCTTAAGCTTTCTGGAAAGAAACTATTATTCTGCTTATACTAACCTTTAGACTGCTTCTCTTTTGTTATTGTGTGCAGAGATCACTCTTCAGCTTCCCTTGATCCACAATGCTCTCCTCCTCTTCTCATTTAGGCAGTGGTTGCATGTATTACTTTCTGTTTGCTTTTTCTTGGTGGAAGTTGGGGGCTTTGCAGCCACAGAAATTCAGTGTTATTTGGGTGACAAGTTGAGCAAAGAGCTTGGAGCCCTTCAGCCTTGTGCATTATCTGGATTTACAGTGCAGTTCTTTAGAGGCTTCTGATATCTGAAACAAATAGTAGCCAAAAAAGTTCTAAACCCTACACTTTATTCCTCACTGTAAATAACACAGAAGTATCTCACCATTCGCACAAGTCTGTAAGACTGGACACAACTTTCTCTGCTACTGATATTTTGGGCTTTGTCTCTCCCCAAACCCAGGCTTTTTCTAAGTTCAAGTCACATTCCTCTATGCATCTGTGATCTTTCCTCTGCAAACACTCTGAGTTTGGGGCACAGCCCTGCTCCTTTAAATATTCACAGCCTTGTCAAGCTCCATCCTGATCTGTCACCCAGCTCTCTGAGTAGCGTGTGCCCACACATCTGTCCAGATATTTAGTTTGGGAGGAGAGGATGGGGTGGAAACAAATTTGAAATTTCCAAGGAGACATGGAAAAATTAAGTCAAGTGATTGAGCTCAAGAAAGATGAACAGAATAATGGAAACTACAAAAAAAATTCTTTTCAGGTCAACTCCACAGCAGTAAACCCACAGTTAATTTCCCATAGCATAGGTGTCTATGCACAGACAAAAAGACAAAATTTGAAATTGATTTAACAAGCATAATTTTATTTCAGCCAGTGAATCACTTTTATCTGTCTACTTATTTTCTGTGGCTGCCTTCATCATTGTATATGTAAAACTCTCATGTTTCACCATCACAACACTTCTCCGAGGCAGAGAATCACTGTGAGCTTATTGTGTCTGAAAAATTGAGGTGCAGAAAAATTAGCCTCTTGCACAAGGTTACAGAAAGATGTTCAGACTCAGCCCCACTTCACTGACTTTCCTCCTCCATTTTTATAGGTTTGTTTATATCTATATATCTATCTCTATCTCTATCTCTATCTATCTATATCTATATCTCTATATATCTGTTGTGCTTTTGAGAATATTATAACTGTTAAATGACTGATTATTAAATAGCGTTTCATTCATTTATTAAAAAAGTAGAACTCTTATTACTGCTGATAGATACATTGAATTGGGATTCTTGGCATGTGAGTCACAAATTACATGTATTATTCAGAGGTTTCATAGACAGGAATATGACTGCAATTTATAACTCTGCTCTCCCAAGGGATTTATGCTAATTTGTTCTGATGGAACCACCAGGAAAAAAAGTAGGTATTTATATCTAAACTAATGCTGGGAAGACAGGTGGGTTTGGTGTCTGAACTTCCCCTACCTTTTTGTGACTGCATAGGCCAAATGTGTTTCTGTGCTTTTTGCCTATCTCGTTATATTTCATTACATATCCAATTTTCATTGTTACAACAACTGTGAAAGATTGAAATTGTAGAAGGAACATGGAATTATCTACTTTTTTATTCCATTCCCCTTAGTCTAAAGATCAGAGCACTAAAAAAATATAAAGCAGCTTTATCATTAAGTTTCTGGGTTCCCTAGAAAAGTGTCTCAAGACAAATCTGTGCATATAATTTTTTTAAAGACTGAATTAAAACCTTTAATCATAAAACCCCATTATCTGTAACAGGCTCATGCTTTAAATGGATATAAAATAAAATTAATTTAAAATATTTAAATAAAAGTAAACACTTTGCTGGATTAGACAAATGAATAATGTATGAAGTTTTAAATAAAATCAAATAAAATTCAATAAAAAGAGGATACTCTTTTCCAGTATTGGGTTGGTAACCTTGCTCTCCAAAGGTTACAGCATTCAATTACAATGCAGTAAAGAACATAAAAGTACCTGCTCTAACCAGCTTTGCGTATCAGTTGCAGTTCTTCCACTCTGGTACAGATTGAAGCTATTCTGCTGTTTAGATTCATGTAAGGCCTAAAAACAGTGTATAGGGCATTCTCTCCTGTTAATGATTCACTGTTTGAATACAGTGTCATTCTTTCTATTTTTCTCATTGGCACATCCTCACCAAAATGATTTCTGTGACTTTCCATGATAGGTCTTGCTGCAAAGGGTCCCAAATGCCAGGCTGAGAATATAGAAGTTTACCTAAGAATTGACAATTACTTTCATCCATAGGCAAGAGTTGTTTTTTCCTCATTTCATTTTAGTTCACTTTAGGTGATTCTTCTTTTGTGCAATTTCTAAGGATGATCTGACCTGAGCATACATGACTGAGGATGCAGGAGTTAATTCTTAGAATAAAACATAGCTGAATTAAGGAATGACAAAGATTTACCTTATCTCTTTGGAGATTGTTTCTGTTGGGTTGTGATGTACCCTGGTGGAAGCATTAGTTTTGGTAAGTTACTAAAACAGGCATTTAGGGGATAAGTGCAAGTTGGCGAGATTCTGGCACAATTGCCATCAACAGGAATTTTGTCAGACTATAATGGACTTGCAAATTCACCCATTTAAAGAAATGAAATGAATGAACAAATCCTTTTTATTCTTGTTGCCATTGTTTTAACATTTTTCCCCTTACATAATTTTCAAAATAATAAGTTACCAGTTAATTTCATCCTGTTTTTTGAGCCTCTTGGAGAGTATGCTTTACAAGAAGATCCAAAGAGCCTCCCCAGTCTTTTTCTCTGTCTTTCTCTGGACCAGCCTGCTTGGGTTTCCCTATTGAGAACCCTCCTGCCTGCATCCAAGTGCACGTCACTGGCTCCAGGAGGAACCTCTGGTTATGGCATGTTCTGAAGGCAGCTTGCCCAGGGAAGGAGGAGGAGGGAGGAGAGGTGGGTGTTTATTTCCATAGTGGCTGATTTCCCAAATGAAGAACCTAATTATTCATCTCCCTTGGCGAGTTTATGCCTGTGAATAAAGCAAATGTGTGGCAGTAGCTGTGATAGGGAGGGCCCCTGGTTCTGGAGAGCAAGTGCTGGGGTGGTCCCTGCTCTGGAGTTGCTGTTGAAGTACCCTTGTGTAGTACAAAGGGAGGTTATATTTTTGGGTACATTTTAATTCTTGCTGGTGGTAGTCATAGCCTCAGTGACTCATCAATCTGGCTCACAAAGTAAAAACAGATTTACCCTTTATAGGGTTTGGCAGTTGGCAGAAGATTGTTTCCCCTCTATGAATCAGACTTTTATTTATTTAGTGTAATCAAGAAGGAACTGTCTGTTTTGTGACCTTCTAGGTTAGTGAAAGGGAACAAAGGATTTCTCTTTATTATTATTATTTTTTGGCATCATGCAGTCAGCAGAACAATGCAAAACTATGATAAAGAATCATGCTCTGGTTGGCTGGCTGCTCAGACTGTAGCTGCATGCCACATTATTCCAGTTGGTCTGAGGAACTCTTTAACATGAGCAGAAATAAGCTATTTATGACAAATAAAGTAGAATCCATATGCTTTAGAATCAGTCAGGAAACGTTGTTCCCTTTTAACAGACACCTAGATAACCATTTAACACTAAGGCACTGAAAGTTCCTCGAATAACTTTGCTAAACTGGACAAAAAAAACAAGAGGCTTTTGCAACATGCTTAGCTGCGGGATATCCTGCCAGATTACAGACCTATCTCATGCAAATTACAAGAAAAAACATAAAACTCAGGTGGCAGTCAGGGACTCTGGTAAGCAACTCAAGGACAGCAATTTGGGTAACAGACCTAAAATACACTTAGAAATTGCTTAATGACCTTGGAGCTGAAAGAAATTAGGAAAAAAAAAAGCTAAGCATAACTAACCAGAAATTATAAATTGGTTACTGCTCCTTATTCAGATAAGGACAAAACGCCATTTGGAAAGTTCATGCGGTTCCTAAACTTTGCATTTTGTTTAAAGAAAATGGCTTCACCGACATGAAGCACATTAATTCACTCTCTGGGCCTGGCGCTCTGGAGGAATTTTGCCGAGACCTGTAAATGATCTGCAATATGTTCAAGGAATGCCAACAAACATTATTCCTCACTAGAGCTGCATTTGTTACATACTTTTCTAGGCTGGCTATTTCTAAACTTTTTTCCTTTTGCATTTAGCCAGCAAAAGGTTTCAGTGGAAGCCCTTGGTGCTGAGGGGCACTGCAGGGTGGGCTGCACTGGGTGGTGTGCCCTGACCATGAAGGGGGCACTGGCCTCCCTGGGCTTGGCAGGGCTCTGAACATCATACCCATGAGTTTCTTGTCCTCACTGTGAAGGCTATAAATGTGCTGGTTTATTAAAAACCTTGGTTAAGTAATGGTATGGTAGGTAGAAAAGCTAGAAAAACACTAGTTCCTCAAGCTGAGTGTTGCAGCAGACCTCTCGTTAGGGGTAGTAACGAGCCAAGATACAGACTCTCATTAAACAACATGAAAAGGGTCCTGGTTCATTCTTCTCTGCAGCTTAGCCATCCTGGCTCCGGCTACAGCAAGTTCCTACTATAGGGTCAAGATGCAGGCTCTGACTGCTGGCTATTTTCTGCTGGACTGTGACTGCAAGTGTTGGTTTGCAGGCTCTGAGCACAGCTTTCACCCAGCTCAGCTGTGATTGCAGGCTCCAACAGCAGCTCTGACTCCATCACATCCAGAATGAACTCACAGCAGATCTTTTACAGCAGCAAATCTCTTGTTTAATTCTTCTTTTTATCTCTCTGATTCACTCATTCCTTCTTCCTCAGGGCTCCTCTACCTCCTCATAGTCCTCTTTCTCTAGGTCCTCTGCCTCCAAGATTCCCCTGACCACACAACCCACCTCTTTTATCACATGTATCTTCATTAGTCACAGGTATGACCCATTAATGGCAATGCTATTCTTTGGTAATTAGTACAACTGTGACTTAACAGGGGCAAGGTTGCCTGTAATTTCTTCTACACCAATAGTTGAGCACTTGCAAAGGTACATTGCAAAGTAACCCATGCTTCTTTTAAATCAGCACTTTCTAGGGTGTTAAAAGTCTCCAAGTTTGAGATGGCAAAAAATCTGCATTAGTTATAAATAAAGCATCAATCAGTTTAGCTGGGTTGGAGGCATTAAAATAAGAGCTTCCATGAACAATTTCTCTATGAAGAAAAATCTTATTCCTTAATTAGCAGATCTCAACAAATTACCAAACTGAGAGCGTTTTTCAGCAAACAGCATGCTTTGCTTAGAGGTGCATGAGACATCAGAGGACTAAGGGATAATGCAGGTTCTTCCTCAATGGGATCTGCAGACAGGATGAACAATCACCTGTGGGGAATGGTTTCAGTGGAAGGTGCATCAGTGATATCTTGAGAGCTCTTTCACCACTCTGCTTTTATCTGTTAAGGGAAAGATAAAATGATAGAAACCATGGTTGTTGGTCTGAATTCAGAGGTGCATAATTTGGCATGAAAGAAGATTGATTCTGTTTCTGTTGGAGGTCAGTGCATCTCTGAATAGACCCCACTTCATTCTCAAAGCTATAGTGTTATTGGCTTAAGAGAAGACATAAAGAAGTGCTTATCTTGAAGAATGTACTTATGGAACATTCCAAGATCCTTTACTCTGACCTTGATTATACCTTGACACACCATTGTGACCACAATCTTAGTGTGGCTTTACCTGAAATACTCAGAAAGCAAATGCTCCTTAATTTCATAGTGTGAGCTATCTTGCAGTAAAATGATCATGAATGCAACTAGACCAAGGAGAAAAATACTTGCAGACACACAAGTGTACTTTATTCTTCCAGTTTCTTTTCCTCAGAAGCTTAATACTCCTGAGGCCAGCAACTGTCAAAAATAAAACAGTGGAAATAATACACAGTGTTTGTGTAAAGATACAGTGATTGAAGTTAGTTATATTCGGTATTTGATTATGGCTTTCAATATTTTTAGTGTTCTTCAAGTCTTCTTTTCTCCCATTTCTCTTGTGCCATGTGAGAGACTCTACGATTGCTTAATAAAAGAAGATTCTAATCCACATAATGTGAAGAAAGACCTTAAGAGTTCATTACCAGATGCAGAATAGAAAGAAAGAAGAGATATTGCTTTTCTTTTTCTTCTTGTAAGTATTACAATTTCAAAGTCACCCTAGAAGTTTATTTGTCCTTCCACTGGATTTGGGGTCTTTGTATACTAAGAAAACAGAAGACTCACTTCCAACTAACCATTCTGTGTATATATACAAGATAAGCAAAGGGCGGGGGAAGCAAACTATTGTTTAAAATGTGGAAATTAAGTTTAAGGGATTAACCTGCCAGTACTTTCAACACTTGGTTATGCAGATGAGGTCACAAGAGGGCACAGAAGCAGCCTGCAGGAGAGCTGAGAAATGACCCCAATTACTCCTGGGGAGGACACACAAGTGGCATTAGTAAAGAAAAACAAACAAAAAAGCCCCCAGGGCCCAGCAGTGACAAAACAGCTGCGAAGCTCAGTACTTTCTTAATGAGTGTCTCTGTGAAAAACCTCAATGGACTGCCACAATTGTTCATGCTTTTGTCTCTAGGTTAAGGGACACAGACGAGAAACAAAGAGCACAAATTATTGCTCTTCGTGGAATTGTTCAGCTTGGAAACTGCTTGCCACAGGGTGCTGTGAATGCTAAAAGTTTACAGAGCATTGAAAAGAAACTGGACAAGCCCACAGGTAAGAAATCAGTAAATCACACCAAATTGAAAAACACCCAATAAAACCAAACTGAAGCCTTCAACACACCCATAGTGTTCCTAGGGTTTACTTTTGTTTGAAAATCACTCAAAGGGGAGAATGCACTTCAGTGATATATTTTCTGTTTTCCTTGTTCCCACACTCCTCCTGACACAGACTTGTGGTTGCTGCTGGAGGCAGGATGTTGGTGTAAATGGGGTTTTGTTGCGAGCTACTACCACTGTCCCAAGGCTATAATCTTATGGGGGACATGTTCTGACAGCAGCTGAAAATTTAACCTGTGAGCTGTTGGAAGTTTTCTTAGCTGCTACATAGACTTTGTGGCTATTAACTAGTTTCCAGAGATGTCTTTTCCCAGAATCTCTTGGGCCTGCAAATAAAGCAATTCTGCATGGTTCTGCTTTAGACTCTCTGTGAGTCAGTTGTTGGGACTGCAGCTCATGGAAGGGATCAAATGCCTTGTTACCAAGGGTAGGCTGCACCACACTGGAAATTTTTTTTCCTCAGTACACCCCTGACATTTCTAAAATCTAAGAAATGGGTTTCTACAAACAAACAACATCTGTGTGTTATCAGTATTATCCATCTTCAAGATGGAAGATATTCATCTGGGCAGATCCTGAAAGCCCTCCCAGGAATATTTCAAATCCATTTTCTAGGTAAAGCAAACAGATACTTCTGCCTCAGCCCTGCATCCCACACTGACTCCTGCGTTCACAAGGAGCCCCAGTGACCTCTCTGGGTCCATTACCTTTTAGAATTAGTACAGTATGATTTTCAACGAGTATACTCAAATGTTGCCACTTCTCCCAACAAGACAATTCCATTTAAAATGGCATCAATGAATAAATAGAAACGTGTAAAGGTCATTTAAATGAAAAAGTGTCAAGTATCCACATAAGCTCAAATCAGAAATATAAGCTATCAGATGAGAAACACAGGTTTGACAAGAAAGGTGCATCAATAGATTTATTTTTAAAAATTCATTTCTGTGTGATTAAAAGAAATATCTGGAGGTGATGTAAATCGTTTGGAGTAGTTAATAAACCAGCCCCACTCTAATAATTTATTAAAAAGAAATATGCATGAATTTTAATAATTTGTATAAATATAGCCCAAATTTGTCGGAAAAAGAATCACAACAATTTTATCAAACTGTGGCTCAGATTTACACTGTAGTATAAGTATTTGCCATCTAAAAATAAAAAAATGTAGTGAACAGGAAATCTTACCATTTCCTCCCCAAAATGCACTGCTGAAAGAATCAGTAGCTCTTCAGGCTCTCATTTCCAATTCCATTTGCCTTCTTGATTGCAATATATTACTGGCTTTCAGTGATCTGGTAGAGACCAATTGCTCCAAAAGTGTTCCTGGCCTGTTTCAAATGCAAAGGAAACTGGGTTTATAAGCAGTCACCCATGAAGATTGGTTGAGCTACCTGTTTGCAATGGGCTGGCACCACATGGACATCCAGCCACTGCCATTTGGCTGACAGACAACTAAGATATGTTAACTTGAGCTTGTGAGAGCAAACCATTAAATGCCTTCCCTGCACTCAAAAATATGTAGTGTCAAGCTTGTGATAAATGTTTTATTTATCGATTTATTTATTGATATTACAGGCAAATTAAAATAAAGCCAGATATTGTGCAAAAGTTTGCATCTTCTATCCACGTTTTACTTGTTCTAGATTTTTACGATGGAGGTTTCCATTTCTTCCTTTCAGTACTAAGTGCACTTAGATATTATCACAGTTTTTTTACAGATTTTATCAGAATTCAGAGGATCTCAAGACCACACATGGAGGTCTTTGGCAAACCTCAGTTACAGAGTTTTCCACAATGCTGTGTGGCTGCCTTTTGATGATCCTTGGCTTTAGTCATGATCCATTTGTTGAAAAAACTTTTCAATATGCAAGAATGGAAGTGCCGGGCTTTGGTTTTTTTTTCTCAACAAGTTATTAATTCATTTTTAGCTGAGACTCCACATCAGGATAAGAGCTCTACTCCTAATAGGCAGTTACTTCTCACTGCCTGAATTCTTTCCATCAGAAAACTAGGTATAAATTTATCACTGTGGGTGTGACAGCCATCTGCAGATTCATTAGTAGATATGAAGACAATAAATTATTTCTCTCTGACAATTTCATGACCAAGTGATTTCACTCTTGTGTAATATTAAAAAAAAAACAGTTCAAGGGGCTGGTAGCATTTATTTTCTCTTCCTGCTTACATGTAATAACAGAGGGACACAGACCTTATCTTTGCACTCAAATTGTAGAAATATTTTAAGCTGATACATAGATTAAATGAAATCACTACAAATTCTACAGAAATTAATAGGTAATTAAACTGAATTACTTTGACACTCAGAAAGTCAAGTGTGTAGTCAAAGCCAAAGGGCTACCATTTGAGAGAGTGAGAAAGAGAGGAATGAGTGGCAAAAATTCAGTAATTCATTAAAAAATGTCTAAAATAGAATTACCCTCTGGAGATGTTTTCACCTCCCTTTAGTAACAGGCTGAGTTTGGATGATTAGCTTCAGATTGACATCTTACTGTTAAATGGCTAAAATTAGGTCACATGAACCTTATCTTGCCATTATCTATTTTCACCCAATACAGCAAAGCATTGAATAGCAATTTTATGTAAAAAATAGCCATAAATCTTTTGAAGTGTATTGCTGGATCAGGTCAAGGGTGCTCATCAGTTTGCAGGATTAAATACTGTATCTCTAATGGTACTAAGCACTTAAAATCTCTATCAATATCATGGCTCTAATTTGCAGTTACAGCTTTAAAATGTGAGCACCAGATTTGAAAGGATTTGTTTACCGCTTGTCTAATCTGCCTTTACCAGAGGGAAGTGAAGGTGTAGAAAAAAGAGCTTCCACATCTCAAGTCTGGCTGAATATTAAGCAGCTGAAAGTAATTTTCTTTTGTTATCTTAAAAAAGCAGGAAAAGGGGAAAGCAGAGACACTGAAGTGGAAATAGGTTTAACATACAATTATTACTTCTACTTAGTGATTTATTCTGCTTACTTTAGCCATCTACCTTAGGTGCAATTAAGGAAACGCAAATTTAGGAACCCAGATTAGGAAGCCAGGGGGAACATCAGCATTTAGCTGCCCATAACCTCCAACGTTACCTATTTTTCTATTTAATTGCAACATTATTGCCTGGGTGTTTCCTGGCAAGGTATAAAGTACACATGGAAAAATTAGATATTGCAAGAACAGAGAGCACCTTTTTGAGCCCATTTAACTCCCCTGCAAGTTGGCAAGCAAACCCTGCCTTCACTGAAATCTTGTGTCTAAGCAACACAAAAATGTTTTTCACGCAGTATTTACCATATTTTACAGCACTATTTCACAGCAGTCAGATAAGTGGCTTGCATAAACTGTATTGCAGTTTGCCTATGAGAGGCTAAGCTGTATTAGTGTACATATCAAAAAGATAAAATAGAAGCAACTAAACACCATTATGCCTTGACTTTGAACATGGTGAGTGTAGCACATTATCATCCGGCACAAACAAACATCTTGAATTTTCGACAAATATTCAGGAAATTAAACTTTTACTCAATTAGCCATCCACTTTAGTTTCCAAAATGACTGAAAGAGTAAAATACTTCTCTTGCCTGCATTACTGTTGTTTTAGGCCAAGGAGAAGATTGGCTTCAGCAGCTCTGCTCTGACTTTTATTATATTGTTTGACTTTTTACAAATCTAGTCAAAACAAAGGAAAGAAAACATTTCATATTTTGAAGACTATTACATACTGGTTTATTTGCAGCTAATATAAATCAGGACTTTGCATTTTCTTCTCTGAATCTAGTTGCCACAATATGTGTTTTTGCTGCTCATTCAAGATGGTCTCATATTTTGTGAGGCTCTAGTGCAAATTTCTTCACTCTGAGAAAAGTCTTGTCTAAGATGGTGGCCTAAATCTTCATTCTTCTACCCATTCTGGGAAGTGAAACATCTGCTTAAGTTGGCAGACATTGACTGGTCAGTGTGCTAGAGATGTGCTCCAGAAAAGAAATAAATTTTTTGAAGGATGAACCAATTTTTTACACAAAGGGGAAGAGAAATTACTTCCTTGATCTGCTTGCTGATGTGAAGCGTCATTTATTAGTCTAAAGAAATTACCTTATTCTTACATGCTTGCTAAAGTAAAATGTGGATCTTCTAATAGCTCCTTCTAAGACAACCCCTAGCCCAGTCTGGTATCCTAAAAGATAGTTTGAAGACCCAAAAGCAACCTTTTCCAAAGGAAATAACTTTTGTCTTCTTCCCACCTCAGTTTTCTATTATTATTCTCCAGACTTTACATCATTGCTTAACCATAAATTGTCCCATGCTACTTTTCTAGGTGCAGAGTGCATGCAGCCTCGATGTTATGCTCAAAGTAAGATGTTGCACAGTCCTGATAATGTGAGCATCTATAAAGCATTTTTTTTTAACACTAGAGAAAGTCTCAGCTGTATGCAGATGCTGTTGACAACGGGCTTTTTGCCTTTTGCCCTTATTAAAGCAAATTCTTCCCCCACGACATTTTCTGACTTAAGCCCGTGTGCTGGTTTGAACTGAGGTGTCGTGGACTGAGGGGACGTGTTTTGGATTAGTGCTGAAAGGAGTCCTGACAATATCAAGATGTTTTTGTTATTGCTGAGCAGTGCTAGTGAGAAGATTGGGAATGCATGGCAAGTTGGGAAGAGACACAATCAGGGCAGGTGATTCAAACTGACCAAAGTGATATTCCATATATTACCATGTATGTTCAGTATGTAAAGTGGGAGGATGACAGTGGAAGGGGGAGATGTTCAGAGTTATGGCATCTGACTTCCCAGGTCAAATGTGATGGGCCTCTGCTTTCCTGGAGATGGTTGAACAGCTGCTGCCCATGGGAATCAGTGAATTAATGCCTTGTTTTTCTTTGCTTGTGCGTATGGCTTTTGCTTTCCCTATTAAACTGTCTCTATCTCTAACCACGAGTTTACCCTTCTGGTTTTATCCCCAGTCCTAGTGATGGGACAGTGAGTGAGCAGCTGTGTGGGGTTTGGTTGTTGGCTAGGGTAAAAATACAACAAAAAGAGCCTCTCCTAAACTGGAGAACTTCCCTCCTGTACTCAGCACTGGTGATGCCACATCTTGACTACAGTTCAGTTTTGGGCCCCTCACTTTGAAAAGGCCATGGAGACACTGGAGCATGCCCAGTGAAGGGCAGTAAGGTGAAAGGTCTAGAAAATCTGTTTTATGAGGAGTGGCTGAGGGAGCTGGGTTTGTTCAGACTCAAGAAGAGGACACTCAGGAGCTCATCGCTCTCCACAACTCCCTGAAAAGAAGCTGCCGTGAGGTGGGGACTGGTCTCTTGTACTGTGCCTGCAGTGAGAGGACCAGAGGAAATTGCCTTAAGATGGCACAGGGGAGATTCAGATTAGGTATTAGAAAAGCATTTGCTGTTGGGGTGGTCAGGCATTGGAATAAATTGCCCAGGGAGGTGCTTGACTCACCATACCTGGAGATGTTTTAGAGGCATCTGGATCTGGCACTGGGTGATTTAGTGGTTACAGTGGTGGTGCTGATGTATGGTTCAACTGGAAAACCTTTAAGATCTCTTCCAACTGTGATCATTCTATGATTATATCAGTCAGCTGACTTGGCTGCAGATTGGTATGAGCAGGCAGCTGGCCAGGTCTCACTTTTGTACCTTCCCTGTGACAAGGTTTCTTGTAGCAGTCATGATTAGGAATAGAAGAGACAATGTCACTGGTTTGGGGTAAAAGAACCGCGCTTGACCAAAAATTATGCCTCCACATTTCTTGTCCACTCTGTGAGAGATGGGAAATCTGTGAAAGTAATTTGCTAGATTAGATGATTCTGATGACTCAGTGTTGCCTCACTTGTGGTTGTCAGCCCTATCACTATGAATGTAAAGTGAAGGATATGGGTTAGCTGATGGGGTGGGACTCTGACATTCCTCAGAAGCTTCTAATTCCTGTCCTGTTTCTGGAGTCCCTAGAGAGCCCCTCCCAAAGAGCTCCGTCTTCCTATTACCTCTGCTAATGGGAATGAGACCTGTGTACCACCACGTATCAAGAATGCTGGCAAGCTCCTCTGAGATGGGAGTCTAAAGTTCCACACCCTATTCCCTTTCCACAGACTTCTGTCAGTAGGGACCTGTTGTCAGTTTGAAAGATGAAGCATTTGCTGATACTGCCTTGTCCTGATACCACCTTCCTCTCACTAATGAGCCTATAGATGTTCTCTGAATGATCAATAGTGCAGACTAGAATAGTGCTGCTACAGCAAACAATACTTCTAATGATGCAATCCTAATGACACCATTTGGGATTAAAAGATACTAGGCTTTTAAAAATTTGATTTTATTTGGTTCTTCATTTAAATGCTATCTTCTGGTAAGTAAATAAATAGTTGCAGTTAACTCAGTAGGCAAGTTCAATTGGCTGAACTAAGAAGTAAAATTTACCTGCAGTAACAGCATCAGGGTATTTCTGAAATACAAGATACCACACCTTGAGCCAAGATTCAGAGCAGGGGAGCTGAGTGGCAGTGTACATCTAAAGCCTCATGTCATAGCCAGGTATTGACAGCCAAGAAAATGTCTATATTGAGTTCTGTGAAACTGGAATGTTGAGAAGAGTTACCTGGAGTAAACATTTACCATTTTTCAACTTCAAGTTATTTTAAAATTATTAATTGACTCCAGAAGGCTCCAGAAACATTGGTGGTGCCATCCTCATTAAAAAAATTAAACCACAGAATTAGAAAATGTAATGGCTTTCTCTAAGTGGTTAGCAATGAGAGAAAGAAAAGCCAGACTCAAGATGATACCACAGAATTTCTGGTTGTCAGAACTAGCTTTCAATTAAAAAAGTTGCATATCCTCCAAGCCACTCACAATATACCCAATACTGCACCTTTTCTTCCTAAGCAGAAAAAAATCCTCAGATTGGAGTATCACATTTGGGTCAGGTTTGAATGCAGCACAGCCCTCTCTGGAACAGTGTGTGCCCTCCAAGCCTGGTCAGACACACATTGTACAACTGTGCCTAAAGGCAAGTGGCAGTGGTTTACATTAGGATCAGAACTGGGCTTGGGACAGTGAGTTCAGCAAGCACGAGAATAATGCTTCTTTCTTTAGCCTTCTGCAGGCTCCACCCCATTTCTCAAAATTGCTGAACTATTTACAAATGTTTAAGAGAATCTCTGTGTGATGTTTACACTGCCGTGCATTTCAGATGCAGGCAGAGCTATACAACCAAGGCCCACCCCAAAGACAAGAGCTGTGCTGTATTATCAAAATATGTACTGGTTCCACTCTCCACTACCATACAAGGCAGTTCTGCATTCCTCCTGGTAACCTTTCATTACCTCCTAAGTTTTCCAGATCACTGCCAGATTTCTTAAACTTCATGGAATGGTTACAGGCTTCCTAAATATAAACCCCAGATTCTGTTTGGCAGTTTTGTATGGGAATTTCAAAATGAAGAAAAAAGGTATTTCTGGAAAGACCGTTAAGACTATTTGCAGAATTGCACTGCAGTTAACAGTTTACAGATCCAATAAACTTTACCAGTTAGAGAGAACCTCAAAATATCACCATGAAGTTGCTATTACACCCATCCCACATAGGATGGGAATCGAGGAACAGAATGCCTGAGGAATTTAGACAATGTCCTGTTGCATTCAGCCAGCAACTGGAATTAGATTTTGGATGTTTCTGTTTTGCAGTCATAATCTGCAGTCTGTGCTGATGCTTTTAGGCAGGAAAGAAGTATTACATAAAAAGGATTCCAAGCAGCATATATAGATACTTTCCATGCATTACAATTGATCTAGAGTGGGATAAGAACCTGTTTGTTTGCTGCAATTTGGAAATTTGTAGAAGATATTCAGTTTTAGAGATCATTTCCCTAACATATTAAAAAAACACCAAAACAAAATAATAAAAAAAGAAGCAATGGAATAAACACAATTCCACAAAAGTGGCCTGAAAAACTTCTGAATGCCTACCATATTGAGAGTTTTTGAAGCGAAAAAAAGTGCATTGAATTCCTGGAATGAGAAAGATGCTGTTTGTATTCTGCCCACAGTGTTCTGGCTCCCTATTCTGGAAGGTCATTAAAATGTTTTCTAAGAACTGATGAAATGCTTGCTGATTTTATTCTTTCTGATTATTCTTGATTTGTCTCCTGAATACACCATCAAACTTACTAATTAAAAATACCTCCCAGCTTGTTTCAGCTGGAAATTCAAGCTGTGTCGTTGACTTTTTTTCAGTATTTTCTTTGATGAATGCATGTCCAACTGAGACAAGATAAGCCTCAATAGCTTTCATTGAGTCAAAATTCTACACAATCTAACTAAAAGGTGTCAGTACCTAAAACTTGTCTGTCAGAATGTGCCATTTTTGGGTCCAGAACTTGAAATGCATAAAGGTTAGAACCAAAAAGCCAACATGCTGAGCAGAGGGTCTCTCCCACCAAAACACACCAGTAGGAAATGCTGCAGATGCTGAACATGGATTTTTCTGTCTGTTCTGAAGCTTCCTATTGTCACATAGAAATGGGTGCAGACCACACTGAAGTGTTAGTTAAGATACTTTTGGAAAGACTCTTCAGGCTGAGTCATGTGTGGATGTGTTTTCCATGTAGGCGGTCTGTATGTGAGACAGAGGAGCCTCTTCTCCTGTAACCTTAGCCAAACTTGGCAGAGGGACAGACATCTAATATTAAGTTCCTAAAAGTTTCAAAAAACTTGCAAAACAAGTTTTGTCTGTTAATGCTGAACCTCTGCTGAACCTCAGCCTCTTAAAAGACAACAGAAAATTCACATGGGCAAATAAGATCTAATGAATTCCCTAATCATGGGAAATGCATTAGTCAGAGGTTATATATTAAGGTACAGAAAACCTCAGAGTTCTTCTTGTATGGAGTCTCTGCTACCTAGTAAATGTAGATGATGATAAAATCATAAAAACATTTATAAGTATGGTTTCCCAATTAGATTCTTTGAAGTCTCTGAAGGAGAAACTAAAATTAAATTAATATAATACAATTAGATTGTCAATTAATCACAAAATCTCCGTGAATTGAACTGCTTTGGTTCAGGTACTTGGAAATGCTCTGACCTTTGTAAGGAAGACACTAGGGAGCTATGGTCTCAGAGGGAGAGATAGGTACCTTTTCAGTGATGTGTGACAGTGAAAACCAGAGCAGCTCTGGAGATACAAAGAACTAAATTACAAGTGCTATTGGAATAAGCATGTTGTGACTATGACCTGACTGGACAAGGCCCTGAGTAACAACATACCCACAATTTTTTCCCTGCTTTCAGCAGAGGATTGAACTGGATGACTCCTAGAGGTCTCTTCAGTTTAAGTTTTTGTGTGATGTAATGAGCCCTCAAACACTGGTTCCACAGTTAAAAGGTGGGCAGTTGGTTTTGCTTTTATGTTGCTTAGCTGTTACCAGTGCATGAACATCTGGCCTGGATGCCCTTAGTTTTTGGAAAATTTAAATGGACATCAGTGTCTTGCTTGTTTAGGAACATAGAGATCACCTCAAACTTTTCCAAATGCCTTCCAAATGAGTTTAATTTCTGCTCTAATTCCTCAGAATAAGAAGTGAAATTCCTCAGAATCAAATCTCTTTGCTAGGAAGAGTCATAAAGCTAACCTCAGGCAGCAGACTTCAGCACAGTGCATCAGACCATTAGCACACAAAAAAGTTTTTGCTTTATTGAAAGGAGACACACCTATTAATCACCATACAGGTGTAACAGATAACTGTTTAGAAATAAGGGGGCAGCATTAGGAGCATGGATTACTGCTGAATCATGGAATCACTGAATCGGTAAGACTGCAAAGGACCACATCTGGTCATCTGGTCCAACTTCCCTGCTCAAGCAGGGTCATCCCAGACCACATGGCACAGTATTGTGTTCAGGTGGTTCTTGAATTCTCCAGTGAGGCAGACTACACAACCTCTCTGGGCAAACTATGCAGTACACAGTCACCTGCACAGTAAAGTTCTTACATAGAGGTGAATATATCATGTACTTCCTGTGCATCAGTTTCTGCCTGTTGCCCTTTGTCTTATTGCTGGGCACCCTAAGCAGAGCCTGGCTTCATCCCCTTGCCACCCTCCCTTCAGACACTGATAGACATTGATGAGGTGCCCACTGAGTTGTCTGTTCTGTAGGTTGAACAGGGCCAGCTCCCTCAGCATCTCCTTGTAAGAGAGATGCTCCAGCCCCTTCATCAGCTTTGTTGTCCTCTGCTGAAACCACTCCAGAAGCTCCAGGTCTCAGTACAAGCTCAGCTTATACTGAGGAGCCCAAAACTGAACACAGCACTCCAAGCCTGAAGAACAACCTCTCCTCACCACCTGTCATATTGAAGTCTTCTTCTTATCTCACAACCTTGGTTACTGCAGCCTCATGGCCTGATTTCTACCTATAGGAATTAAACAGCACCATCAATTTTCCTTTTCTAGAGCTACTGAAGTTCAGCACTTCATGTTTTTTACCTTTCAGTAGTCAAAACGATTTCACAGTGCTTCAATGGTTGAGCATGATGCTCCAGCTTATTGCATGTTTTTTGCTCTATTTTCCCACTCTACTCATGTTCATTCTAAAATATCTTTCTTGTGCATTTTTCTCCTAGCCAAACCCCTGGTCATGCTCTTTTGCTGTTCTGCACTGCCTCTTGGACTTAGAGCCCTGTCGTCATCTTACTCCTTCTTAAAGCCTTCAGAACACCTCTTCCAGTTGAAAACTTATTTTCCTGCTGTTTCCCAAAGCCCTGCCCTGTGGATGCAGCAGCCTGTGCGCTGAGCGCAGCACAGACGGCATCTGCTGGGGAACTGAGGAACATCAGGTGGCTGCTTCCAAGAATTCAGTTACTGCCAGCATAAAAAATCAAGCCTTGACTCATGTAAACAACTCATTCAGGGCAACCAATAAAAATAGCCTCGATGCTTTATTGCAACACTAATTTTTTATTTTCTGAACAGAAGTTTTCTATGACAATGCTGGGCATGAATTCAAAGTTGAACAATGCTGGACTTAATCTGTAGCAAAAACATCCTCTTATTTGGTTCTTTTCTCACTTGTTTAGTGGGGAGGCAAAGGGGGAGAGTGATCTGTAACACTTTGTCATGATTGCTTACAGCAACCACCAAACCTGACATTGCTGCTGTGGTGGCGGCACTGTGAAGCAGGTACTGCCTCAGTGCTTGCCAGAGGTCAAGCCTATCTGGCTCATTTTTTGCGGGTTTTTGTGAAGCAGTGAACACAGGGTGGCAGTCTACAATCTGAGCCTAGTCTTGGCTCAGATGGTTTTGGACTTTAGTTCCATAAAGGTCCTTTAGCCATCATTTTATGTTAATAAGGACATGGAAAAAATGAACATGTTATTTTCAGTACTTGATGATAATTAGATCATATATTTTGCATTTAGCATTTACTTGTAGGACCTCTTTAGCAGTACACTTAATTTTATTAAGTACTATTCTTTGGCCTTATGCTTAATTAACAAACTCAATTGACTTTTTACTGAAGGATTGAGTAAAGGCAGAGGTAGAAGGCCCTGGCCCATAGACTTCTTCAGCCTCAGCACTTTGAAGCAGTAAGGAAGTAGGTGCAATGAGTGCAGAGAGGCTCCAACATTTACATCATTAATAAGCAGCTCTTTGCAAGACAAAAATCACCAAATCTGCTTTTGTGTGATCCTACTCGCTGCTGAGTGCTAACAACACAGCAATACAACTTCAATGGTGTATTTCAGTTAACATTAAAAATCATCAGCTGTATCATGTGTAGTTTAGGTTGAGTATGAAATTCTTAATTGCTTTGGTCTACCTACAACAGATTATATGAAGGGTGCATACTTAGAGCTGACACCACAGCTTCATGGCTGGGCCATTCTCCCAGAAAGTGAGAGGGAGGAATTTGGAGATGAAATGCTTGGGGACAGCCTTGAATCCAGAATTCCCATTTCAGGAAGCAAACACTTCGCTTACTCAGAGACACAAAAGAAGGTAAACAAACTTTCACACTGAAAACTATAAAGAAAATAACATTTGCACTCAAGGCAGACTGATGGGTATGTAAGGAGCAGTTGAGTGGGTTCCTGTCAGTTCTAGGATAAAAAGGGGCATTCCACAGTCCTGACACATGAAGGTCTAGCAAAAAAAAAGATTTTCTACTGGCCTCTCCTACCCTTTTTCACCACACAAAAATATTCATATTTATTGATGTGAATCCAACTGGAATCTTCTCTATCAGTGTTTTGCTGGGGCTGACAAAGGAAAACTACTTGGGCCCCAGAGGACTGCTCTTGTAGAGGTGATTTTAAGATTGTTTTCCACTGAGATTCATCAAGGTATGGGACACTGCTGCAGTGGAAGAACACACTCAGGACCTGGGGACACCCTACCTGAACTCTGAATTTCTGCCCTCGAACTGCTACACACACTAGCTCCCTTCGTGCTGCTCTCTTAGTACAGCCATGGTGTTCCTGGTCCCTTGGAGAACTTGCTGCTAGGAGAATTGCTGACTCTTTTGGACTGCCAACCTCCTCCTTGTCACCCATTCCTAACCCCAGCATCCCAAACCCATGCTGTATTTACCGGAGTCTATTGAGCAAAACATTACCACCATTCTGTCACCCCTACCTCACCAATTCTTCTGGGAACAGAGGGTCTAGAGTATCCAAGTACTTCTAGTACTGCAAGCAAACACTTCTGTGCTAATGGTCATTACTACTACCAAGTCAGACAATTTTGCTTCACACCATTAACTGTGCTCCGTAAGACTCAAAACCTATGATTCTAGAAGCAAATGGGAAGTTCCTGTGTTGATTGCTCTTTAGCATGTCTTTTAACATACAAACTTTAGATTACCAGAGGCAAAAAATACATGTAAGACCTGATTAAAATATGTTTTTCCTTTATTTCTAGCATATGCATAACCATACTGTTTGAAATGCAATCCAAATCTAAGTAAAAGTTACAGATTATTCCTACCATGTATAAATATGTTACTAATTCAAAGAGGCATTTCCTTAGCTTTGTTCTTTCAGTTTTTGAAAAGCTTTTACCAGCCCCAATTTTACAGACCCACAGGATAACTCTTCCTTATAAAAAGATTTAACTGTCAAAATGACTGCTTATAACTCTTTCTTACCAAAGAAGCTTTACTCTTAAGCAAAGAACTTCAACATTCAAGAGATCAAAATTTCATCTGGAAAGTATATATTTTTATTACTGAAGTATGTGAAAGCCTCCAGCTTCTATTCTTAGCTTATTAAGATAAATAGGTCTACAGGGACTTCTAATAAAATAGCCAAAAAATGCAAGAGAAAAAAACCCCAACTTTACTGCCAATACTTTTATTATGACAGTGACAGAATGAAATCTCCCTAATGCTTGTTTTTGAGCTCCAGTATGTTGACATATCACTCAGCTAACACAAAAAGCATTATCTGCAGGAACACAAATTCCTTCCTAGCTCATTACAAGAACAGTTCAGCACTCCTAATCATCTCTGACCTATTGTGAAGTCATGCATCAGTATCTTTGCCTACTCTCTAAATCACCTGTACATTACACTTGATGTTCTTAAGAAATGATCCATTCCAATTACTGTACGAACTGAAATTAAATTTTGGATACCCCATAGAAGAAACACCTAGATGCATCAGGTTCCAGAGAGGAGAGCCAGAGGGATCAAGCAGGCAAGGAAAGATACTCAAGAAGAGTGCTAGCTAAAGCCAGCATGCCAACATGCTTCAGAAAAGGCATGGAAAAAGTCAGTCCTAATTGATGGACTATTGAAATTGTTTGGTTTGACATAAGTTTCCTCAGCAATTATGTCTTGATGGAATAAGTAACCTCTGAGGTACCTCCTACTCAGCCTTGTAAATGAAAGTTACACAATAATAAATTGTAATAAACAAAACTGGTCAGAAAAAAAATTTAAGTGAAAAGTATGACTGCTATCAGTCCAAGTAATCACATTAATGAGAAAACTGTTACACAGAGCAGCAAGGGAAGGGCAGAAAAAGGTGCAAAAGATCTATTCACAGTTCTTTATAAAGGTCAGCTGCATCTTCCAGAAGAGATGTTAGTGAGTGGGTGAGGACACATAAAACCCAGTCACTATTAAGCCATCCTTATTGATAATCATTAAAAAAGACCTTATCCCACCTGCAAACAGAGTTCTCACAGCATGTCCTGTACAGGTTAAAGTATGTCACTTGCTACAGGTTAAGTAGCACTTACATGGAAAAAGTCTGCTCTGAGACATTCCTTGGTTTAAACTGGCAAATCTGGCAAGGATACAGATTACTGGTATGAGCTGAAATACATATACTTTTTTGTGCTTCCTGAGGATCTCTGAGAAAAGCTGTACAGGTTTCAAGAACATGGATGTAAAGTTTACAACTGAAACAATATATAGAAAAAACCCAATGTATCTCAGCGGGTCTTGTTTTCACAGCACTCAAAGGATCACAATGCACTTTATTTTCTCAACACATTACTTCACTTGTATGAATTCAAAACTTCCCATTCAATGTCTTAAAATAGTTTATGCGAACAAAAAATAACACTAAGTTCTGAAGTTGTGTTGGGACAAGACCCACCGTTTTGCACCTATAAACACATTAACAATGTTACACAAGACAGTAACCATTGCATAGTAGCACAGGCCTTCAGCTTTTAGGAAGTAATGTCCAAGCTAAAGTAAAGTATGGGAACTTCTCCCTTCCTCCTTGCCTCCCCTGAAGGAGATTGAAGAAGAACAGAATTAGTAGACAACTTAAGTGAAAAACACTAATTTTATTTATAGGTGTTACAATACAATCACCATAAAACTTACAAGAACTGAACATAAGACTTGCATAGACTTTTCTTTTAAAAACAATTATTTTATTTTTTTTCAGGCCAAAGACTCCCCGTTTAGTGTTTGGCACAAACATATCTAAGAAGCTACACTGTAGGTCTATAATTATTAAAAAAAGAAAGAACCACACATTTGGTTTACCTAGTAAGCAAAGCTAATATACCGCTGTGAATTTCACTCAAATACTGGAAGTTTTCTGGGAAAGACTTCTTCATGCTTTGGTTCAGAATTTGGAAATCAAAAGCAGGACCCATTTGCAGAAATACATTCTTGGAAATGCATACAGTACTGTGTGCCACATCCCTCCTGATAGAAGGCACAGCTTATGAAAGGAACATTCATGATATAAAACAGAAGCCAGCTCTGAAAGGCTAACAGTGACACCCACTATTTCTGGTGGATTTTTTCAATCTAAGCAAGACTTGCTCTTATTTTCTAACACCAACACTCCCCACCCTCAAGTTATATTATAACTTCAGTATTTGTAAAATTAAAGCTTTTTCAGGCATGAACACTTGCAAGAAAGAAACATGAGCCAACATTTTTCTACTGGTGGAGTTACTTACAAAACTAGACATAAGAGTAGTCACTATCCCCCAAGAACCCATGTGTCAAAACCAAAGAAGTCATTAAAGGCAAATTTCTAAAAGTGTCATTCTTCCTGTGTACTTGAAGTCAGGAAAACAAAGCTGTTTATGCAAGTAAAACTGACTATTTTGTCTAAAGTGCTTGATGAAAGCAGAAAAACTATAAAAATGATAAATTAGTGAAACCAGAGGTGGAAGAGTTACATTTATCATACAAAAGAAGACAAATTGGAGCATTTTCACATTTTTTTGTTCCATTAGACAAGATACAGCAAAAAGATTCCTCGCAGTGAAGAGCTCCCTTACAATATATAGAGCTTGTAACACATTTTTTCTTACATTTCTTTGATATGAAGTAATTTGAAATAAGACTCAGAAAGAGTATCCCAAAAAAAAGCATTATTACAGCTAAGAAATGAAGATTACATAGGAAGGTTTACACATTAAAAAAAAAAATCTTTGGGAAATTCTATTTAATACTTTCAATAATTTTAAATGCCCTGACACTATATATTTTACAGTAGAAATGCAAGAAACTTTGGAACACAGCAACACTTGGTTAGTTCTGTGCATGTCTTCTTTTATGACATCATCTTTCCCTTACATTCCACTGAGCAGAAAAGCATCCCTTCCATAGATATGAACTTCTGGCCAACCAGACACTTGCTGCAACAGGAGCACAAGAAGCATTCTGGAGTAGCATGCCAGTTGAAGTTGTTGTATGTTACACGCTGAACCTCTGGATCTATAGCATTATGACAGCCTTGGCAGATCTGTTTAGAAACAAAACAACACTGAAATGAAGCGCACACATGCTCTCTGTAAGTGTAATAAAACGTAGAACTCCTAAATGTTTTTGGATAAGAGAGGCAGGTGTTAAAGGAAGCCTTTTTAAAAAGTCTTTTAGCAGATCAGCTGAAATTGGTTCCCACCAGGCTCAATGAACTGCAATTGACTGCAAAAAACTATAAACATTTTGCAGCATCACTCATCTTCACCTACTTTACTCCTTCTGTTACCAAACCCTGCTTCACCACTGGCTAAGTTCCAGGTGTTTTTCCAACAGGGTTCTACCCCTACCCTGGCAGTGGTTTTTGTTAAAGTTTTGTTCAAGTGACAAAACTCATGCCTGCCTAAAGTCGTGGGTTTTTGTTTATTTTTCCTGAAGGGAAAGAAGATGAACTGACTCAAGCCAAAACACACATTCAATTTATACTCTTCAGATACTCCCAGACTGAGAAAGAGTTTGAAGCTCCATAGACTTATGTTCCCTTCCTTCACAGCACCAAGACACCTGCAAGGACCTTACCGCAGCATGGTTCTTCATGTAGCAGGATTTGCAGACTGGCTTGTCATTCACTGTTATATAGGTTATCCCAGCCAGAACACAATCACAATCAAAACAGCAGAAGTGTTTCAGATGCCAGTTTTGCCCTTCAGCGAGAGTATATTCATTGCTGAATATTAGCTATGAGGAACATACAAACAAGTATACAAGTAAACAAGTGCATTCATTTGAACAGTGTACCTTTTAATAAAACAGCCTCTGTTTGTTTTGTGATTTGCAAGAATTCCCAGTGGTACCATCGTTGTTTAACTGTTTCCCAAATGCCTCCATGCTGCTCCACAGCATGGAACCCACAGATGGCAGAGGCCTCAGGAGTGCTGTTCCCTGTTGCTGCCCAGGGTCAGTTTGGCCCCTAGTGACCCTGATAAGGAAACAACTGCATAAGTGGAATGTGTTGGAAGAATTTGCCCTCCTGTATCACATCCTATGTCTCCACAGATTGTGCAAAATCACCACCAAATCCAAAAGAAACTATGGATCTTCCTAAAGTGAAGTGTCCACATTGGTTTCAGTTCTTTGTATCTAAAATACCAACTATACTGGTGAAGGCATATCATCTTCCTGCACTGAAATGTTTTACTAGAACTCCTAATCACTTCTCAGGGGAACAAACTTATATGCTAGACGAAAGGACTAGGATATTTCCTACCTCATCACATCCAGCACAGCGGGGTCTTTCACTGTCACAATAATGTCTTCCACAATACAGGTTACCATTCTTCCAGAAATAGATCATGTCTACTAGAAGTTCACCGCAGGTGTAACAGACGAAACAACCTGGATGCCACAACTTGTCGTATCCAGCGCGTTCTGCATAGACAGCTGGGTCACCTTCCTTCATGTTCAGATTGCAGTGATAGCAGGACTGGAAAGAGGTTATTACCAAGTTAATTCAGTCTTTGAGAGCTGTATTTACAAAAATTACATACTGTAGATACATGTAATAAATTCTATCTTTCCAGACTGAAATTAAAGCGTTAGTTTAATCCCATGAGTAGACAGTAGTGGTTCAACATATGCCTTTTTCAATAGTTTAGGCTGAACTAAGCAATTCAAGATGATGCACATTCTACTGCCATAGCATTAGTGCTCCTTAAAAGGATTGTCGTACTTTGCTGTATTCACATTTGCAATTGCAGTCCAGTTTTTAAAGAAAACAACAGGCAATTAAAGTTCATGTTATGCTCTATAAACCTTACATGCTTAGGAACAAGGAGAGGATAATGAACCTCCATCCAAGCTAACCAATTATGACTAGAACTCATGACAAGAAAATGGCTGTACTTATAGGTCATGAGAAGACCGAGCCATATCTGGATCACTGGTGAGGAAAAGAAAAAAGAAGTGAATATTTCAAACTGATTCTGTTTAAAGCTGTGTGCTATGGATGTCACTGATGGCTGCTATCCAACAGTCAGTGAATAATGATTTTAGGACAGGGAGAGTGACTACAAATAACTACAAAGCTATAGACACAGCTACAATATAACTACTTCCCGAGAGTTCATAGTCAGTCTTCTGCCCTATACCTGTTTACAGAGAGGTTTTTGCCATCAAGTAAAAAAACACAGATGATTTATTTTACTGAACCAAAAATTTTTTATCTACAGTTTAATCACCAGTCTGGCATTTCCTGCACTCCAGCTGGTCTGTGGATGGGGCTGAACATCCTGGGAAGGTTTTCCTCTATGACTCACATCAGCAACAAATGGCTTTGTGTGTGCATATAAAAATAAAATACATATGAAGTGCCTCAGCTGTAAGGCATATTGATCAGATTCCAGGTGCCAGACAATTTCAAAAGGTATATAGAGAGCCACCAAAAGAGGAAGAACAACTTGGAACGGAAACAGAATGCAGAATGTAGGGAAATTAAAGAAAGGGAAAGTTCAAATATACATGTTTAATAAAGGTTTCTGATCTTTCTACTTTAGACTTCACTCCAAGAGAACTCCACTGGAAGGTTAAGTAGCTGCCTAGAACTAAATCTAGGCAGTGATTCATTTGCAATCTCCAGCTTTGGTGGGGTTAAAAAGTACATTAAAATTTCCTTCTTTACAAGATGAAAATATGCCGAGCACCTAATTTTCTTTAATTCAGCTTTTGGTCATGGTAAAAAACTTTATATTTGTAAACACAGAGGCAATTATTATAGGTATGTTTACATTAATAGTGGAGACCTAGTTGTTAGTGCTGATGGGTTTGCATTTTTTATTTTTATCAGGTTTCAAAGAAGCACAGTCTATTCCTATAATGAAAATTAATTTTTCAAGAGATTCTTTTTACCACAGCTACAGGAATACAGCTTTCAAACTCAGTCTTAAAGACAACATACAAAAAAATGTGACGAGCAAAAATGCAGAACCAATAAAACAGTGTAGACAAGGATGCCATTCTTCTGCTAAGTATTGAAGAGCTCTTCTTTGTATCAATTTATGTTGAACTGTTAAGTAGTTGAGATAATGCTAAATCATACAGCTGAAACAAAATCTCATTGCTGAAATCAGACCTCCCCCCAAATACTTAAAAATAACATATTTAAATCCTGATTACTTAACCCAGTGTAAACTCAGTAGCTAACAACAGATAAGAAACCCAAATGTTCACTTATGCTGTTATGCAGCTACAAGCCTCTTTCTAAATCATGGCCCACAGTGATAATATATGCTAGGCTTAAACTGCAGGAAGAATACTCAGGTGCTGGAGTAAGAAGAGTCTGGAAGTGATAAACAGGTGTAATGTAAAAACAAAGCACCTTCTGATACAATTACTCAAGGGGACATATAATGCCTCCTGCTATTGACTTATTATAGTCCAAGGCAGCTGGTCAGCAGGGTATAATGCAAGATGTGTATTTCTGTAGGTCTTCCTTGAAGAGATAAATTAAGAATTGTGGTTGTGAAACTAAAGTAAACCATCATGAAAGGCTGATTTAAGACAAAATGACAGTAACCTAATCAAGCCATGGTATAAGAACTTTGTAGTTTCTTAGATTCTCCATAACAAGACAGTGACCAAAAAAAAAAAAAAGTTAGAAAATAGTTAAATGGCAAAGCTTGAAAATTTCTGGGGTAAGTGGCCATGTTCAAAGCTAAAACCTAAGTGTTGATTTTGTATTCCACACCAGTAGTCATATATACAATCAGTTCAGAAACAAACAACAAGAAATCCACCACCCCCCCGCAATAACACCACAACAAAAGCCACATTCTACAACCAATGTTAAGCAAACCTTTTCTCCAGCTAGAATTTGTTAATTTTCTGTAAGCAACCTGAAGGAAAAAAATTTTAAGGATTCATACATATAATAGCAACATTTCTAGAAATCTACTTATAGTAAGAGTTTTTGGCACTCCTAAGTAATGTCTACCCCCCACTAAACTGATTTAATGTTCCTTCAGTAATCCTACCTCTATTTTGCATTTGTATCGGTAGTTGAGACATGCACAGCAGTGGTTATGCCAGAAATACTTGATTAAGGCTAAATTTTTTGAAATATCAATGAAAACTGGGTAGTTTTATATGCTTTGTTTTTTGTTGAACTATTACAAGGAGAAATCAGATGCGAAAGAAAGAAAATAGGTCAGAAAATGGAGCTGAAAATGAAAAGAAGGCTAGTCAAAAGACCATTGTATGGCTCAACTTGTTGGACACAGGATGGGGAAGTGTTACTTTATTATTCCTTAATTTAATTTCATTTTAAACCCAATTTGTCAAGTGGGTCATTTCAGAACTTTTCCAAGAAAGAGGAGGAAACAAGCTTCTAAAATTAAACTAACTATTCAAAAGGAGAAGAATGTAACAATTAGTCCATAAGACAAAACAAGCTTTTTGATTTTTCTGTAAAAGCCACCCTAATATACGATCTCCAAGCTAACATGATTTTAGCAATGAGGATGAAAGTGTCACCCAGGAAGTTATTTGCTGCAATGCATTAAATACTGTCAGAAACCAGGGCTCTGTGCAGACATTCACAACATTTTCCAGTTCCCCTTCTTTCTTTCCCATGTTTTTGCTATTCCAAATGAAAAAAGAAATTAATTGGGCTAAAATGACCAGATAGAGCACTCAGATGATAATTTACCTTCTTGCTTTATCTTTTCCCTCTAATACTTACGTATTGAGATGGTTTCTGATGCGGGGGCTTCTTCTCCATTGCTCCAACAGCAGATGAAGTACCTCTGCCAACAGCATTCTTCAAGTTCTTCTCATCAGGAGCTCTCACTTCCACCTCACCAGGGAGCTTGACATCTCCTACACCGAGTGCCTCCTTTTTGTACTTCTTCACAAATTGTTCCATATGCCTAACTTCACTGGGGGAAAGCTCGTGGCATTTTGAAGGATCCTGATCGTGAGCAGGCAGCTGCTTTGCCAACTGCTTCTTCCTGTATTGCGCGCCTTCCGAGCCAGCAACAGGCTGCTTCTCCTTTGGTAACATCTGCATGTACTGTCTAGCCTGAATCGGGAGGAATTAGATATCAGATGGCACTTCAACTACAGACCCATTCTCATAAGCAAACACAACTAAAATAATCTCTACTGTTTTTAGCGACAGTCAAATTTGTCAAAAACAAGGTTCTTTCCATAAACATTAAGCTCCCGAAACAGTAATGGAGATAAAATACAGCAGATGCATTAATTGGCTTCTTCCCAGAATAAGACACAGGCTCCTTTTTAAGCCTTTTACAGAATAGAGAAAAGAGTTATTACTTCTCTGAGTAAATAACATTTACACAGCACCTTGTCTCTCTCTATGAATACTGACCATGAGTATAGTCTTAGAAAAGTAGAATCTGAAATAATCTGCTTGGGGCATACAGCCCATTGAAGAAATAACTCTAGCTAAATTAAGTTTAAAAATGCCCTAGCTTTAATAAAGCAATGACAAGGCTAAAAATCAAACTGGTAACTGAATGTTAAATAAGTCTTAGATGCACAAGGTTTGATCAATTCACAGAAAAGAAATAATTTGATAATATCATTCTGGCATGGATTACACAACATTTTGGTACAATAAATCAGTAATCAAAGTCTGAAGATCCTCAGAAGGCTATCTACTATCTCAACTACTTCAGCTGAAAATATACTGGAAGAGAGCTGCTCTTTTAGATGTCAACACTGACCTTGTTCTTACCATATACAGTAAAAGCTATAAGAAAGGCTAAGTGTTCCCCTTAACTTAAAACAATGATATAAATTGATGTGGTGATGGTTTTTTTTTTCCCTTAAGCCCACACTCCCTGCAAATTTTTCAACTTTATTTAAAAAAAAAGGAAAAAAAAGGAAAAAAAAAAAAAGCAGGTTACAGAAACTAGACTTCAGGGACTTAGTAGATAACTCTTAATCCTGTGTATTAAAAACTACCTTATCTCCCCAGGTTTTTAAGAATTTCTACATACAAAAAATCATGAAGCATGATGACAGATGCAAGACTCATTAAAAAGGCACCATATTTTCAGTTTTGAGGAGGAGGAAAGGAAGACTACAAGACACAAAGTTAGCCTTCCAGTAAGGTCTACTACTTTATCTCCCACCAACTCCTGCCTTGAACATGAAAAAATGTGAGTTGGACTTACAAGTGTCTGATTCTGAACAGGAGGAGTCCACTCATAAGTCACAGTATCAGCAGATACGTTCTTGGCTGGCACTGGGCTGGTCAGTATCATGACATTGCGTTTATACATGGGACTGCTATCACTCTTCAGCTTTGCAATAAGGGTTGTGTATTTTGTATCTTCAAAGAGTTTCCCCACTTTCCGATCTTCCTCATTGCTTGAAGGGATATCATGCTCCTCCTGGCCACATTTGCAGTTGCGGCATATTTTCCTGAAATTCATGGAAACAGCAACAGAATTACAATTTCACACCATCTGGGTGTATAGTAACATCACCAGGAACCCAAATCCTCTTTTTCAGTGCTTTGTTTAGAAATACACATGCTTTTCTGCAATTTATCAAGCACTTCCTTAGGTGTCTTGTTGTATTATTTACAGATATTGTTACCAGATAGATATCAGTTGACTACACTAATGCATTTTTAATATGAAGGTATGTAATTTCTTCAGTTACATCTCAGTACTGATCAAACACATATATATCCTTTATCAGTCACCTACCAGATTTGTTATAACTTCATGCATCAACATGATTCCCCCAACAACCATTTGCTGGGACCTTCATATACTCAAAGTTATACACACTCTACTATTTTCTCCATATCTATTTCACTGTATGCATGATATTTGGTTATGACTGGGTTGCTATCATGTGGAAACAAATACTTCCTAGAAAGGAAGAAAATGCATACAGACATACAAAGAGTGTAATTGCACCAATTTCTGTTCAAAGCATATAACTTAAAAAGAAGATGAAAGAAAAGTTCAAGGCTTATATGGATAAAGCCTTTCAAAACAGCTCTGAACCAAGTCAGAGGTACTCTGGCACATGCTGTAGAGAGAATTTTCACAGAAAAGAGCCTTAAAAGGTAGAAGTATATCTACTTACTTGAATATAAATTATATTCTTTCATATACAACACATTTCAACTGCTTTAGCTAACGAATATTAGGAAGTAATTTGTTACCTTAAGCATAATTAAACAATTCACATATAATGAACAAACCTTGGATTAGACAAGCTAGTTCATTATTTATTAACATCATCCCCAGAACTTCAGTTCAAAGCAGTCAGCCAGAAATCAGTGCAACTAGATGTTAACTACAGGTTCTTATTACAGACTAAGAAAACATATCAACCTTCTGGATCTCTAGACATTGAAGAGCAAGGAGCAGCATTTTACCCCATTATTTATCCTTCATACAGCAAATAGTATAAACTATTAGCTATAAAATGCTTCTGCTTGCCAAAACCCATCAAACTCTTACCATTGTTCTGCATTTTGTTTTATACAGCCTTGAAGACAAGTTAAGTGCCATAAGCCACAGGAACACAAGAACATGCCATGACTACAGCAAGCCCCTGAGGTAATGGGAAAGGAAGGAGGACCTTTAATGGGCCACCTAAAGTGATACACAGCTAGCCCCAAACATATTCTTTCTATATGTGCACCATTTTAGGATGTGAGGTACTAACATTTCAGTGTATGGTGGATGCTGCACTGGTCATTTGGTTACACAGAAAACATACACTGTGGTAATTTAAGTTGTAAAGCCCACTCTGAATAAAAATACCTAACTCTGCAATGAAAAATGCAAAATAAGAATGTTAAGCAGAAGTGACTCCACTTTGCAACACAAATACCTAAAGAGATCACTAACTGGGGCGTAGACTGTCTGTCAGCATCCAACTCATTTCCACAACAGGAAAGATGTGCAGATTTTCAAAACTGATACTTAGCTGGATAGCTACTATACACTAATCACTCTGCAATCTTCCAGTTTACCAAAACATTCAAGCATGAACTAGCATTGCCCATTAAGCCTAAAAGCTTTACTGTGCATCTCAAGCACTCAAAACATAAAATTTTGCAAGATCTTCACCATCTGTCTACACAAGTCCTTTACATAACTAATACTTAGATATTATTTAATATAATAATAAAGCAATTCAAATTCACTTTGCTCATCTTTTATGGCATACATGTGATTGATTATACCTTATTTCCAATTCTCAGTCATATCTTTTTTGAGATCAAATACCGGGTGATGGAATCAGACCTTGCTTTTACAGATTTAGTGATTTACATCATGATCACAATGCAGCTTTATGCCTCACAGCACACATGCTACTGGAATTGAAGCAGTTTGTTCCTCCACCAGTTAAAACTGAACACTTTATTTACTCTTACAAGTTAAATCTTTAGCAACAGTAACCACAGTTTCAGTCTCCTGTCTTGATTTAATAACATTGATGAACGACCAGACATTCTTATGTTCCCTGCACAGACAGGCAATTGAAGTATGACCATGCTGTCCAGAACTGCTCTGCTTGCAAGACAGACCTCAGTGAGAACAGTTCACATTACTGTATTGCCTGTGTGACAGGCAGTGCACTCTCCCCACTCTAGAGCATCCAACTACAGTAAAGCAGTAGGCAGAAACCAGACCACCCTCCACAAGCTGTGGTAGAATTCATCCTAAGACTTTCACATGGGCTGGAAAAAACACAAGAGCACTTAATTTTTGCTCATGTCATGAAATTGCATATCTTTTTTCTAATAGTATTCTTTCAGAATACAGAATAGCTTAGAGATCTCATTTCTGTTTTCAATTAGATGAACACCCTGACTCAGCTGCTGTCATTATTCTTGGTCACACCTTGAAGGCTTAACACGTTTCACTGACTGCAGTATCTGTGAGAGATTTGTTTTTGCTTTCCTCATAAATAGATAGTTGTAAAGAAGTGAAAGCACACAATTTGTCCTTAGGTCCTTCCTGGGACTCACTGTGAAAACTACTGCACTTATACTTGTATTGAAAATAATGAGGAAGCCACAAATCTTCCACACCCCTGCACCCACTAAAATTAAGAATTTGACTACGTGCATTTCAGTCTAATCTCCTGCTCTTTCAAAGTTAGGTGAGTAATTCTTTCCCAACAGTTTGCAAGAAGCTGTTACCGGGGCTATGTTACAAATGTAATAGTGGCCTTGGCATCAGAACTTGTGAACCATTATGCCTCTGAATACAGGACAAAACAATACAGAAAGAATGTGGAGAATGCTGAGTCACAACTGATGTCAGCATATCTCAGTAAATCGAAGGAAAATCCCCTAGGCTGTTGCCATTTCCCATGCTCCCCAGGATCTCAGCCACATGAAGATGGCTGTGCAGCTGCTAACAGCCCAAAAAAGTATCCTCTCCTTATTTATAATATTTTCTCTTGAGTAACTTTCAGTACTGAAATATCCAGTTGATGTTTACACATGTAACAGTTCCTGCATAGTACTGTTTAGAATTTAATCCTAACTTCTTTCACTAGTTGCCACAGCACAATCCTGCTCATTAGTCACTCACAGAACCCCTCGGCAGAAGGTATACGGCCAATTACTACTCTTTAGAATAGACTGGCTGGTCATTTTTTTGGTCACTGAAGTGACTCCATTCCATTACCTCAAATTTATACTTCACAAGTCTGTCTGATATTTTCATCTTTGATGTTAAAGTGAACACTTCATGTGCAAGAAAAAACAATTGCTGTTATATGTACCCAAAGACATACAAATATATAAAAACATATGCTTAGACAATCTTTTCTCCTTTGACTCTGTCAAGAGGACAGGCAGTGAACATTTCTTGATCCCTCCCTCTGCATTGTTAAAAACATTTTCTCTTCACCTGAGGACATTCAGAAGATCCCTGCAGAAAGAGGTGTTACCAACTCCTGGTTATGTCATCACCTCCTCAAAGCAGAGCAATATTCCTCCACACCCATCTCAAAATTTGAAAAGCTTTTCCCACTCAAATCATGGAAGATAGGGAGGAAGCTTAAAATCTGTGCAATGAAAAGCTGTGTATCACTGTAAAGACAGGCCTATTAGATAGTGCCTTGCTAGCAAGTGTCGAGTAGTTAGAACAAAGAAGAAAGGTAGAGATTCCATCCTCTCGAGTGATGAATTCCTGTGTCCTGAATGTCGACTGACAGGAAGGATCAAAAACTTCCAGTTCCTTCTCCAAAATCAAATGTTAACCATCCTCCTGATTGTCTGTGTTTTGCTGCATGGAGAAGAAAAATATGATGGATAATGATCCTTCCTATACTGGCTCCTAGTGACAGGAGGCAGTAGCTGCAAGCATAGAGATATCCTCAACAAAGACCTGGCAAATCCTGAGGCTTCTGCCCTCCACCTAGAACAACTAACCTCTTCCTGTTATAGAATCACAGAAATCCAGATGGCTCTTGCATATCTCATGTGAGGGAGACTCCAAAGCCTCACTGGGCAACCTACTCCAGTGTTTGGTCACCTTTCCAAACTAAAGAAGTTCTTCCTCATATTCAGGTGGAACCTCCTGTGCATGAGTTTCTGCCTGTCACCCTTTGTCCTATTGCTTGGCACCCCTGAGCAGAGTCTGATCCCATCCCCTTGGCACCCTTCCTTCAGACAGTGATAGACAGTGATGAGGTCCCCTCTCAATTGTCACTTCTTAAGGCTGAACAGGCCCAGCTCCAGCCCCTTAATCATCTTTGCTGCCCTTCACTAAACCCACTCCAGGAGCTCCAGGTCTCTCTTGTACTGAGGAGCAGAGAACAGGAAACAGCACTCCACATGCAGAATGCATCCCAGGACACCATAGGCCTTCTTGGCCCCCAGGCCACACTGCTGGCTCAGGGACAGTTTGGACCCCCAGATCCTTCTCCACAGAGCTGCTTTCCAGCAGGTCAGCCTCAAGCCTGTGCTGGAGCAAGGGCTTATTCTTCCCCAGGTGCAGGACCCTGCATTTGCCTTTGTTGAATTCCAGATGGTTCTTCTCTGCCCATGTCTCCAACCTGTCAAAATCCTGCTGCACAGCACTCTGACGTATCAGCCACTCCTCCCAGCTTTGCATCATTAGGCACTTTGCTTCTTCATCCGAGTCCGTGACTTTGTAATTCCTTCTATTTTCTCACTATTAATGCAGCTATAAGTAATTGCAGCTGCTTTGAACTGCATCACAATGCTTCCCTGTTAGCTGTAATATCAGAAAACCTTAAAGCCAACTTAAGGCTCTGCCTACTTTTCATGCACTGTATTTGTGCAGAGAAGCCACATGCTGAAAAGATCATCCCCAAGCTTAAGTTTCTTGTTTTCAAAAGTTTTTTTTTTTGTTGTTTTTTTATTTTAACATCTTAGGAAATCACATCAGGGACAATTACCACTTTCTGGTACATATAAATCAGAACCTTTCCCTCCTGTTTTTAGCAACTTCTCACTCCTGTCCCAGAGTTCCCTCTAGTGGGAGATCCATTCCCAAGAATCAATATGCAACTGAGTAGCAATCTCTCACATCCAGCCTGACCTTCTGGACATGTGTGAGGTTGTTTTGAAGCCTGAAATAAATCTAATACCTAAATGAAAAATACCTTCTCTACCTTCTGCTGCCATTACATTTAGACAGAAGCATGATTCTGAGGACAATTTGAAAAGCAAAAGCTATTAACGCACCAGATAAACCAGGCAATTGTTAATCCTTCAACTACCATTGTAAACCACATCTCTCATTTTATTAATTTTGTGTTCAGCTCACACTGAGGCTATCAGAACATTAAAATTTAGGAATAAATTTTACTGAAGGCTTGGTTTACCACCATTTCTATACTAGCCTCAATTTACTGTTCTGCACCTATAAAACCTGCTCTACAGTGTATCAAGATTTACAGCACAAATGTCTTAAAACAGTATGTGCCACCCCAGAAGAGATATATTTCAAATAGTCCCAATATAGAGAAGAAAGGTGTAGCAGCTTCTTGTAAAGCCCTGCTACTAGAGAGGTACACTCGTGTTTTTTGTGCACTTTACAGTCTGACTCCCTGGAGAAAAAATTGAGGGTCTTTTATGCGGAAATGCAAAAAGAAATGGCACGTTGGCTCTTTGAGGAGCAGCGTTTTCATGCATGACTCCCAGGGATGTGCGATGGGCTGAAGCTCCTGGGCTGTCCCCAGGAGATGGCAGTGTCAGCCGCGCACAGCCCGCAGCAGCACCGCTGCTTCTCGCTGGGTTTGAATGCTATACAATGTCGTGAGAAGCAATAAAACAAAGAGAAGGTGAAGAAGTCAGGGTTTTTGACTTCTTAAGTAGTTACTGCTTCGAGACTGGCTGGGCATCAGTGCGGTGGTGGGAGATGGCCAGTGATTCCCTTTGCATCACTTGTTCACCCACCACTTCTATTAAACTGTTTCAATTCATGAGTTATCTCACTTTTGTTTCTCCTTTTTTTGTCTCCTACCCTGATGTCTGGGAAAGGGAGTGAGCAGCTATGTGGGTGTTTGGCTGCTGACCAGGGTCAATTTCTACCCCCAATTATTCTCCCAATGTGTAACTGCTTCTTTAATTACAATTTTTACTTCAACACATCTTTTACAGATGAGTAGCAATGAAATAGGTGGGTAGACTTGAACTGATTTTGATTATTCATGTTATAAAGAAAAAATTCTGTCCACTTGTGCTACAGTTTGTTCCTACTTAAAACAGTTTCATATTTAAAGGCTAACAACTTAGTAAACATATTTGGGATGCATCACTTTTCTTAAGTGGTGGACTACCAAAATATATGCATCATGCAAAGCATATTAATATTTTTTCTTTTGAAAAGTATTCACACAAAACTGAATTAAGACTTCAGATTCACACTCGTACTGTCCTCAGTAGCAGCTCTGCTGGAGAAACAGCTACTTTCCAACCCACTCTTGAATTCTCTCAATTGCTAACTTTTTGACTGCTTCAAAGGTATGTGCCACATTTACCTGACACTCAGATGAAGCTTCTCAAACTAATTCCAGCCACCTTATTTATCTGGTCTATCCTATATGGACTCAATTTCCAAACTAAATCTTAGCTAAATAGTCACTGTTTTAACATCTTTTTCATTCCTTGCTCTTGCTATCTACAAAGTCGTACTTTCTAGAAGACAGTGTTCTGATGAGCTATATACTCAGGACCTGGCACAATGAGCCCTAAACCACAGGAAGATAGAGCAATATGCACAAAGAAAAACACAGGCAAAAAACCCCAAATATCCACATAGAAGCATGTATCTTTTAACTTCACAATGATACTATGATGTGACTAAACTACTTCAGCCATTTTATTTCTTTTTATTCAAAATTTTTCATGTTAAAGAATATAGCAATTACAAGGTGTAACATTGGCAACTAAGTTTAAAAAAAAAACACCAGAAAGTTAACAGGACTTTTTCCTCCCCCACTTTTAATTTTCCCATCTTGCATGGTGACTGTGACCTAATGAGCTTTCAAGTAGAAAGTAATACAACTTCTCATCTAATCATGGATAAACACTATTGACCTTGCACTTTTTAGAATTCTCTTTTATTGCATTACTTACATTAATTCTGTTTTATTTTACTATTACTTCTACACACGACCCCTCAGGGATGAGGTGCATATTGAAGAAGTCTCCCCATAAATCAATTATTTCTTTTATCTTTAGATGATCATGTTTACTTACTAGTGCATTACCACTTCTTGATCCATGTCATTATTTCTAAGTTGTTTCTATAGCTACATATTACAGATAAGAATATAGCTTTGATTATGTATCAGCTTCTAACAAGTTTTTGCTGTGTTTTTTGTTTGCCTGATTATTTTCTAAACAGTCTCATCTGCAGTCAAATATTTGGGCAAAGATGTAAAATCTCCTAGGCCTTATCAGCACCTAATGACACTATGGCTGGGATACAAAGGCTACATTATAAAACAAAATTCTACTGCAAATGCAGTTTTCACTGTAGCTAGTTAGCATTGGTTAAATGCAACCATTTTCATTGACAGCATGTGCTAGTGCTACCAACAACTATTTTTATGTTCTTTTCAGGCTTTTCCCATTGAGAAGGACCTTTTTTCTAAAAAAATCAGAATTACTAAGCTATATCTTAGAGCACACCCAGTATTATGAGTGAACTGGGCCAGTGATACATAAATGCATTAATATGTATAATTACATCTTGTTTAAGTGAAACGAGAGGTCTTAATGAAGTACAAAGTTTCCGCATAAGTAACTTACTGCTATCATCAACTCACTGATTTAGGAACAGTACACCATCCAAGGCTCAGTACTACTTAACTTATTTCAATCTATGTGATACTCACAAATGACACCTCTTCCCCATTAAATAAGTTGTAGGTGTATACAAAGTTTCAAATATTTTCAAAATAATTTTACCTAGCATCTCAGATGAAAAATTAGACATTTGGTCAAGAGTTGAAAAAGCATTTTATTACAGAGATAAGACACTTCCTGGTTATGTCTCTTACTTTAAGGCATAATTTTTTACAAATCTACTTCAATTATTTAGTTAGCTAAGCAAATGCTGCAGTAGAAATACTACCATTCACTTCAGGGCAGATGAAATGTGTGTTCACAAGTGATTAGGTTCTCTCTCGTAATGCAGCTGAGAAGTTCTGGCCCCGAACCCCGTCAGCTTTTTAAAAGTATCTTAATAGTTCAATGGAGAGAAAGAACAAAAATGGTTACTTAGATATGTTAAAGTCTGCAGTACTGAGTCACAGCTTAGGATACATTTGGTGCCACTTACCTCCAGTAGTGAAGCTCAAATCCTTGACACTTTTCCTTGCATTTTAAGCAGGGGGCACCAAATCCCTCCTCATGGCCCAAGCCCATCTGTGTAGAGAGGAAGATGACTACAGTCAGCTTCAAGAATTACGCTGCATGAACGATCTTACTGATGCCTTTATAGTCTGCAATCAACAGCTAAAGCAAAAGATTAAGCATTTGACTAAGCTGACATAAGGACAGCATTCTGAGGTCCACTCACCTTCCTACTGTATTGTAAGCAGCAGTATTCACACAAGCCTGTACACAGGGTTGAGCTAAGCAGGCAGAGGTAGCCTTACTACTTTTCTGGTGACTTTTCTGCCTAGCCCAGCTTGCTCTACAAACTTCACACAAGGGAAGAAGCAGAATCTTTGCAGCATTTCCTTAGGTCTAAGGCTGTGAAACCAGAGTAAGTGAGACCAAGTCAAAGGATATTTAATCCAGCTGCCTGGACAAAGTGATTTACAGTATATGACTTGGCAAAATACTCAAGATCAAGAAATATACAGACCCCACGTTTATATGCACTAACCTGGAATAAAGGAAACAACTAAGTGGTTTGTCTAATATTGCCAAGTGTATTTGAGGCTACTCTGATAGTGACTGAGAACAGCAAACACAATTTCATTTTAACTGGAGTCATGCCAGCTTACTTTCTGAGGGGAAAGAGAAACAGCACAGTTAGCAAAAACCAATGACCAGAAGAGATATGCAGAGGGCTTCAAAATGATGGATAACCAATTCACAATGCAGATAAAATATCAGAGAATATAGAAAACAGTACAGAGTAAAGGCATTCACACAATATATCAACACATCAGCAAGTTTAACCAAATAACAGCCACTTGAAGTTTGAGGTGAAAAGCAAACATGAAGCACAATAACGTATGCATTTATGTAACACAGTAAAATTAAAATGTCTCACTCCAGCACTTTAAACCTTTGAGCAACACAGCTCTCAAATTAGACAGATGAAGGACCATGGATTGTGGCCACAGCCAGGTAGGTAGGCTCATGCCCAGCATGCAGAGAGGAACCCACCCCTACACCCCCACGCAGTAGGAGGAGTGCTCCCAACCAGCTGTAGGTAGCAGCTGTAGTTCAGCTTTAACCATGAAAGGAAACAGAGCTAGAACTGTCAAGTTCTGGCACTAATTTTAGTTCTGGCAACAACACCACAATACCAAAGTTAATAAAACTGTATCACCACATCTAATTAAGTTTGCCATTTACTGAGAGAAGTCATACTACTATTGTTGTATATACAAGGATATAAATCAGGTCAACTTTCAACTTGCTTCTCTCCAAAATAAAGAGCAGATTATTCGCAAGCCACTTGTTTAATGCAGAACATATGGTAAATTAATGCAGGGAATATCATGTTTTCAGTTATTTTATAATTTAAAGGATCACTGCCTCAACAGTCATCAGTCAGCCCTGAGGAAATCTTCCCTGAAGATCATGATCCATTTAGTGAAGAGAGGTATGCTGGCAGCTATTAAGCTACTGCAGGGATGGACAGAAGGACATAACATTATTTCTTTCATATATGAAAGATGAAATACAAGCTGGCTGTGATTACGGTGACATCTTCATCAACCTAAAGGCTGAAGAAGTTCATGTAATAGGTGCTAACCTGAAGCCTACCAGTAGATATGTAAAAAAAGCATAACTTTAAAGATTAGGCTCTTCATCAGCTACACTTTTGATAAGCTAACTAGCTAATAAAATTTCATCTTCTGAAGATGGGCTTTTATTCACACAATAATAAATTGTGTCTTCTCATCTGGAAACCAGAGATCTCCCATACAAACACACACACACCACAAATCACTTGTAGAGAGAAGAGAGAGAGACAGGTTGTTTATTATTTGATGTTGTCTTGTTGTTAAAATAAGATTGCACTGCCCTAAAGAACAAACTAAACTCCCACAAAACCCCAATCTCCTCCTCCTCCACTGTAAAATACAACATTAACCCATTTTCTCTTGCTGCTACTTCAGTTACAAACTGGCATTATTTCTTTATGCTCAGGTTCTCCCTTCCTTCAAAGAGAGTGGAATGAGAAGAAAGGGAAAAATTATAAACTCATTAGTATTGTAATTAGAAGATTTAGAAACATAGGACCACGTGTTTAGAGAGGATGTTTTATGCTACACAGAAATAAGCTTGACATTTAAAGAATTCCCAAAACAGAACCTGAAGTTCAAGTAAGAAATATTTTAAAAATTGCAAAAACCATATAAACTATCACTTCCAAGCCTCCTAACATTTAAGTTTTTTTTTTTCCTTTTTTAAGCTAGAAAAATACCTCTTCAAAAACAAATTAAGGAGAGGAAATATGTCCTATCTAAATGCTCCACCCAGAACATTCTCTCCAGATTGCAGAGACAACAACCAGCCAGCCTACTTGCACTTTCCCAGCCAGCAGTCATAGTGAAGATTTCTTCAGAAATACAGCATTCTACATCCCTCCCCAGAAATAAAAAGCACATCATTATGTAAATGCTTGTGCAGTTCAAGACAAATAAATTGAATTGGCAAATGAGACTTGTTTTGAAACATGTTTTTCAGTTCGCTCTGAAGCGGAAAGAAGGAAATTATGTTTCAATACAGAATGTCTGGGCACCTTATAGAATAGGTTTAGCCCAAGACTGAAAGGGATGCTAAAAACCAAGTTAGATGTCATTCTAGATGCACACACAGCCTCAGCCTTTGTTCTGACAGAGAAGCTACATGGCTGCTTGCCAAAAACTAAGATATAAAATAGCCAAACTCAAAAGCACTGTGGGCTATTGTTATCCACAAGTCAGTGTATAACACATATTTCTCCAGAGCCCTGTAACATCCTCCAGGACATCCTTCAGCTGTAAGAAAGCATCAGCACCAGAAATAACTTTGTTCTTCAGTAGCCAATTCAGCTGTAGTTTAGGAAATCTATAAAGCCTAGAGCTTTAGTGTGCTGCTTCTTTACCACTACCCATATCTATCTCCATGTCTTTGGCAGAAGGTGGCCAGCTCCAAGTAGAAGCACCCACAGATACAAAGCAGGCTGAGCACTGGAGAGGTAACATTGGAGAACAGCAGGGAAGCCATTTTCCCAATAAATGCAGTTATGGGAGAAATGGCACAGATAGGTCAGCTGAAATACTGCCAGAAGAAGGTTCCTGTCTGTCTACTGCCATTAATTTTCATTCTACAGCAAAAGCTAACCAAACCCATCTGGTATTACCAAAATACCCAGTAGTGATTTAAATAGCCTGAATACAGAAGATAACTATGACTGAGATCATATGTTGCGTGCTGCTTTCAAGATTACACAGTACCCAAGGGCAAAAAGCTTTAAGTGGTTAGAGCCAAGTGACAATTATTGAAAGATTGCCCCTTTCAGTTCACACTGGAATCTAGTGACAAAAGCTGGCTGACTTTACAGTAAGGAGTTATGCATAGAAACTTAAAAACCCAAATGATCATATTCAAGTGTCTGAAAGTTTGCTCAGAAATGGAAGAGAAACAGCAGTTCCTATCAATAGTTTAAACCTAGCTTATCAAAGGGTTTATTCTTAAGTTTATTGAACACTTCTTGATCACCTCAGTGCCACCACAAGACCAGAATTAAGTCTGGTTTCAGCTGCTTTTCCTTCCTCACTCCAAGAAGACTCCTGTGGTACCAGACGGGTGAGCTGCACCCTGCCACAGACAGCAAGACACAATATTGGTACTCAGCCTCTGCAAAAAACCCTTCCAATGTTACAGATACCTCCAGAATTTGAAAGGATGTGGCTACACAGTGAGAATGTTGTCACTAATGGATTGCAACAATTAAGTAAGCCTCAGATGAGAACCAAACCCTCTTCACTATCCTTTTTGCAGACGTTCCTCCTGTGCTCTTCAGTACTCTGAGCACAGAACTGAAGTGATCCATGCTAAAGTTATTATTGGATTTACCATAAAATCCTAGGAATGTTATGGTTTGAAGATTAGTTAATTATTGATCTGTTTGGACATTTGAGTGGTAGGCACTTTCAAAGAAGGGAAGGTAAAGCAGGAAGGAAAAACAAAATAAACTCAAAAACCATGAGAAATCTCGTTGTGCATGCTCTATTGCTGAGATCTGATCTTGTATCACTATATTCTGTACCATCAGAAGTCTTCTCTGGCAGGAGAAAACAGAGGTAAAATTGAAATAAGTTATAGCATTTAAACTTCAAAAATGTAAGAGCAATGATACTTCTTACAATTCCACAATGAAAAAAAGAACAAACTACTACAAAATACATATGAATATCTGGATAATGCCCTTTTAAAACTTAGACACTGTATGAGAAGGGGAAAAAAAATTCATATCTGTAACAAAGAGCAGTATCCCACAAACCACTTTATATTTGTTTTTAACATGTGTATTAAAATTGATGGCAAGTGTGACCCTGTTTTGTTTTAATATGCTTTTTGATTTAGGGAAAAGGTGACTGGAATTAAGAAGCCTGGGTACAGAAGTCCATTTTGCACAGAAGGAAGGATGCCAAAAAGTGGTGCCATCCAAGAAAAATATCTGGAAGATGATCTGGGCAGGACAGGCAGAGGAATAAATCCAGGAGCTACAGTAGCCTGATAGTACAAAAGTCCTGGGAATTTATTTTATTGTGATATCTTCTACTAAATATCAAATAGCTCAATATTTAAATATTTAAGGCACTGCTACATACTGTACTTTCAAAAGGCTAAGAGCTATTAAAGATAGCTCAGCTGGATAGAAAACAAGTGCTGCTTATGCACAAAGTCCAGCACTACAGTAGCTAAGTTTGAATGGAGCAGACACACACTATAACACTATCTGTAAACCTCCAATACAACACCATCCAGTACTGCAGAGGCAATTTTCACAATACCCCATGTATTTTGTTTTGACATCAGCACTCTTACCCAGTTGCGTCCTCTAACATTATGTTTTGAGAAGCAGACCTGGAAACCTACACCTTCATTTTTTAGGAGCTTTAGTCAAACAGGAAAGTACATGCTTTTTTTTCTGTTTTTAAAAACTCAGACTAGGCAACCTCAGACTGAAAACAAGGCACAAATAGAGTTAGACAGAATAAAAACAACAAAAAATGCCCCAACAAAACCAGAAACACATACACAGCACAGAGTACAGTTAGATCTGGTACACAGCACAGAGTACAGTTAGATCTGGTGTATTCTGGAGGTTCATGACAGAGGCCTCCTTACTCTCTTGATCTGTTCATTTGACCAAGTTTGAGATGCTAGGTAACATGTGTGACATGCTTTCATCTTAACAGCACTGCTCTTCCTGAAGATTTCCAGGATGTAAAAGAACCCTACCAACTTTGGTCATCAGCAAAAACTGTATATTAGGGGGGTTTGTACATATACACCCTTATTAAGAAAACGCATATATATATTCACACACAACCCATACACAAGTATAGTTATATATAAATGAAATGTGTATCTATTCAGATTGTAAAATATAATTTGAAAATAGACTACATTTTTATAGGTATTTACATCCACACCCTTATAACTGTAAGCTTTGTATCTGCTAGGAAGAAGATAGTAATTTGTATCACATGCTCAGTATAGTTTCTTGAAGTAAAAAAGTAATTTTAAGCAACTTTTACCAATAAAATTTCATTGAAAATTGCTACTCGCCATTACTATTACTTACTTAGAAGAAAATAGAAACATTTATTTCTTTTATTTTTCCAGAAGCAGATTCTTGTTACTTTTATGACAGAATACTGTAACTCTAAGTTAATTTCCCCCCACCCCTTGCTGTAAAATACTTGGCTTACCATTATACCCTATCCAAGAAAATTTCGTCTGATCATGCAGTTACACATTCAAAGAATTTCTTAACTTGCTATCCAGGCATTTCATGATCATTTATAGTCAGAAACCTGGAGAGTACTTTTTCTATAGGGAAAAAAGAGTAAAAGTCAAAAAGTTTCATTTAGCAGTGCCATATTGGCCAAGCTGCTATCCAGGGATGCTAGACAAAAAATAACTAGAGGTATGGGGATTCAGATAGCTCTTCCAAAAAAAATTTTTTTTTTTTTTAATTTTGGTGGGGAAAAAAAAACCTCAAACCCCACAGCAAATGCAGGAAGCATTTACTTACAGTAATTTCACGACTATAAGGCGCACCCTTTTGACTAAAATTTTTCCCCAAACCCGGAAGTGCGCCTTATAGTCCGGTG
>PYHW01009762.1:868091-888917 GCA_013186435.1 Turdus rufiventris
AACAGGCTGCCCAAGGAGGTCGCAGAGTCTCTCTGGAGACATTCAGACCCCACCTGTGGGAAGTGCCAGTGTCACCTGCTCTAGGTGACCCTGCCTCAGCAGGGGAGTTGGTCTAATCATCTCCAGAGGTCACTCCATACCCTGACAATTCTGTCATTCTGTGGTTTATTGACGAGGAGCGGCAGCGGGCAAAGTCCCGGCCGAGGCTGCTCCCCAGTTCCCAGCGATTTCCTGGGCAGGCCGTGCCCACCAGGGCTGGGTCCCAGACTCCACCTCCTGCTGCTGCCGGAAAAAGAGCTAGACTCCCATCCCAGCTTTCCAGCGCTAACGCTGTATTCCGTCCTGGGATGTCACTGATAATAGAAATTGTATTTTACCTATAATGTGTACGTAATGCAAAATGATAGAAAAATGAAGCGTTTGCAGGACTAAATACTTCCATAAATATTTTAATATTTCATGTTTCTTTTACATTTTGAAAAAGTAGCAAACATTCATACAGACTCTATACCCTAGGAAGTGGGAGTGAATAATTTGATAGATAACTTTGTCATTCATTTGCACACTCTAATGCTTTACATTTACACATACCAGCTTTTCTCAAGTAGGTCTTAGGTCATTTTGTTTCTTCCCCAGAGGCCAGAGATACTGATCTTTTAAATTTTTTTTTGTCTGACACCACTTGTTGAAAGATGTTTGCAACAAAGCAAAAATGAGACCAGATCTATTTGTTGTCTGTTAACAGATAAAAGCAAAACTGACTTTTCTGCTAGGACTGACATTGTGGTATAGGCCATGGGCCAGCAGATCCTATAGGTGAATCCATGCATCAGGTCTTGGCCAAGAAGTCCAGGAAAAAATTGAGAGGGTGGGCTCAAGCTGTATCATTGGAAAAAATGAGAGAACATAGTCTACAAAGTAATGCTGCTGTGTTTAGTGTGTGTCTCCCTAACAGAGGTGAACAATAGGAGCTGTTGCATGTATTTTGTTTGGTTGGGTTTGAAATTTTGTTTTTCATTTTTTGTTCTCACTCTGTTTTGTGTGGTTTAGTGGTTACTTCCTGCTGGTTTGGGAGTTGAAAGACAGGGGGAAGTTAAGAGTGCCTGATGTTGGTGTATCTGGGACCCTATAGTTTGAATACCATGAAGCCTCATAACTTCCTCAGACTAAGCTCAAAGGAGTAAGCAGGAGATTATTCCTGTTCAGGAAATGTAATGTTCTGTTGAATGCCAGCAATTACAAAGACTAGAAAGGTGGTTTTGACCATACCATCACTAAGCAGAGAAGTGAAACCATCATAGTCCTCATTATATGCTTTTCATTTGAGAATGGATGTAGGAGCATATTTTCATTTTAGGAAACAAAAAAGAAGTGAAAGAAAATCTTGTATGGTTTAAGCATATTTTGATTATCCTTATCTGTCTGGGTATAATAGCATAATTATGGTTTTGATCATGTCATTTTTCTTTTTTTCGCCCTGCTAAGCTATAACACTGCTCAGTTAATAATAATTTAATTTACTTATGTGTTTCTTAAACTTCTGGAGTTAGAGATGCTCTGGTTGTGATTCGTGCATATTTCAATTCTGTCATTTAGTGCCAGAATGTAGTAATCTTTTAACAACTTTCCTATCTACAAATTCATATATGAAGCCTTCAAATTGGTGTGTATAATGGAAAACGCAGACTGTAATATAAAACTTCTGTTTTGAAAACCATCACATTGCTGTTGGAACACACTTTCTCTGAGACCTGAATCAATAAAGAATGCATTTTAAGATTCTAATAGTTTTCTGTGTTTCCTATGGCTTTAATTTTTCTGGCAGAAATAATTTCGTATTCAGTGAATGTGATCCTGTATGACTCTTCTACTTTAAAATTCTGAAGTTGCCACTTGACATGCCAGGGCACAGAGCTGGACTTTAACTTAACTGTCTGGGAAATATCCAATACCTGTTTTAAATATTAGTATTTTCTAAGGAAAGAGCATGATGTATCCCAGCACTAACTTTCCCACAGCAACGTAGGCAGAAGACGGAAAAAGGCTAATACGTCTACCATATACGTTTCTGGGAACATGGACAGCAGAGAGTAGATGATCTGTCAGATAATTTTCCTGGTTTAACCATTTTCTTTGCACTCAGATACCACAATGATAAATGTAACTACCTTTCGCCAAACGTTAGATATGTAGATTATATAGGTGATTTATATATCCATCTTCAGATGGAAGCTATCATAACTTAGCAATGCTAGAAATTTGTTTCCAGTAAAGCTGTTATTTAATAAACAGTTCTGTTTAAACTTTTCAAGCAAATACTTGAGACTAGCTTCCAGTTAATTTTTTTTTTAGTTTTGCTGTTTGCTCAGTGCTTTTTATGTTTAGAAATAATGACATTGTGCTTTTAAGATCTCTTTTTTGTAAATATAATCTGAAGTGTGATATAAATATAAGAAGTCTGTCTTGCCTCAAAGTAGCTCAATACACTAATTTAGTTTTAAAAAAACATTTCAGTTTGGGAAGGGAATAACATTTGCCTTTCTGTATCCATTTGAATAAAACAAAGGAATGTTGCATGAAATGTCTTGTGCCAGGTCCAATATAAACCCAGAAGAGAATTTGGGTGCAGAAATCAAAAGCTGTAAGTCTGGAGGCGTTACCGATTATCTGCTTACCAGGGAAACATATACATGGTTCTCCACTCTACTTTAATTATTTTGCTTTTTACGTCGGATTTCAGATACTGTGAGTGTTAATATTGACACAGTAATTTTGATAATTTTTTCATGCTTGGTCCATTCAAAATCGAGGAACTAAACTTCCCTATATTTCATTCTACAGAGAGGCTTATTATGTTAGGAAGTTTCAGACCATGCGTGAAATAGAAGAGATTGAAATAGAGGCTGATTTAAGAACCTTGTGAAATTTGGAAACAGCTATTGCTTTTTTAAAAGAATATAGAAAGAAGAGGCTCTGTCTCACTTTTTATGTAAAGCCTGAGTAGATAGTCAGAATACAAAATCTTAAGATTTTCTCAGCATGATGGCGAATCAAACTGCAGCTTCCATCTGTTAGGACTGAGGACTAACTACTGGACTTTGGCTATGTTGTATTAACTATGCTTTTAAAGTAGTACCATGTACAGAAAATAAAAAGTACTCTTTGAAATAGTGGCAGAGTGGATCTTTCTATGTGGCTATGCAGTCCCAAGGCCTAATTTGGCCAGATGTTGGGTAAACTTACAGTTTTACAAATGAGGGCTTGTTATCCAAAGAACCCTTAACACAGGCTACAGTCGTGCTCTTTCTTGTTCTTCCTGAGTGTCCCTGTGACTTTCCAGTTCTTGAAACAGTGGCAAAGCAAAATAGTGGAAAAATGTTGTGCAGCTTGATGATTATGACACTTGCTGGGAAAATCAAAGCTTCCTTCAACCAGAATCCACTTTAAATAGTTTTCGGGGCATAAAGAGAAGGAGAGAAAATAATAAAAGAAAAACCTTTTCTACAAGGAAAAGAATAAGCTGTGCTCTCTTCTTTGAAAAAACTGGAATAGAAGGAGTCTCTGTTTCCCAGCAAGCGGAGATATTTTCTAGGAAGTATGGGTGATTCATCTAAGTTAGGAGACAGCTGTTTGCTGACTATCATTCCTTTTTTGCTCAATATGCTTCATGGATTAGAATCACTTCTGTATTATGGGACAGCTCCATATGCCTTAGGTCCCCTAGCATAGAAACTAAACGTGTCACTTTTAGGTTTCTAAGTCAGTTATTGGATATAACTCAGAAATTATGTACTGGATAAAGGAGCTAATTCTTTATTTCATCTTTATTTCATCTCTGGTTTTCAGTCCCAGTCACAACATCAGTGGTTATAACCTGAAGAAGGTTCTTGCATTATTAAATCTTTAATAGAGGTAAATTTACTTAGGCAAAAAGCCCTATTCAACACCTTCTAAAACACCTACTGAAAATACATTATCAATTATAAAAATTTAAATGTATGGTATCAGAAAAATACTTAGTAAAGCCAGAGATGCACGTATTGTTCTTTAAAAAGCTTATTATATAATAAGTTTAATTTATTATAAATATTATGAATATTATAAATATTTCATTAATGGATGAACAAGGAGCTCCTGGCAAAATTCAAACATATAAAATGAGTTTATAGAAGGTGGAGGCAGGAATGGGTAACCTGAGAGGAATACTGAGGTGCTGTCTGGCATACAAAGATATGTCTGTGAAAGCCAAAGTCCACTTGCAGTTGAATCTGAACAATTATGTCAAAAGCAGCAAGATAAAGGTCTTGAGTACACAAGCAGCAAAAGGAAGAGTAGGGGAAATGTGGACATGTTGCTGAATGGGGAAGTGCCCCTGGTGGCACAGGATATGCAGAAAATATTGCCATCTTTACCTCAGTCTTTACAAATAAGACTGGCCTTCAGAAATCCCAGATACCAGTGGGAAAGACTGGAACAAGGAAGACATACCTTTGGTAGAAGATGAGGTCAGGGCATACATAAACAAACTGGACATATGTAAGTCTATAGGTCCTAGTGGGAAATATCCAGGACTGCCAAGAATGTTGGATGATGCTGTTGCGAGACCACTTGATAATTTAGGATTCATCATGGTACCTGGAGACTGGAGACAAGTAAACATCACTCCTCGCTTCAAAAAAAGCAGGAGGAGGAGGAGGAGGACCAAGGAACTTGTGGCCAGTCACCCTCACCTTTAGCCCTGTGATGGTTGACGGAGCAGCTAATCCCAGAAACCATTTCCAGGCACATAAAGAACAAAGTAATCAGCATGGATTTACCAAGTCATGCTTGACCAATCTGATATGATCCTGAGGTGCATATCCATGAGATAAATGACTTGGTAGATGAGAGTAGCACACTCATTACTGGGTGGTGGGGCAGAGTGAATCCACAGCAAGCTTGCTGGTAGTGTAAAACAGGCAGGTGTAACAGATGCACCCTACCGTCAAAGCTCTGCCAGCTAGAGAGATCTGGACAGGCTGGACAAATGGGCTGACAGAAACCTCATGAAGTTCAACAGGAATTGCTGAGTCCTGCACTTAGGGAGGAACAACCCCAAGCACTATCACCTGCTGGGGACTGAGCTGCTGAAAAGCAACTTTGCAGAAATGGACATGGGGGTGTTGGTGGACACCAAGTTGATCGTGCCCTAGCATCGGATATCCTGAGCAGCAGGTTGAGGGAGGTGATCCTTCCACTCTATCCACTGATTATGCCTTATTAGAAGTATTATGTTCAGATCTGGGCTCCCTGGGACAAAACAAACAGCTATACTTTGATTTGTAATAGCTGTCGACATAATTGTATTTTCCATCTGAAGAGAGAGAAAAGGTTTCACATTTATTAGCTACATGAACTTTATCTAAGTCAATAAGTTTGTCTATTTTTTGTTGTTGTTGTGAATTATGTCAGTGGTCTCGCAGTATCCAGAGGCAAAATTTTGAAAACTATTGTTATTTAGAAATTTTATGGCCAACAGGTTGGTTTTTGTTTGTTTGTTTGTTTGTTTGTTTGTTTGGGTTTTTTTTTTTTTTTTCTTTCTGGCATGACAACAGAGCAGTTCTTTGAAATAACAATTTTCTGCTGAAATTCAAATACTAGGATTAGAATTTTTCATCACAGTAGAGAATACAGAAAAAACATTTTCCATCTCTTCCATCTCATTAGGACTAAGGTATTTACATGAGTTGCAGAAGAGCAATATCTGATGCTGCTTTGCCTGGGTCAGAGTAGAAGATTGTAAACATGGGGAATACTTCCACTGTGGGAGTAGTTAGTTCAATAAAGGGTGAAGGCTAGTTAGTTCAATAAAGGGTGAAGGCTGTTTCTGTCAGGTTTCTTACTTGGAACATTCTTGGTTTTGTTCCAATGCAATGTGAGACAATTTTTTATTTATACTCTCAAAAAACCTGTGGAATGGGAACTAATTTCCTATACAGCTCTGCTGACAATAATGTTATGAGCACTTGTTTGGCTTCTTTCCCATGCAAGAGAGCTCCAGTAAAGGTTCTGTGGTTCTCAGATTTTCCATTAGTAATAATTTACATAAAGATTGCATATGTCTAGAGAAGGATAATTTAAGTACCATCTGGATAGAATCATAGCAACTCTTTTGGTATAATTTGTATTTAATAACTTCAGCCTAGGCTTGAAGAGATGTTGTCTAATGCTATTGAAAGAAAGTAGTTACAGTATATGAGATCATGCTTTTATGACTACAGATGCCAAGGAACATTAATAGGTAATTGAATTCTTTATGTCCATTCATAATCCAGTATCTTGTGATACTTGCCACCCACATCTGAGAAAAACAAACCTGTTATGTCTTAGGAAATGGGCTCTGATGATCAGACTTGCTGCATACTAGACTCGTTTTAGAGCCATCAAAATTTTTTCTGGCTTGGCTCTGCAAGCACAAATTTTTGTCTTAAATGGACTGAAGTTGTCATTAGAGTCATAGGTCTCCAAGCTGTCACTTTGATAGATCAAAAAAATCTGGCTTTTTCTACTGATCAAACCTGCTCTTAAGCCCAGATCAAAATGTACCTACTTGAGATTTTACTCAGTAACTTACAGGTTGTCAAAGGACTAGTCTCAGGGGATATGATTTATAGTTTCAGATAGTATATGTGGTATACAGGAAGAAAAATTAAAATTAGGACAATTATCTGAACTACAATGAGTAAACTCTGCTTGGGCTTGCCACTTCTGTTTTTATCAGTCCTGGAAGACTTTCTACTGCACTCTAATCCTTCTTCATATAGTAATGTCATAATATAATATGGCCTTGATATTAGTCTAGCATTTGCTGCCTCTATTGAAATACAAGTTTAGGCTCTGATTGAGCAGATGGGAATGCTAGCTGAGAGCCATGTCATCCACAGAGATTATTTCCCTACATCTGTGCCTTCATTTAAAATAAAAATACGTGGCATATTTGGCAAAAAACACCTACTTTATCCACATTATCCTGCTGTTTGACATGGAGATCTTTGGTGTAGAGGTTTTCTAGCTCTGAAACAGGTGAAAAGCATAGCTCAATATGCAGGACTGCAGCTGGTGTCTCAAGAACCAGAGCAAACTCCTTTTTCAACCAATAAAATCAATTTTCAGAAGTTTTCACAAAATCTGACTTCTTTTCCTGTGACAAAGAGCCTACAGAGGCATAAGCTCAGCCACAGATGGATGCTTATATTTGCTTATTTGTAGGGTTTGTCCTACAAGTAGTTTACCTATTCTTTTAGCTTTACACAGCCACTTGGTGCAATTGACTTTAAGTGGTTTAATGACTTGCATACCATTAACAAATGTGTTTTGGAGAGAAATAAAAACATTCTCCCATGATTACAAAATTATTCAGTAAAGGTGGCTGTGTAGCTGAGGAGCAATGAGAGAAGACATCTGGTCCTGTCTGACGTCCATTTCTGGTTAAAGCAGCAGTTCTGATTTTTCCTTCTTCCTTCATTTCTGTCCTTTGCCCAGCTCTGATGACCTTTTTCTGGTTCCTTGAGCAGCCAGTTCAATTCTATAACCAGAAGAAATGTATTAATGTTGTGATTATTTAATTTTCTGTCCTCTTAGTGAGCTGAATTTAGAGACCTGAACTGGCTGTGGAAGAAATCAAACACCAGAAAGAGCAGAAGGAGAGGAGCATGACAGTGTATTTCGTAGCAGAGAAGTTCTCATGGAATTTCAAACTGAGGGAGACCAATGACAAGAGAAGTTATTGCAGAAGCAGGATTGGGAGGACTATTAAATAGCTGTGAGACAACTTTATGACAAAATTATTTCCAGAAGGGTTTAGGGATTAGCCCTTGAAGATGAATAAGTGGAGGCCAGCATGGGAGGCTAGTTGTTCAGAAGACACTCTCGAATTCGTGTCTTCTAGGCAGTATCATGGGGAAGCTGTCTGTTGTACATAACACAGCCCAAGAAACAAGTCGGATTCACAAAGATCATCAGCATGTTCGCTTGTCTTCAACTACTGTAGTGTCTAGATTTTGGCTTGTTCAGTAGGAAGCAGTAGAATTACAACAGTATATGTAAACTAAGAACTGTATTATTCACCTGTTCAAGCACTTAGTAGTGGTATATTGTGTCTCAAAAGCTGTTGGATAGAATATAATGAATGAGTGCTGAGGAAACCAGAAACTGTTGAAATTGTGTCTCATTTTAAGTTTTTCACTTCTTCATTGCCTGTATGGTGTATTTCTTCTTTTCTGTGTATAGTAGGCATGAAGTATTATTACAGCTCACAGCTACTTTATGCATGCAACAACTGTACTCCTTTACTGGTAAAGACTAAAGAATTCACAAAACATTATTAAAAAGAAGCTGTATGAACAACGTGGTTCATCAGGTTAGAGCTTTTCATATATTTCCCTCATTCTTCTCTGTGTATACCTTTTTCCTATGCTTTGCTGCTCTGTTATTTGGTTTCCATCTTCTTCCCACTCCCTTACAGGGATTGACTGAAGTCTTAGTTTACTTTTCTCATCCATGTTTTGCCTTCTATTCTCAAAAAAAGTATTTTAATATAAGTTGATAGCATCTTGTTTTTGTCTGTTACTAAGGGAATATATACAAAAAGGTACACAAGAACAGAAAGTTAGAAATCAGTGTGCCCATATATGTGCCTACCTCTCAAATGCTTTTTTCATTCACTTTGTTGCTTATTTTTCCACTAAATACAAAATACAGTACCAAGAGCCAAGGCTATCCAAGGCTTCCTGGTATGAGGTATATTTTCAGCTTGTTATAACTTTATCAAGCATCAGCCATTTGAGATGAAAGCTTTACTGCTTCACAGCATAATGGTAAAAACACTGTGTTGTCTCCACTGGGTCTGCTTCTTATCTGGCCCAAATCTCAGCTTTTAGCCTTCAGAACCCTCTCTGTTTTATGCAGACCAGAGGCTTTGTCACTGCCTGTCCAAAACCTCCCCTCCTCCTCCTCCTCAGTTTGTGGGAGGAGAGCATGCAAACCTGGCCACAGCAAATGAGTCTGGCTGCCTTGTTTGCTTCTCCTTAGACCTGAGATACTTGGACAATAGTACAGCCTTTATCTTATCTTAAGTTCCTGTCAGGTGGCGTAACTCACAGTCCAGTTTCCTGAAATCAGAAGGCATATATTTGAAGGGCTGAGTTTCGGTGGTTGTAGATAAGCAATTTCTTCTTTGCACAGTTTGCTACACTTTGCAAAGTCCTTTCTTTGGTGGTCTTAAGAGTATCTAAGACAATTAATATTTGTAAATCTATAATACTACTAGTACTACTACTACTAGCAGCTGAAAAATTGTGTTCTCAAAAACATGTCACAATTTGATAGCTCAGTTTGAAATCTGTCAATATCATGCAGTTTAGCAACCAATCACTCTAAGCTCAGTCACCTGAAAAGGATACATAACTGAATAATGTATTGGGGATAAAAATTTTGGAAGTAGAGTCAGCTAACTTAATCTCTTGAAAAATCTGATTTTTCTGTATCTCAATATTCATGTCTAAAATATGAAGAATAAGTCTTCCTTAAATCCATATGGCATTTGGGGGAAAAAATTTTAGAATCCAAGAACTTCATATGCAGCAAGGGACAAACTTTATATCTGAAATAGATTCTATCTGAAATAGATGCTTTTCTCTGGGGCAATTAAATAGAGATCTAGTTTCAACATCTTATTATTTTCTTATTTTAGTTAAGTCAAATATCTTATATTTATTAATTTCTTATGAATTACCTTATCTTTCCTATTGAGGGGATGCCTTGTTTAAACCGGATAATCCGCTTAAGATTTTGATCCACTGAGATTATTGAGAGGTTTTTCTGTCACCAGTGTGCCTTGCATCTGATGGCCAGCTACATCAAACAACAACAAATAGTTTTGTGAAGCACTACCAGTGCTTTTAAAATTCTGCTTAGTCCTGCAAATAAAGATTCTACTGCTTTTGGCTGAAGAATGAAGAATTTTCCTTTAAATTTAATTTGCAATTCAAATAATGTCTTCAAAACAGGATTATCAAACATCAGGTTTATGCAGGATTCCTAAAACATCTTAATACAAGTTGGCAGTCGCTTATCACACATTATTAAGCAGTTTTCAGAAATAACAATGTTGTCACTGTAATTAGAAGCTTCTTTATATTGTACTACATAAGTGCCTTATTAATCTGAAAAGAAAGTTATTAATAGAAGGGTCTTAATTGCTATAATTACATTAAAAGTAGTCTTGCTATAAAGCCTGAGAAAGCTCTAGCTGCTTTGCAGACTTTTGTGTCTTTGGATGATCATTATGAAATGCCAGTGATTTTAAATTAGCTTTCAGAAATAATTATGATTTAAATAGTAAACTCCGCATTACTCCATGTAGTATAGCCTGAAAATACCTTCTGCTTTGAGATTCTAATATAACTAAGGATAACATTCTACCAAGACTGCCATCATAATTTTGTGTGGAGGGGGGGAGTTGTTGTTTGTTTGTTTTGTTTTTGTTTGTTTGCTTGTTTGCTTTTGGGAGTATTGATTAATGACTTTCTTTTCTCTTTTGAAGGATAAGTGAACCTGGTGAGAAGCAGATCATCCAGCTACCAGCTACAGTGTGATGTTAGAATTACACAGATTGTAATCTTGGCATACTTCAGGGGTCAGCAAAGGGAAAGTGATACTGTTCTCAAAATAATTATTTTTATAAGTATTTTTAAGATTCTCACCTATAAAGAATGTAAGAATTGAATTTGGAAAGCCAGAGCAGATTTCCAGAGCTGCTGCTGCATGGATTAGAGTGGGATTTGCAGTTCACTCTCATTCATAGAGTTACCCATGATTTGTCACAGCATACAATTGATGGAGGGGAAAAACAGTATTTCACAGAATCATTCAGACTGGAAAAGTGCTCGTTCTCATATACTTCAGCCTCTTGGCTAGAGCAGGATCAACAATCAGACAGTATTGCTCAGGGGTTTGTCCTCTTGGGTCCTGATAACCTCCAAGGATGGAGTTCATGCAACTCCTTTGGGCAACCTTTTCCAGTGCTTAATTATAATGTTTTCCCTGTATAGTCAGGATATCCCATCTTTTGAGTTTATGGGTACTGTTTCTCATTTTCCCACTGCACCTCCTGATTTCTGCAGTCTTTTAAAAATAGTGTGAAGCAGCTTTACAGTGGTGATGGCAAGCAGTCAGATGGATATCACCTGATCCTGTGGATCTGTATGGTTTAATATTTCTTAAAGATACTTGACTCTATTCCTTTCCAATGAATATGGTTTCTTCTTAAATTCTCTCTCTAAGGGCAGAGGTCTTGGTGAAGGGTGAATGAAGCCCCTGGCCAGGGGCAGATCGAGGCAAAGAAGGCATTGAATAATTCATTGTCCCTTCATGTCAAGGCAATGTTTCTTTATTCTTCTTAGTAAGTTGCCCTTACCTATTTTAAACACTGGGTCTTAGCTGTGTTCCCTGTTAAGAAAGTATGGTCTTCTGAAACATCTGCTCATTTTCCTGAGTATTGGGATAATTCTCTTCTTGCACTTAAAGGTTTTTCTTAAGGACCTTCCAGGTCTCTTACTACTTTCAGAGCTCTCTCCTACAGGAACCCATGTATCAGTTCTTTGAGGAAGGCAAATCTTGCTCTTCTTGTTATGATATTTGTATTTCAGTTTTCTCCTTCTCCTTTGGGATTTTGAACTCTACTGTTTCCTATTCCCTGCAGCCAAGGCCGCCATTGATTATCACACTGCCAAGCAACTATTGGTCAAGATAATGGTTGGTCCTCCTAAAATATGTGGTAATAAGTAAAATTTGTGGTAATAAGATTTCTCCTAGATTTTCATCCTGTTGTGTCACACCTTCAGAAGAGGTTAAGAGGAGATAAAGGCCCCCCATAAGAGCTAGAGTCTGGTTTGATTTGCTTAAAAATCTTCACAGAAGCATCATTCACTTCCTGATTACAGTGCTGCCCTCAGTGGTCTCTCCTCTGGCTCTGACGCATGAGCTTTCACCCAGTCTGTCTCATTCCAAAGCAACACTCAAACTGTTCCTTCCAGTGTTCAGCAATGCCCTCTCCTCTTCTCCTCTTCCTCTCTTTTCTGGAGCTTGTGTGCATCCATCAGTGATGTCCTTTTGAACCCACAAGAGCTGAAAAACTCAGAACATGAGTTTTGCTGAATCTGTACTTGGCCACTAGCTTGCACTAGCATTGACAATAGGTTGTGTAGCTCAGACTTCATCAAGAAGCAGTGAAGGCTGCTGTAGCAAATAAATGTTACAGGACTGCACACACAGCTGATAAAAAAGAACTGTTGGAGACACCATTCTCAAAATGTTCATACAAACCACTGAGGCATCAATATGACTCTGCTTCTGAGAAAGCAGCTGAATCTGGCTTTTACACCTTTGCTCTGGCTAGTAAGTGTGTGAGTGAATTGTGTGAGGGAAATATACTGTATGAATAGTCAATTTCTGTTAATAATAAATGCTCTAATGAATATTGACTGTGACCTACATCTGCCTCCTCTGAATTGTTCCCTCGTCATGGAAAAAGGAATTTACAACATGGTCATAAAAACCAAAATACTAGTCATGACACCAGGCACGCAGTCACCTGGTAAATTAGAGTATGTTCTACTTCCATTAGAGAAAGTATGGCTTTCCCTTTCACCTGTAGGACTGTGGAAAATTCTTCTTGGATTCCCATGTCCATCACCTTTGCCACTTCAGCAAAGTATTCCCTCTGCTCCAGGTCTACCTCTGTGCTTGTGTGGATAAGCAATGAGAAATGTTAGTCTGAGGAGACAGTGAGCCCCAACAGTTTCTCCTTAATCAACACAGCAAATGGGAAACTCTGTGACAGTAACTCCATCCCCTATGCAAGGGGATCTCCAAGCACTGTCAGATACTATTTCATCTTCATGCTAATGCATATTTCAGGCCCCAGAGTCTCCCCAATGGAGCTTGTGCCCATTTTTTGCCTCTCGGGGCACTCTAAGGTCAGATCTGAAGCCAGAGGAGGACCCATTCTGTTGGTGTCAGAAGGCATAAGGTTCCATTTTCCCCTGTGGAGGGGTCTCCTCCACCATGGGTTCAAGCACAGCCTCAGACCATGCTTACTCATTGTGTGGCTCAGGTGTCAGGAAGACCCGGTGCCCTTTTCTTCCTTCTCCATGGTAAGTGTGCTGTCACCTTGCCTCCCAACCCCTTCAGCCTCAACAAAGCACATCTCCCACAGATGAGGCCACCATTAGCCCCAGCTGCTTTCAGCCTGTCACCTGGTCACAGCAGGTCCACTTGCTCTCCAGACTGTCATCAGGGGTGAGGTAATTTGTGTGTTTTCATCAGCTGATGACAGAGACCCCACCACACAGCGCATCACCAACATTGCTGCACAGTTCCATGCAACCAGGAGCACATATTTTTAAGTGTCTCCAAATATGCTGCTCTACTAACTATCAAACTCTTTGCTGAATTTCTAGTCAGCAGCTAAATATGCATCCCCACCAGGGATGAACAGGAGATTTCTCAGATTTCTCATCAGCAGAGAGCTAATGACTAAAGAGGCAGGGAATATTTAATTCTGAACCAGTCTAGAAAAAGCATCAGTCAGAAAGTCGCTGTTATCTGTGAGTGTTTCTAGAAGTAACAAGAAGAACAATCTGAAGAAAAATAATAAACAGAACCAACACCAAACCAGAATAAGTCAATAAAAGACCAAATCCAGGTTACTGGTGAGAAGAGAGATACAATGTGAGTGGTGGAACAGCAGTGCTGGTTATAATTATACCTACTTTTATTACAGGTCATTGCTCAGTAGAAATCTGTCTAATCATCATTATTGTTCAGGTGTCAATCCAGAGTAGTCTACAACTTCCTGTATTCCCTGTATACAGTTGTATATCATTATTAAGTGAGAGCTTTTTATCATGCAATTTGACATGTGTAGGAGTTAAATATTTGAGTCACTGCTAGTTCCTCTGAGCTGTCTTTAATATCTGTGGAAAGAAGTCAGTGCTGCTAGTGTGTGCTTCATCTGGCTTACTCACATTCCAGTCTTAGGGTGATATGATTCATCCTTTAGAGACAACAAACGCTGATTAGTTTGTCTATCTCAGCTACTATTAGGCATACAACTTTCTCTTAGAGTTTTTCATCTAAAGCAAAAGTATTTGTAGACACTCAGAAGAAAGTAGCTTTGAATGCTCCTTTGAATTGTAGAAACCTAACCAAATAGTTCAATCAAATTACTTATAGAACCCAAAGACAGTCTGGAAGCTGAGTCAGTAGTATTTTGATTTACCTAGCCATGGCATAATGCAAAGGAGTTTTGCCCACAGGTTTCATCTTATGTGGATGACTTTGGTTTCTTTGTTTCCTTTTTCTACAATCCATCCTGTTTCACCCATCTCCAGCAATTTTTTTTCTATGCTCAAATCCTTTACTGAATATTACAGTCCTTTGCCCTTTCATAATACTGAGAAGTTGTATTTAGTTTAGACAAAGCAGTGGAGTAAAACTGGGATTGGATTGCTATTATAGAAAGCAGAAAGAGAAATTAATGGCATCATAGGCATCAGTTAGTCACTTGCAATTAGTTGCTGGTCTCCAAACCTGCCCAGCTCACCAATCTAAATTTTGTAAGGTCATGACTAATGGTACTCCTCACTCCAAACCACCTTCTTCTGAAAGCCTCAGACTTGTTTCCAGTGAAACATACCCCTTTGCACTTTCCTTTTCACATTACTTAGTTCTGATCAAACTTGGTGTTAGCAGATGTTACCTTCAGGCTCCTAGTTTCAGGAGTTCCCCACCTACCTTCTGCAGTGAACTTTGTTGCCTTCCTAAGCCAGTAGGGAACCTAGGTAAGGTTATTTATTCTGCTGGTTTACCTGTTGCAATTAGTTCACTCTGCCATGGTTAGCATCAAGGAATGAGAGGAAGCAAGAGTCTGGAGGGACCAGAGGGAATGGTCCCTTTGCCAAAGGGAGTCTGAAGCTGTGAGAACAGCTGCCTCAGGTGGTAATTTGAGATACATCTAAATCACCACTGACTTCCACAGAGCAGCTCCCTTCCTTCTTCACTGCACCCCTGTGCCCATTTCTGTCCCACATTGACATGGGTGGATCTCAACAAGCTTGTCTGTTATGTGGCTCTGAAAACAAGGTAATTGGCACAACTCAACAGGTATCTAGAAAGCAAAATGGAATGAAAGAGTCAGGGTGGTAATTTCTTATAAGGATAAGAAAGCCAGCTCTGGCAGTGCTCGTCTTTGTTCTAGAAGTGTACTATTAATTTAATTTGAAATTGCATACAAATAAAAGCTCCAAGATGTACCTTGCTTAAAAAGCTCAGTTTTCCTAAGGCTTTGTTATGTAAACAACTTGAGATTGTTACACCTTACATGGGGAAAAGGGAGAGGTATGAGGGAGCCACTGATACAAGAAGTAGTACTATGAAAGAGACAAGTTTTCCATTCACAAAAAGGAAATCCAAAGACCTGTTTCTAGCTCTGAAGGAACTGAGTAACTGCATGACATCATAGAATTTATTTCTATCGTTGACTCATAGAAGTGCTGATTAAAGGCATGTCTTTCTCATGCCATGATTTATTGCATGTATAACTCTGTATTCAATTTATAAAACAATTAAGTACAAGACTAGTGTATTTCTTTTGATTTTATTAAACCATTCCCAAAATATGTATGTGTTAAAGCATTAATATCTTCCAGTTGCCTGAAGAATTATTCTTGGTTATAATAGAGAACACATTTTATTGCTTCTTTTGCTTTGCCATAAGAGACAAGGTTAGTTTTTTTTTTAACAAAGTCCAAAGAAAAAAAATTATAGTGCTAGCTACAGGTCAGAGTCCTTCCATGTGGAAGATCTGTTAATAAATCTTCTTGTCTAAACCAGTTCTCTGACAAGTTTCTGATATTGTATTTAATGAACTGATGTGGGACTTGTTTAATTTCTTTTACTATTTTAATTTAAAGTAATGTGTAGTCATTAATATTTGTGCATTAATTATGACACAGTAAGGTGCAATCTTATTGAACCAGGAAATTGTAAAACCAGACAGCTCATAGTAATAAATGAAATGTGTATAAGAAAGGATGTTATTTTTGAAGGTCAAAGGAATATCCTGACACTGGGTGTTTCTGTATCAACATAGTGTGCATTGATCTCTTTTGTCTCAGCTGACAAAATGCATCCTTCAGTGGTTGTTTATGAAAGCAGAAATAGGGAAAACAGTGCCTACTGTAATGTACAAGAACTAAGGAGAGGCCTGGGAATAGGAAACACCTGTGAGAAAGTCAGGAAACAGCAAATTCAATGTTCCTCGCTCATTCACAAGAGAGTGGTGACAGTTGTTAAAGTTGTATCTGTAGACCCTGTGGACCATGAGACAATGTGATCTAGTTCAGGTCTACTTCCACTATCTGCTTTGTCTTACTGTTAATGGATGCTCAGAACTCCTTCATTCATCAGTTTGTTGATGAAGCCAAGGAAAGCTCTGACAACTCATAAATCCAAGTCTTCTGCCTTGCTTTGTTTTACAAGCTGAGCAGCTTTAAACACGGCTTGATTTGCAAAACTTCAGGTTCAGATTGCCAGGCAGCAGGCATAAAAATCACCTTTATTTGGAAACTGAAGAAACAAGCTGTCACTTTTAAATATAGGGTCCAGTAATGTGGTTAGGCTAGTGCATACTATGACCAAAATTACATGTCTGCTCAATTTTTTTATGTGTGTGTTAGTGTGGTCTCTGAACAGTGGGTGCTATGGGCTGATGTTTATACAGGATCAGAAAGTATGATGAAATGATGGAAATGTTAGTGCAATATAGATTCAGTGAACCAAACATTTGATTGAAAAGTACCAGGTGAACTACATGTGTACTGAGTTTAAAAATGCATATGCAGAGGGGAAAATACCTTTTTGAGGGAACTTTATTTCTCCCTCCAGCTACCTGAAAGGACATTATGGACAGGTTGGGGTTGGTCTCTGCTCCCAAGTAAAAAGGACCAGGACAAGAGAAAATGGCCCCAGGTTGCACCAGGGAAGGTTTAGATTGGATATCAGGAAAAATTTCTATACTGAAAAGGAGGTCAAGCAGTGGAACAGGCTTCCCAAGTAAAGCAGTATAATTATTGTCTCTGGAAATGTTCAAAATGCATGTGGATGTGCTGCTTGAAGACATGGCTTAGTAGTGAACTTGAGTGCTGGGTTAATGGTTGGACTCAGTGATCTTAATGGTCTTTTCCAATATAAATATTTCTGTGATTCTGTAAGTACCTGGGGTGTCTGTGAGGCCAGAAGTCAAACCATTACATTATTTGCAATCCTTTACAACCATACAGTACCACTCACTCTGCCTGGACACGTTTTCTGTGCAAAAAGATTAAATATATCTGGGAAGCCCCAAACATACGGCATCTGGTTTTCAGCATCAACCAGATTTGAAAAACAGGATAGGGCTGGTAGATGACACTCGTACAGACTTGTCAGCCCCACAGATACAGTGTTTCAACCACAGAGCTGTAGAAGCAATGACAAAGACAATATTTCATATACAATTCAGCTTGTTCATTTCTGACAGTGAACCTCTAGTGCACAGATGGACAGATTCCTTAGCTGTAAACATATCTGGGAAAAGAAACATATTTTCCAAGCTGCTAGAAAATACATACTTTCTGGAGATACTGAGTATTAAAAAGACATGGGGCTCAGTAATGTGAAAACTTGGGGAATTTTGTTGCAATGTGCTGTTCCATAAGCCATGCTCATTCAATAGCCAGAGCACCGAGGTCAGATGATACTTCATGAAAAGAAATTGCCATTCAGTTCACAGTGGGGGACATTCTTTCCCTTCATTGTGGAAGATTTTATTTTTTTCCCCCAAGGTTCTAAATCTAATTTGGTTTTACTTTATTAAATATTAAAGAATCTGATTTACACCGTGAGAAATACTGCTTTTTACATCAGAGGAATACATATGTTACTGGTGTATTATTTTGTTATGTTAATTGGACGATGAAGAGATGGTATTAAAACACATTAATGGCATCAACTTTGTGCAAAATAACGGGCAGTTACTGCTCTCAATTAAAATGGAGTTTGGTGCCACCTTATGGACTTGTGAAGTATTTATTTTCCTGAAAGTAGAAAAAGCCTATCTTGTCCAGGTGGTGTTTTTTTTTTTTTTAATTCTTTTAAATTAAAACTGCCTCATTTGGTGCTTTAAAACTTAACCTTCTCAGCAGGCATTAACACCTCAAATGCATATTTTAAACTTCTATTATTTTCCATTATGCATATTTTTTAATGTTATGGAAAGTATTAATTATTTTATGGAAATTATTTTAAGGTCTTGAATTAGTATCTTTAAGCCCCCTGTTAGCAGCCTGGATGACAGGCTTTTAAATTTCTACCCACTCTACTGCTTTACATGTGTAGGTTTATCTGTTGATGGCTTCTATACCTTCTGAAGATGTATTGGTCTTGCCATGTACTCTGGCGTGCCATACATACATACAGAATGTCCTTCTCTCTCAGTAGGGATCAAGACCATGTAAAACTTTTTTCACATTGTAAACAAATACTCATATTAAATAATAGGGTTTTTCCATATGTTTCAACATGTGAGTAACTGTTCCAGTTGAAATCACGAATCAATCTCCAACTTAAATCTAGACTTTAAAAACAAGCGAAGAAAGACCAACTACAAGCAGAACTGAATTATTGTATTTCTGTAAGTACGCTTCCCATAAAGACAACGAACCCAAAACACAGTACTGTTTTTGACAGCTGTTGGGCAGGTGTTGATCTGAATATGGAAACGATTTTCTATTATACAGAATTTTCTGTTCTTCAAGTGTTCTGTGTTGTCTTAGAATAAACTAGAAGGTACAAATATCTTGGAGAAAGAGATTCCAGAACAGTAAATATGCTCCTAGTTTAGTGCACTGAACTCATAAGGAAAGAACTCCTGCTTCAACAAGTTTTCTCATTTGTTTATGGAAGCAGAAACAGCTTCTGAAAAACAGATCAAATCAACGTTGTGCGAGCACTTCCTGATTGTGCCTCTCAGCAGGGATGCAAGAAAGTCTGAAAGGAAAGCTTCTCTGATATTGCAACTTACACTTTTGTTTTGCACAGAAATTCCATGGAAGCTGAAACTTTCTGTATTTAAATATTTTTTCCCCTGGGGAAAAAAAAATCCTGGCTCAGATTAACTAACAAACAAAACAGTGATATTGCCAAGCTTGTCTACAAATTTGAAAGAAAATGGAGTAGATGGGGTTGCAGAAAGTTGAATTGCAGGTGACTTTTTTAACTTCAAAATATTTCCCAGATTTGCTCTTAAAAACCTTATGGTTGTACTTTTTCTGGCTTGAAATGAACCAGTAGGACACATTGCAGAAACATTACGTAGGTTACAATTTTGATAAAAGAATTCTTAAGGGGTTATAAAGAAGAAAATGCAAACCTCTGATTTTCCTATGCTCCCAATTGCAGCATGTCCGTGTTCCCTCTAGTGGCAGACTGCGGGGTAGGGCTGGCTGCTGACCGTGCTTACACCAGCGCACACTGCCACAGGATTGCTTCTAAATATCCCTGGGTACCTCACCCCTCACCCCTGGGTGAGCTCCCCACCTAAGCCTCTCCACCCAGTACTTTCACTGTCTTCTTCCTTGCAGTAGGTTGTGCCTGCTGAGGACAGTGGTGTTAGGGAACAGGGGAATCTGCTGTCTCTAGGGCAAAGCTGCCAAACTCACCAAATATGAGATTTTATTAAATTGTATAAAATAACCATATTAAATACATCCAAAGAGGGGAAAGGATCATGGACTTCACACTGGTTATAGAAATATATTCTTCTGTCTAATGCTCTTCCATATCTTTGCCTGGATGGAAGGTGTGATGGAGGAGGTGGTTTATTTGCAGCTTTATTTCAACCGCATGAATTGCAGGAATAACTTTTTTTCCTTTCAGGGAGTTTAGTTACCTGATGAGCCTCATGAATAACATTGCAAACCAAAATAGGATGACATGGATGTCACTGTAAAAATTCACTCCAACAATATCTAAAGAATCATTATTGTTCCTGTTCTAGCATGACATGCAGGAAGAACTTATTTGTGATTAATTTGTCCTTTTCTTATCAATACATGACCAAAGGCAGAATTGCCTGAGTGCAACATGGCTAGTTCTTCCCTTATAATTCTTGTTCCTTCTCCTCCTAGACTAGGATAGTTTGGCAATCAGTGGAGAGTACATAGAAATCTTTTTTAAGAAGAGGTACATATGGGGCATTTATTAGTCAAGGGAACCTACACAGGACATCAGGCCTAGAATTTCCTCACTGAAGTTAGGTTTCCAACTTTGAAGGAAAATGTGGGACAATTAGTTTACTTAAGGCAGGCATATAATCAGCATGGACTATTAGGTGCATATTGGAAATATTCAGCTATTGCAGGCTATATTCCTGCCTCTTTTTCTTCCCTGGATAGACAACCTCTGGGAAATGCTGGGGAAGTGCTCTCTCTCTTATGTTCCCCTCTGCCTGTCTCTATCCTGAGAACAGAGGGAACATAATCAGATGACACAATGACTCAGCAGTTAAACCCCAGCATCTGCTACAGCAGCACCTCTTGGGAGTTTCTAACAAGAACTAGGTTGTTATCTGTTTATAAATCAGTCATATTGAATAAAGAGGAAGCAACCAGTAAGTCAAGTGAGGAAGAATAGAAAAAAATCCTATAACAAAATAGGTAGTAACTAGAATGTCCGTAATATTTACTT
>PYHW01009762.1:888967-943167 GCA_013186435.1 Turdus rufiventris
CAGTCTCTATGCAACATTACCAGCTAGAAGTTCTGGCTTATCTCTAAAGATTTACAATATATTATGATGTATGAAGGACCGAACACAAAAACAGGTATGTTACAAAGAAGAAAATTATTAGGCACTATTAATAGTGGCCTCAGTTTCTGCCATGTGCTGATAATCCTTTTCAGCTTTTTTGATAGCTGTTACATTAAGAAGTATTCCTCCAACCTCAAATCTCCCTTTTCTATAGTTTAACCTTACTGCAAAGTAAATTCTCATTTACTTTGCAGTAAGGTTAAACTATAGAAAAGGGAGATTTGAGGTTGGAGGAATACTTCTTACAGTTCCTTCACAAGAGTATGCAAGCCAAGTGGCATCTTGAGGCACGGTATTTGTATGTGTGGGTGGCGAGCTGGGTATCTAACTGGTCAGGGAATTTTCAGGTGAAGCAATATAATGAAACCGTGGGAGTAGAAAAGGGTAGCACGGATGGAAATTATCTAAAATTGCATCCTGGGGGCCTGTAACTCACACTCAATCAGATATATATCTAAGGTTAAGATAGGAATGTGGCCTCCAGTGCACTCTCAGCAGGGGTTGGAGGGACCCAGGTGGTTCCTGTACACTCATGGGGTCCCAGTCTGACTCCTCTTGTGGCCTGTAGAAAGGCTATGGCTTCAGCCTGACTAGCAGCACTGCAAAAACTTTGGCAATTTTCAATCTATGTATTGTTCACTTGTTCTTCAGTGTCAGAACTCAGAAATAGCAAGCAAACTGGGCATAGCAAAGGATTTTGTTATGTGTGGCTATGGTCTTTTGACCTTTGGATTTGGATGTTGTTGGTTGGTGTGAAAACCTACAAAATGTTTAGAATGTCCAAACCTGCTGATCTGTATTTAGGGGAAGAATAGAAGCATTTGAGCAGGGAGTTTCCAAGACAGATACACTATTTCTTATAAGCATGGTCTAAAAACTCAGAAGTTATGAAACTGAAGGTTCTGAAGACTGCCAAAGTACTGGAAGGTGTTAGGCTTCTACAACTACATATCCTGAAATTTTCTGATGTGGCAGCATATTTCACAGAGATGAATTGGCCCTGATCATACTACATCTGATGTTTCTAAGAAACCTGCACACTTAAATACAGAGCTGACTCTGTTTTGAATATGTTGAAGCATATATTGAGTTCTAAACAAAGGAAAAGATTTTATGAATTTTTTTCCTGGAAAAGTTTCCTATGGAAAAGATAACATGCAAAAAGCATATGCATGACAACTTTGGAAAAGTTGCCACAAACTCAGAAAAATGGTTTGTAAACGTCCATGGAGTGATTAGTCCTTTTCCAGTCAGAGATGCCTTTTTTTTTGTCTACAGTAAGTGGAAGATTAGTGAATAAAAGAGACTTGCCATAAAGCATTTATTTCCTGAAAGCTCCTGAACTGTTTAGAAAAACATCTAAAATTCATATAGACAAAAATATATATTTCATCACCAAATGCAATAGAGTAGAAATTGGATTTGGAGCCATTTGCAGAACAGGAAATGTGTTTTGCATCCTGAGTTTTAATAATGAAATTGCAAATCTTTTGGATCTAGTCATCACAATGCTTGTTAAGCATACTCACATTTTTACTGAAAAGTTGATAAAATATTATTGTCTGGAAAATGACACAAAGTGTGTATTGATTTGCTGCAACACTTAAAGTGATTAAAGAGAGAAATAATTAAATAATTTAAAATCATATTAAAATATATTAAAATATTGATATATATTTTTTTTTCTAAATACAGTATATCTTGTAAGGAAATAGTTATCAGCTATATTCCTTTTGGTTTAGGTTTTGGTATTGAATTGTGTTGCTATTTGTTAGACTAACACATGTATTTGGTTTTTTATCATATGCAGTGTTGGACACTTGCTAAAAGATACTGTGCTATGTTTCATGGCCTCTTTAGTAGAATTATGTTAGAGGAGTAGCATTTTATAAATATTTCTTATTTCTAATCTTAAAGTAATATCCTGACATTTCTTTGATAGGCTGACAGTAGTCAAAATAGAGTTACATATTAGTCATCACTTAATATCTCTGTGTAATAAATGGGGAACAAATTTTCTGTAAAAAAGAGGAAGTGCTTTGGTTTATATAGCATGACCTTGTCTAAGGGGAGACAAAGACACTCATTTAGAACTGAAAGAGAACATGTTCTGTGTCTGAAAAGCCAATACAGAAAATGCATACAGCAAATAATGTGCCTGCAGCATTACTGAAGGTAATATTTTTCAGAATATTTCTTCAATAAATAGAAACAAGAAAACTGATATTAATGATTGAAATATATTACTTAGTGATTAAAATAAAAATGATAACTTCACTGCAGCAAGCTCTGGCAACTAAAATGTATTTCAATTATGTCTTTGTATTACAGTGATGTCCAGAGATGTTCTGAATAGGCTGCAGGTCATTGTATTGGACAAACAGGAAAAGACATTTCATTGCCATAAAATGCTTTGTATCATAGTTTAAGGGGCTAACGAAGTGAGAAAACTAATGTATTAAAGGAGAGAGTAACATTTACACCAATCTGTTTTATGAAGATGCTGTGAAGTTCAGTGTTATGTATAAATTTTGCATGTGATATACTGAGTACATTGATGTTCATACATGGCTATTGTAGTGTTTCAAAAGGTTGGTGTTTAGACACAGGTCTGGTGTTCTTGGCTGAATCACATTCTTAGATGTTTGCTGCTAGAAATCACAGTTGCAGCAGTGTGTGCAGGTGCACTCCTCAATACCTGGTGCTGGCTGATGCTCAGGCCTGAGTCAGCTTCTTGTCCTCACTCCAGCTGTGTGTTCCCATCCCTGCTGTGGTGGGAAAAGGGAAGAGCAGCGAGAGAAAGAGCCGTGCCTGTTCCTACCCTGCTGTCGGCTGCATTCCACAGCTGGGTCAAGGCTGATGGCTTGATCCTGTTCAAACTTTTTACAAGGACATGTACTGATAGAAGAAGTGGGTCTGGCTTTAAATTTACACTGAGCTGGTTTAGATTAGATATTAGGGGAAAAAAAAAGTTTACTGTGAGGGTGGTGAGATGCTGGCATAAATTACCCTGAGAAGCTGAGGATGTCCCATCCCTAGAATGTTCAAACCAGGTTGAATGGAGCTTTGAGCAACCTGGTCTAGTGTAAGGGCAGGGAGGTTGGAACTAGATGATCTTTCAGATGCCTTGCAATCCACACCATTCTATGATTCCGTGAGCTCTGTTCTCTCTTCTGGACTACACTTCTCCAGCTGAGGTTTTTCTAGAAGAAAGATTTCCAGACATATAAATGTTATTTTGTGGAGGTGAAAGGATAGTAAATTAGCCTTGATCCCTCTTCTCTTGGTTCTCTGTTGTGCTTTTGAGGAAAGAACAACAAATCTGCTGTGGGATTTTGAAAGATGTAGAATCTGATTGTAACGATTTTACACTCAGTTAGACTATGACACAATTACTTCCCCTCACCTCTTGGCTACAAGTAGTAGTTATAAATGGCACCGGACATAAAGTTGCATCATTGTTGCTGATGTTGGTGATTAGTTTTAGAATGGTATGATGACAGACACAGAGTGCTATTTACTACTTGTAATAGCTTTCCTGGATACAAGTTAGTAGGAAAGTAATCTCTAACTGGCTCTCAGAAGTTTCTCGAAATGTGAGAAATGAAGCTAGATAAAAGACAGAAAAAAAATTAAAATGAAAGTGTGTTCTATAAAACCTCTGATGTGGAGGAGGTAATAAGATCCTGATTCTTCTTTGATCAATTTAAAGTCCATTATAAAAAACAACAACAACAGCAACACAACAAGAACCAGCACACGTAGACCTGAACCCAAACTTGGTGTTTTATTGGCATTCAGGTTCTGCAAATTTGACAGAAGCAGGAAGCCTGTTAATGTGCTACTGTCCCCAGAGTGTCCTTAGAACTGAAGGTCTCATAAAAAGACTCATGTTCAAGATTTTATCATTAAATGCTAGAATTACTTTCAAAAATCTGAGATGTTTTTTCTTTCCTAATAGCAGTTGTTTCCCTCTTATTTTCCAAAGTACTTATGACATATTTTTCAATTAATAGCCATAATTAATAGAAAAAAATCTTAGCTTCTCAGTGCATCTGAAAAGCATTATCTTTCCATGACATACCTAAGATTCAAAGTGATTATTTTATTATTTTCCTCTGCTAAAAATTTATCACTGATCGTTGCAGTTTATTAATCCTTGAAAGGAGACTTCTTCCAAAGTAAGCCCACAAAAATGGAAGGATGTATTTATATCTAGCTATGTTTTAAAAGAACAATAGAAGAATTTTAAAAATAATGCAACTTTAGGTTTATTCATATTGCCTGAGTGCTATTACTGACATAAGTGGAGCTACTCAAGATGTGAAGCAGTGTTAAACATGAACAAAGACATCAAAATCATGCCCTGAATGTGTGGAAAATACGCAGTGTTCTGTAATTGCTCAGTTTCTGGTAATGGCTCTCTTTATATGGAGTAATGGATGTTTGGTTATTTTATCACAGTTTTTAGCAGCACAAGATGACAATACTGAAATCTCCCACATCTATATTTGGACAATACTTCCTTCTTTCAAATGTCACTGCACATTTTTAGACATAAAGAAAGGGGGATCTACATTCTTTCAACATACTGCAAAACATGTGATGTTTAAACATGCCCTTTTAAAATTGATCCTAAATGTAGTTATGATCCTCCACCAATTCCTACTGGGGAAATAAGTCCTGGAGTCTCAAGTGGGGACTTGTCCTCTGAAAAGGAAATTGTCTTGCATCCAAGGGTTTGATCTTCCCAGAGAGGAGATGCCTCTCCACATGTGTGCCATGGCCACGGAGGTTTAGCCTGCAGTGATGTTGTGCTCCCTGCCCTTTTTGTGCATGTTTTGTGCATCTGCACATCGTGCCAGTGCTGAGCTCAGTGTCACCCAGCTTGTGGTGTACATTGTGTACCTGGAACTGCACAGAGAGAAATAAGCAATGTACAGGTGTACAGACACAGAATACATATACTCATCTCCTTATGTGTATATGGTGCAGCACATCCAGCTCTCTATGGCTTTGAAAGTAACTTTAGGTGGGAAGTGACATGGATCCTATTATTCTCTTTGCTTACCCTTGATGATCAGGAGCTTTGTCCTTATGGCATAAGAAGGAAGAAGGGTTATGTATGCATTTACCTGAAAAAAAAATGCTGTTAGTAGGAGAAGAGATTATTGCGGGACTGTAGGGTAAACAGTAAATTTAAAAGTGAAGTTTGATGTAGATTTAAGAAGCTCTTTTAATGTCATGTATTTGAATTCCAAAATGGTATTTTTTCCTTGCTATTTTTGTGTAGACTAATTTTTTTTTCTTGACCACATTTTTGTCAGTAGATTTTTCCATAAGGTTGTCTCTGTGTTGAATTCAAATGACTCACCAGCAAGTTTCCCCATTTATGTTGCTTATTTGAGAATATGTAAAAAAAAAGAAGATGCTGCATTCTTTGTAAGACTAAGGCTTTTGCATGGTAAGGTAATATAGGGAAAAGGTAGGAAAGTGAGACATAAAGAGTCTGGAAGGTAGAAAAAAAGCTAGGAAAAAAGTTATTTTATGCATGGGTGCCACCTGACTTATGGAATAAAATAGCATCATGATACACTGTGAATATGTACCTAAGATATATTTATCTTATGTCTTAGGTTTTAACATTGCTGTTTTGCTTTAGCTTAATTTTGCATTCAGTTTACATAAATAAAGGTATATAAATAAATAACAACAACAACAAAAAATTTAAACATAATTTCCTTATGTATTTAGCCTAGTATTTGCATGTAATTTTTATTTTCCGATGAAATAAAAAAAAAATCTTTAACTTTTGTATTTCTATGTATTTTTTCAACTGCTTTCAAAATTCTCAGTGACTCAGTTAGGTCCCAAATTTGTTGTATGTGTCTCTCACCCAAAGTGAAAATTGATTGTGGTTGTTCCATGGTGTGAATGCTGTAGACCAAACTGAAAAGATGTTTACTGACCAGATACCACTCTCCAGTTAACAATAGAGAAATATCTATGACAGTTTTATTATATCACTAGAGCTTAAGGGTGATGTCTGTGTTTGCACTGACTTGTGGCTGTCTTTCGCTCTGCCACTTTCACATCATTCTGCCGTTTTAGAAGTCACTGTCATGTTCTTGCCTAAATACTCCCATTGGCATTTTTGAAATTAATATTGCCATAGTTACATTTCTATGTTTGGAAATGCCCCATTGCTTTCCTTTAGCTAGACCTTTTTTTTCTTTTTGCAACAGTATTACTGATGCCAAATGTTAATTTATAATTACTTTATTTTCTCCCTTCTTCCGAACAGTCCTACTGAAAATAAGACAGTACTTGACTACTGGCTTTTCAGAAATGACTCAGTTTTCTCCTCTCCTGATTACATCAGTTTTACCACTATGAGTTTTTCTGTCTTCTCATATTTCTCACCTGCTTATGACACAGAATTAGAAAGATGTGATAAAGGTGTCATTTTGACACTTTTTCAGTGTCCTGGATATGGCCCCCGCACTGGAAACTCTTTCTGCAACTGCAGTTATCACAGTAGTGTTCCTTTGTTTTGTTTTTTTTTTTTTTTCCCATTCCAATAATGTGTGAGGGGAAAGGGGGAAGACAATAACCTCATTTAAAAGTACACAGGGAATTGCCTGATGGAGGAAAAATCTTATGTTGGAATGGCTGAGCCAACTTAATGTCTCTTGAAACAGGTTTGAGGGTACGGTTCCATGCTGGCAGAATTTTATTGTCAGAGTGTTATGTTGACAAAAAGTGAAAGTTGAGTGAAAGTGCAGATCTAAGACGTTTGAGGTTTAAAGTCTCTGCGGTAAAAAGTTGTGTATAGTATTTTTTGTGTGTGAGCACTTGAGCATCATGTGAGTGAGAATGACTCAGAGCTGTCTTTCCTCAATTGAATAAAATATCATCACATTTACCAGTAATATATGCCAGCCCTTTTTGGTAAACTTAGCTTATTTATTCTACATTGTGGCATGTGTTAACATAAAGTAAGACAGCAAATATAATTTCTAGATAGATAGTATTGTTTGGAGGTCTGCATGCTGTTAGAATTGCAGAGATTAAAAGAAGATAGTCACTGTCTTAAAGTAATGATATGTAGCTTCTAAAAAACACTTACTGTTTCTAACAGAGAGACTTATAACAGAATTATAAAATTAGAGAGCCAGGAGAATTTTTATGTTATAACTATAATTAGAAAGTTTATAAATATAACTGTACTGCTATATAATGGGCAAAATTTTAATGTATGTGCATATACTTTAATACATAATATGAATATGATATAAATATAAAAGAAAAGCAAGCAACTTCTGGTTTAGCAAATATACTAAGGAGATAATAAAAACTGAGCTTATGTGTAGAAAATAGAAAACTATGTCTAGTTTTCTGTGTAGGTATTTCTTTTACTGGAACTTTTAAAAATCACATTATACAAACATCCACCAGGAATAATATGGGTACAGTTTATCACATAGTAGATCAGGGGAGTGGATGAGATGATTTCCTGATGGTAATTCAAGTTGGTTTTTTCCATGTTTTTGTGAATGAGAGGCTCTAATGTTTCTGATTTTTGTTGAAGTGTTGGGAAATGAATTAGTCTGAAATGCTTAAATAAAAAATAGAAAAATAACTGCATGTGCAAAACAAGCAGAAAAGGTCAGATGTTTGTGAAAAGAAAAAGCAAAAAATAGGGTCTGCTTGCATGAAGTTTATGCAGATTTTTAAACTCTGAAGTTTTCGTATTTTTTTCATGTCTTTACCTGCTAATCTGCCGTCTTGTTTAGGATCTAACAGCAGAAAATCTGGCAGCAATCATATACATGTGCTCCTCATTGCATACTTGGAAAAAAAAAATCTGGCATATTAAAACCAGTTTCTAAAGAAGAAATGTGAACCTGTGAATTCTCTAACTTCTTGCTGCTTCCTGGGAGGGTTATTCCCTAGGATGCTCTGAGCATCCTTCCCAACTCAGTTCCAGTCTTTTCTCTAAGCAACACTTTTCCCATGCCTTGATCAATCATGGCCAAGTTAGAGAGTATCACTAAATTGCCTTCAACATATATGTACTCTAAGGATTCAAATCAGGAGGTGTCTTACTTTTTGTTTTAGTTGGTTTTTCTCTCTTCATCTTTCTGGGGTGCCAGTGTGATGGCATTCATCAAAACTGGTGCTACCCTTTCAGTAAAATGGCAATACTAGCTCCCTTTAAACGACGCTTTTTGTATCCCTTTCATGCTTCAGATTTCTCTAGGCACCTGTGCTTGCTCCCAGCAGGTTTCCCAAGCACAGCTGGTTATAGCAGAAGCACTATCTTTCTTTCAGAACGACGAACAGACCTATCTCTTTGCATCAATATTCACACTTTGCATAAGCCCCTTAGAAGAAGATTTCCATTTTTAATGGTTTTAATTAGCATTTATGAAAAACTGGTCTCACATGATATAAAGCAACAGATTAAATTTGTTAAGTGGATAATAATAAAATGTGGGTTGATTTGTTTCACTGAAGTTTAAAAGGCTTTTGCTCAATGGGGCCTCCATGTTAATTCATTAAGCATGCTTTAGACATTATGAAGACTTTTTTTTCCTTTTGATTTAATTAACACAGATCAAACTCCCAGGAGATTTTATGTCCTCCACAGCAGCATGTGATAGAGACAGTAATTTAAAACTTATTTATAGGTCTTTGTGTTCATTTACTTGAAAAAGGGATTAAAAAATCATATGAAATCATTCTAATATGGCAGAAACTACTGAAGTAGTTTAGAGTAAGAGCCAAATGTGCTTATAAATTATGGAAGAGCAGTGGCTAAGACCGGGCTTTAGAGGTTTGCTTCTTTTTCCTGACAGCAACAATGGCTAGTTACAGCTAAGCAAGCCAACTATTTCTCCATGGGTGTTTTAATCCATGATGCATGAGCAGGCCCTTGAGTTGGGTCCCAAGACCTCTATCCCTCCTTCTCACAGTGCTCACCAGTGGGCCTGGCTGAGCTCTATCTTAGGATAAAACATGGGCTGACAATTTGTGGTGTGGTTAGGGCAATCTCTTGGGAAGTTGGTTGCTGGTTTCAGCCTCAGCAGCCTGAGGAGGTCCCAAACTATTGCTGGAGCACTGTAATAATGCCTTAATATAAGAAATCACTTCTAGAGACTTTTTTGTACTACTCTCAATGTGATTACTGTCATTTTTCATTGAAGTCAGGGATTTCTAAGTCTAAGAATCAATCCCAGATCAGTTCCCTTCTGTCTGTTTTTCATAGTGTTTTGGCTGATCTGCGGTACCCAGCTTCTACATGTAAATTGTTTCTCAGATGATTTGAATTAGAATCAGAGGGGAAAAAATAGAAATCAATTGCCTACAAAAAATAATGAGAAGTTGAGAGAGAGAGATCCAGAGAGAGAGAGAAGTATTCATTGAGGAATACAATAGCAAAGAATAGGATAAATACTCCCAAATAGATTCTGCAAAGCATATGAGAGCCATGGAAGGAGATCTCAAACAAGTGTGTAGTGTCATCACGCTTCTGTTCTCAAACAGCATCTTGAGAGAAAATTATATGATATTGCAGTTAAATAATATATTGTGTCTCTTAAACAAAGGGCAGAAGAAGACCAATTGCATGAAGCACTGAAGTTGCTCTTCCAAGCCAGGCACCAGGCAGATTCTTAGTGGAAGCAGATGGAACAGAATGAAGATTTGCTTTACTCAGGAAGTTCCATAAATATCATGTTTTAAAATCCTTTGAAGAGATCGGATTTGGTCTGGGATTCAGGCAACCTTGTGTCTACTTGTGAGCTAGCTGTCTAAACTTGCTGGACCTCCATGGATATCTGGTCAATATGGTCAGAGCTGCCTGGAGAGTGATTCAACTGATCAGCTTCTCCAAAGGGAACTGAATTACTCTTGTGTTGCTGTCCTGAAATTGCTGACTGTAATGGAAGCTTAGATACCTAATGCAGTGAGGATTTCTACATATAGGTACTCAGACTGGTGTCTCTTAATCTTGAACCTCAGCCAAAGAGTTCTCTTGATATACATGATTTTTGAAGAGTTGTTACCTGAAGTACTTCTGTAGCAGTGTATTTTAATCTATATGGTCCGATGTAAAAGTAAATGAATCCAGGTTTTTGCATTTTATTTTATGATTGTACTGATGGGTACTTTATACTCTTCAGTGTCCAGGAAAGATTTTTCAGTAGTGGGTAGAATTCTATGCATGCTGAAATATTCAATGATGAGAATTTTACTATTCCACTCTGACAGCAATTCTCTGAGAGGCGCTGATGCTCTGTGACAGTAATCAGACAGATCTGTATTTCAGTACTGAGATATGGGATCGCTGTCATTCTGTGTTCTTTGATCACTAAAAACCTGAGCTCTAGCAACTTTGTTGTTTCAGTCAACAACAAACACATGTGGGATTGTGTTGGAAGGTTGCTGCTGCCTCAGATAAAATGTCAGCACTGTTTGTTTGATTTTATACATCTCAGAAGTTAATCTTAAGTTATTACTACTACTACTATTATTATAGTTATTAAAATTATTATTATTCTGATCTATTGCAATCTGTTGCACTTTGAAAATTTTAGCAATATTCCTGGGGGATTTTTTGTGCTGCATACCTTAAAATGTGCAATTATGATTCCAAGTATCATAAGGATTTTCTCTGTGCTATGCCTTTCAAAGAAACATTTGAGGACTGCTTTTAGGATCTCTGAATGACTACTGTGTTTTCATCTCCATTGCTCTTAATTCTTGGGAATATTTTAATCTCCATCCAAAAAATGAGAAAAAAGTGTGAAATGAAAAGCTTTTTAAGGTGTTCCTAGATTGAAATGATAGAATAGAGCACTGAGACCTGCCTGAGGTCTAGCAGAACATCTGATGGTCTGGTAGATTTTATCTTAGAAAAGAGAATGACATTCAGAAGGAACTCCCAGCGAGGTAACAGACCCTTTAAAATTGAACTTTCAAGGGAAATATAATTTTTTAAAGCCTAACTTAATTTAAAATATTTTCCAAAAACAAAATTCAGAATCATTCCATTTTCCCAACACTTAAACATATAGTATAAGTGAGAGTGCAAGTGACACAAAAACTGAATCAACTTCTGTACAACTGATGAAAAATATTCCTGAATCTGGGCTTATTATATTCATGATCAAAACATGGCCTGTTCTGGAAGAATGTTACATCTGACAGGAGAGTGTTGGTTTAGACCATCTATCAGGTTGTGTTGATAGCAATTTCTTTCTGAAAACTTCATTAAAATCCTATGTATAGCAAGGTTTTTGAGTTTCATCTTTCAAGAACATAGGAGTTATAGAATACAAAAATATAAGACAAAACTGTAGAGTCTAGAGGAAACACATCCAATCACATCTCAACTTGTGCCATAGCATACTTTAATGCCTCATAATATCATGAAATAATACTGCTTGAACCACAAGAGTGTACTTGGAAAGCTTTATTGAAATATACAACATATTAATATAGCTGGAAGTTTTTAGAACACCCTCTCTACAAGTGTTTATACTGAACAAAATACCACTTATTGAAAAAAAAAAAGAAAAAAATAGAAAGTATTTGCCACCTTCTCTACATTTTCATATTAATACTTTTATTTAATTTGTTTATGCTGCTTCAAGATGGGAAATTAAAAATCACAAATGGTAAATTATATTCCCAGCTGCCTCTATATAAGTACAAAAATCCTTCTGGTTCAGCAAATTGTAAGGAAAGACCACTGTCTCCTATTTCATGAACTCTGGATCAAGTAAAACATTCTATGAGTTTCCTCAGGAAAGGTCTTAGGCCTACATGCAACTGTGTGTCACATATTTATAGAAAATCGAACTCAGGTTGGAAGATCCTCACCCAGAATCCTGGAGCTGTATAAGTACCTCAATCTGTGCATGACTTTAAAGTCACTGCAGTGTTAGATAATTGGCTTGTGAATGGACTCATGAGCTATGGTAATCTCAATGTCCTTTTTTAGGGTGCAATTTAACATAGTGTTTTCATGATTTTCTTAACTTGTAAGTTTTGAGCAGTGAAATGGTGAGATGGTGGAGGTTCTTGGAAGCAATGTATCCCCTTTTTCCAGACACCACATCTTTTGCAGAGGCACAGACATGACAAGCAACACTAACCTTTTTCAACATTTGTAGAGTATTTCCAGACATTTTTGGCTCAATGAAGCAACTGCTTTGCAAGCTTTATAAATTGTGACATGCCTTCTTCCTTTTGAGGCTCCTTGAGATGCCTTTGCAATTTCCAAACTGCTAGTGAATGGAGAAGCAGAGCAGCTACTTAAGGGGAAGGTTTTGGTAAGTGGGACTGAAAGTTATCCCATCTAATTTTCATCAAAGCATGTTAAGTACTCAGTCTAAACTTTTGTCTAGACTTCCTCTGGAGAGGAGGGGGTGTGGGGGGGTAGAAGTAGAAAAACTCCTCCCAAGGTGAGTAATTTTATCCTCTGAAGTTTTAATACAGACATGAAATGAATAATTTTTTCTGTCTCTATCAAGAAGCCTAGATGGCGAGCTTAGACCACACATGAACTTTCAGCAAGATGAATGTAGTCTGGAAAAAGATGAGAAGGATAAATAAAGCAGAGCTCAATTCTGTAGAAGAGGATAATGAGTGGGCTTATGTAGTCAATGAACTTCCCCTCCTTTATGGCATCAGGACACTTGAACCACTGAGAAAGCATATGGTTTTCTAATAAGGAGAAGACAAAGCAGAGAAGTTAGGAATGTGGAGGGAAAAATTTATGAGTGTAGCATATGACAAAAAGAAAAGCTGAGGTTTTTACCTTGTCCACCAGATAAACTCTATGGGGTATCTAAGGGGAGTTCTGTCTGCAGACAGGAAAGGGTAGAAGAAAAGAGATGATCTGATATATTTGGCAATATTTCCCCTGCTTGATGTCTGCAGAAGGGGAACCCCCAGAGAGCTTTAGTCAGCCTACCACGTGAACTACAGGGAGGAAATGTTCTCCTTTTACATTGTCAAACATCCCTTGTGTGCCAGTTACATTTTGAACATTCTGAACACTATTTCTACCACCAAAAAAAAAAAAAAGTCACAGAAATTTTGCACTGTGTTAATTCAGATACTCTGCCCCAGTTTTGGACAAAATCCAGACAATCAAAGACCTCAGCTCTCAGTTTTGGACGTATTGGGATGTTTCTATGAATTTTACATACAGAGGAGGTAAAAGTCAACCCTTGCACATTAATCAGGGAAACCTTAACTCTGTGGTAACTTACTTAATTCTGTTTCTTAGTCAATATAAGATGCAATGAGAATGTATAAAAAAGACTGGTTCCTAGAAGCCGATTGTCTCTCATATTAACACAGAATTAGGACAGTTGCATATTATCTCTGCTTTTCAGTCAGGGATGCTCAGTGAGGCAACTCTTCAGGGAATTGAAGGTGACACAGGAAGCCAGCAGTAAAACTCTGTTACCAACTTTTGGACTAATGCCCAAGCCATTTATTGCAATTTGCTTGGCTTAATTTGCTTGAGGCCTAAGTGAAGAAGTATCAAACTGGTTCTACTTCACATGATTCTTTCACAAAGTGCTGACTGCAGCTAGTTGTATGTAGAAGAGGATGTACACAACTCCAGTTGTCAAAGTCACAAAAGATTGAAAGAAAAAGAACCAGGAAATCTCATCTGGCCTGTGTCTAGACAGGATGGCTACCTTTTCAAAGATATTTGTGACATCAGTGTTCCTCTGATTGATTTCTCTGCCCAAGCAAGAAGCAGATGAAGCTTCATGGTGCTGTGGGAGGGAGAAACCACTTGGTGAGGCAGGGTGAGCAGACCAGGAGCAGCTCTGCTCCCAGTATCCTTGTGTGGCAAGGTGGGAGCAAGGGCAGGTGAGGGGTCACAATCTCCCCAGCCTGTCCCACAGCCTGGCAGCCCAGCCAGGGCAGCTCTGATCTGTGCTCACACACGTGCCAGCCACCAGTGCCATCCCTGCTTGCCCAGAGACTGAGCCACAGAGCTGAGCAAGTGGGAGGTGTGGGAAGGTTTTCAAACTGAGAAAATTCAGGCTGACTCCTGAGGGCTTGGTGCCAAACCAGGGGACATTTTACGGCAGGTGACAGCAGTCGGGAACTCCTTGTGAGTCAGGTGCTCATAAGAGGACAGGAAAGCTGCTGCAGTGGGGTCAGTGAAGACTTTCCCTGGCATAGGGGAATTCCTTTGTTTCTTTTCTCCATGAAGAAAAAGAAAACAACAGAAAATTTTGAAAATACTTCACTATTCTCTTTTACTCTCCTTTTTACTGCTTGGTGTTTGCTTCCCTGAGTCCTGTGACACTGTTGTTTCACCACCTCTTTTTATTTTTTGGGAAAGTATTGATCATTAGGGCTACAGAAAAAAAACTTTGAGAGGAACCACCTGCAAATCAGGCTCTTAATTGTCTTTCCAAAACCAAACCCTACACAAACCTCGCAAGATTCCTGTCATAAGAAAAACAAAAAAAGCCTCTCAGAAGCTTTCTCAGCCAACTCACCTTTAAGACTCCCATTTTTCCACTGTAAGATTCTTTCAAACCTATTACACAAAAGAAAAACAAAAATAAAATAAAACCAAACAAAGAGTATCTGAGTTGAGTTCTGGAAGTAACACAGTTACCTAACTAACTGTAACAAATGGATGGCAACAGGAGCACTGGCCTTTGTTTCACTGTTTCTCACATCTATTCATTGTTTCCATTGGCCAAATTATGCCTTTTATTGCCACTCTGCTGATGGAACCACTGGAAGGTTGTGGGCCCCTAGTCAGTGTTCATCATCATTCCGGGGAAGGAGAAGAATGACTGAGTTGCAGAATACTTACTTTGGGCTTTTTTTTTTTTTTTTTTTTTTTTTTTTTTTTTTCCTACTCTTCTGCAGAAGCTGCTTGTCTAGACAGTGCTAACATTTCAGCTGATCCCCTGAGAGTCAGAAACATCCTGCCAAATGCTTCTAGTTGAAGACCCCTTTTTGCCTTTTACAAATCCTTATTGCATTCCTCAAAATAAGAGACACACCAAGGGCTTGCTAAGCCTCTCAGAGCACGCCAGAATAGGCAAAATTAGCTGTAGCTCAGTTTACCTGTCTTAAAAGTCTAATATAAAAGTTCTGTTTCCAACCATTTTGGGGATATGGGAAAGGCTTAAAACGATATTTATGGCCATTCCAGATTTTGGTCTCATTTTACTTTAAAGATCCATTAAAACTCAAATTAGGCAAGGCTCCTGCTGTTAGCTCAGTCAGCTGTGAAGGGTTCTGTGAAACTGTTACACATCCTCTGAAAGTAACTGAGTAAGAGAAAAAAAACCTGCTAAGGCTTCCCTTTTGATATGAAAGGATTTGTACAACAAGGATTTTCATTTGTTTTAAGACTTTAATTAATAAAATATTTTCAGAGAAGAAAGCATATATGATTCTTAATTTCTTCCTAAATTGGGAAACTGCTGTATCTTAAGCAGAGAATGAAATCATTGTGTTCTTCTTGAGGATCTGTGTCTTGCTAATCTTCTGGATAAAACGAACTCTAAAGTGAAAGTCATTAATCATGATATCTTAATAATATGCACTTCAAAGGAAGTATCTACCCTTTCAGATTACGAATATCCGATCAGTGAAAGCCAGCTGTACTGTGACTGGCTGGGGACATCTAGTGGAGAAAAAGTAAAATACTAAAAATGCCAGGAATTAAAAATGCGGTTGCCCTAAAATCAATATCAAGACTTGCACGACTGAACAGAAACTTGCTCTCATTAAACCCTAAATTAAATGTTTCTGGACAAAATAAAATTTTTTCCTAATTGTAGAAGGTTCAGTTGTGTCTTTGTAGTTGTCTTTAAATAACACATTTATTTCTTTTTCCTGTTGCTAAATTTAACTGACAAGTAAATTGATTACATTTATTTCAGTTTCCTTGCCTAACATAAAACAAAGATAATGTTTGTCAAATAATAGTTGCCAACTAGTTTATTAATTTTAAGATGTTTTCATGGAAGATAAGTAGTATGTACAGGTAGCTCAAACATTCCTTTCTTAAAATAGAATCATAGAATTCAGGCTTTTCAGAATTAAAGTGGTCAATTAAGTGGATTTGTACTACTGATATTAATAATGTTATTATATTTCATATTTTACATTTTATATATGACTTTACAACTCAGCTTGTTTTTGGAATTGTACTGTTGTACTAGCAAGAAAAATGCTTTCTTTGCCTACTTCGAACATAGATTGAGTCCTTCTCAAGGCAATCCCAGGAAGTGGGACATTGACTTGCAAGGACACCAATGAGAGTGGTATTCCTTGAGATTGGCCAGTCAAAGGAGCCTACAGGTTTTAGAAACTTCATGGGAGTAGCATCAAAACAATTACTGACATGCCATTATGATTATAGACAGGCCAAACAATATCTAATAAACACAATAACCATCTTCCCAGCTATCTCACTACCCCTATATGCTCAATTCACTTAGAAAGAAGCACAGGTATGTACAGGTAGGCTTGTAATATGCTAAATCACTTCTTATGGAAGCAGTCTGAGACTGATTTCAGGAGCCAAAGCCAAGAAAACCACCTAGTTCTAAGTGAAGTTTCAGAATAGAACACGTGGGAAGAACTGGACTACTCTGGGTCTGAGATTTTAGGGAATCAGGAAACAGCAGCTCCTCAGAGGTAATAGTCATGCTATTCTACTCAGTCTGTATTATATTGTTACTCTTCTCAGTGCATCAAAATATTTTGGGATAAAGGGAAAGGTGCCACAGATTTTTAGTTTAGCATAGAGTTTCTGAGGTCATTCTTCAGAATGGCAAAAAATCAAATAAATGTACATGAACCCTGACCCTCACCCATTGTGAGTTATTCAAAAAAGCAATCTTAAGAAGGTAGGTAGATTGAGGGAGTCCATAAGCAGGAGTAGGCAGCTATCTTGAGGTTGTCCATTATCAGGAGTAAAATTTACTTCCTTAGAATTGTAGAAGAATGTCCTACCTCTCTCCTGATAAATCTCACGATAATCCTCTCTCCCACAAATTGGGTTACATTAGCCAGGTTCTCAGCAGTTCTGACTACTGTTTTCAGTGAGAACTATATGTGGTCAGGCACTACTGTTATGGAGTTCTACTTTAAGATCAGCAAAATAAAAGACTCAGCTTTTTGTGCATTGGAATCTATGGGGTTGTGATAAACTGTTCCTTTATCTGCTATTTGTTTACAGGAATTGTCCTCTGAAATCTTCCCTTCTCCATCCCTCATTTAATAGGCCCTGGGTAAAGTAAAAGCCTCTTTGGAAAAAGAATCAGTCATGAAGGTCTGACAGTTATTTAAATTAGATTTTAAGCCTAAGAGAAATACAAGATTTGCCAAGATTCTGCATCATATAGCTGAATCATACAATGCTGAATTCCAACTCTTACTCCAGTGAGAACCAGCCCATTGGCATCAGTAAGTAGCTAAATACTATGATTTGGGAACTTTTTACAGATTTTTCACACTGAGAGAGTTTAATTTATAGCTCTGATGAAACTACATTTGAACCAGAAATAGTTTGGGCACGTATGTGAATGGATTAGAAAAGAAAAAATTCATCCCCTGTTAGATAAAATTGCACCAGAGATTTTTTCCTGGCTGTAAGCAGAGTCCCTCTTGGATCACTTGACCTCTTTAATAGAAGAGTCTGTCCTTCCATTAAATCAAAAGGAACAGAAGTCAGTCCTGTAAGCAGGTGGTTGTCTCTGGGTGATGTCCAAGGTCAGACTTTCTAACTCTTGTCTGAGTTACTGGGAAAACTGCCCATGAAATTGGAGATATTGTGAAGGTAGTGGCTAAACAAGCTGTTCACTGCCCTGCTAGTGTTACAAGGACTCAAGACTAGTGCATCTTTCTGAAAACAAAAAGGCTTAAATTCTCACACTCAGATTGATGAGATTTTAGACAAGCTGCACAGTGCATTCTTTCTTATGGAAGAAAGTTAATTAAGTGCTACTGCCCTCTAGACTTGGTTTCAGCATTGGGTAAGGCAGCTTATTGGGGAGAATGAAGGTATTTGCCCAGTGGTACATCAATAGCATCTTATATCTATTGAGCAAAAGAAAAATATATTCCCTGGGGTGAAGGTGGCTTGGGTCACATTCCAGATCAGGTTCTGTTTGCAAAAACTGGAACATGTGAAGTGAGTTTTTTAGGACCGGTTTATCAAAGTGGCATATGTTGATATAAAGCCACGTGTAGGATAGGTGGGATTTACTGAGGTGAGGTGCTTATCTGCCTGTCCCCTTTCAAAACACTGGAATTGTATGGGAGATCTGTGCCCTTTTTAACAATGGCTGGCTTAGGCAATAAAAAAGACAACATATTCTGAACTTGTAAAAGTTCAGAAAACATGTGAAAAATTTTTACATGGCAATTAGAGTAGCAGATCATAAAAATCCAGGTCTTCTAAATTCAGATTTTGACTAAACTTCCAGATCTTTCTCAGTCACAGATTTGTTAAAATACTGTGCTGTGGCAGAGTGCTGCAAAGCAAGGGAGATAATCAATTGTGTGCTTGGAAAAATAAGAAAAATCTTGCTTGACAAGAAAGTTACTTGCAATGCTTGAAAAAGAGGCCCTGCATTTTAAAATTTTTTAAATAAGGAGCTCCTGATGGTATTTTTGTTTAGTCACTATTTTTTTTAACCTGTTTTGTTTAAAACACTCACTTCTAGTATTCTAGCTACTTGATTTGAAAAGTCTGACCATCAGTACTGCCAATTTCTTCACGTTCATCCTGTAATAAAGTGTTTTTGGAGATGCTGCATAGATTTTTTCAAGAATAAGTGAAACAGCACTCTATTGAAGTCTTGCTATAATAAACTAAGGTAGTATAGGACAATACTGGGAAAATCAACCAGTGTACTGGGGATTATTCAGCCCTGTCATTCTCTTTGTCAAACCTACTCCTAAACACCTCTAATGGAATGTTTGCAAGCAGCCTGTTCAAATACTTAACCATCTTAAAATTTAAAATGTTCTTATTGATAGGAAATCTTAATCCTTTTACCTTTTATCAAAGCTGCAGAGGGCATAAAGGACAGTGGGTTTCCTACTGTCTCTAAAGCCCTTTCATATATTGAAAGAATATTCCGATTTCCTCTATTTTTTTTTTTAATGAAACAGAATATTTCTTTTAACAGACCTTGGAGGTAATATTTTCTGTATCTTAAATTATTACCTATTGGGCTGTTTCCCAAAGGAGAAATAATCTCTGTATTACATTATGGTACCCAAAAATGAATACTTCACTCCAGGTGATGTCTCCTGCACTAAACATTTCTTGTATGTGATGCTCCTGAAAGTATGTCTTTGAATGTCTTTTTATGGTGGCATCACATTCTTGCCTTAAAGCAAATGTCTGATTCACTGAAAGCCCAAAGCCTTTTTTCAGTATGTCTGAATAGTCAACCATTTCCCTATTGTATTTATCACTTGAATATTCCTTACTTAGTACTTCACTTAGCCTATACTGGATTTTACCATGCTGATTACAAGATATGCCTTTTGTTTATTAATATTACTAAAAAATTTAGACCAGTTCTGCTGAACATTTGTAATATGTTCAAGTTTGAACTGCTCTGCAAATGTGACAAGTATGTTCTCCAGTCAGTCATCCAAGATTGAGGAAATTACTGAATGCAGCCTGCAATGGATGTCTGCAGCCTGTCACTGGATTTCTTCTCACAACTAGGCAGATAACTTTCAATAACTACCTTGTGAGTGCATTTTCCTGGATAGTTATACACCTATTTACCAAAGTTTATCTCTGTATTTTGAGAGCAAGAATGATATTTATAACAATGCCAATAGCATTACTAAATGTACTGCCTACCAATATCAGATTAAATCTCACCCTTTGTGAGTACTGAAGCAATGGTTATACTACCTTTTCAGCCTTTACTGTCTGCTCTTCTCTTTCTTCCCTTGTTAAGTACTAAGCTTTATTTTTCCTGCTGTCCTCCCATTCCTAAACTGTTTTACTTGTTACATTCTATGTTTCTTGTTGGATAAAATTAATATTAATTTTGATCTACACTGCATGTTATTTCTTTATAGTATTATATCTATGCTTGTAGGTCCTTGTTCCTGCTTGTGCATTTCTTATGATAATTTAATTTTTATTTAGACTTTTCCGCTTTCCTTTTTCTTTCCTCATCTCTTAAGGAGCTCTTGATGGAGCCCTATTGGTCACTTTTTGTGCTCCATGTTTCTTTTGCATCATGAGACTCTACTGCTGTATCTTTAACGTAGCCTCTTTCAGTAACTGTGAGCTCTTGCATTTTTCCCCCCCCTTGGAATAACTTGCCAAGAGATCTACCCTTCCAGCTCCCTCAATTTGATGAATTTTGCTTCTTTTTGGACTCCGTTGTCCGTATTCAGCTGCTCTGATTCCTCTCTTTTTCAGATTTGTGAACTTCATAGACCTGTAATCACTTTAACCAAGATTTCTTTCTACCTCAAACTGCTCAACCAGATCCTCCCTATTAGTCAGAATCAGTTATAAAACAGCTGCAAACTTCTTAGTACCTTCTTCCATCTTCCTAAAAGAAAGTTGTCCTCAATATGTTCTGAAAGCCTACTTTTGTCATCCTGACATTATTTTGCAGCACTTTTCTGTGTATGATTCAAGTCTCCCATAGCAAGTAAGAGGCCACCCTTTGGATGCTTGTATTATTTGCAAAGATGTACCCAAAATGTACCAAGCCCTACTCTCGTTCTGATTAGGTTATTTCTGGCATATCTCTATTATGACATTGCCTTTATTTTTTTTTTTCACTTTAACTTATCCTTGAGATGTTCAATGCACCTCTCATTTCTTCTTGCAGTTGAGCAAGGATCTACATTTCTGATGCACAGTGTGGCATCTACTTCATTCTCCCTAGAACCTGTCTTTCATAAACAAAATGTACTCCTTTATCCCAGTAGTTAGAGGAAACAGCATGGAAACATAACCATTACTCAGCAGTCACAGGCAGCTGCTTAGTCCAACTGGGACTGTTTCTGTGTCATGTTCAATAGCTACCTCAGTAACTCTAGTAGTTCTAGGGAAAAAGAAGATTTCAGAAACTTCTTCAGTTTTGTCATACACTTATCTGCATTTTTTCATCAGAAGGAAAGGTTTCAACAAGGCTTGAGACTTAGCAAAGTTGGAAAATTAGTTTATGGAGCAAAAAAACCTTTTAATTATTTACACTATGCACAATTGTGGTGCATATTCCATTCTTAAATACAGACCTAACTGATCTGGATCTGGTCAGAAGATCTTATAATAAACAGGGATTGCATTATTACCAGATTTTAGGTGAGGAAGGCATGGGAATTTTTCAGCAGCATGGGATTGATTTTTTCCTTTAAAAATTTTAGCCTATTCCTGCTGCAGTAGGATCTCTTCAGCTGTGAGCAAATTTATTCCCAAAGCTAAATAAATCTTCATAAAACTGGTGCATTTCTCTAACCCAGCAGGGGTTATTTGGATTTCTATGAACAATCCACACCAATCCTGACATCATCCTTCCCATGTCTGCAAGGGTATTCTATAATTTCATGATGGAAAATACAGCTTCTCCCTGTCTGGCAAATAGTTTAAATCCAAACAACAGGGTATGACAGCTACAGAGCTTCCCTGGGATTATTGCATGATTATGGAAACAAATTCAGAGCATTTATCCCTGTGTCAGAAGTTATTCATGGTGTGTCTGATTCACTGGCACTGAAGAAACACAAAATTACTGAATGGTTAATTTGAAGGACCTCTGTCAATCCCCAATCCACCTTCCCTGCTCAGAACGAGGTGATCTATAGCACACTGCCCATGGATGTGTGCTGTTTACTTTTGAATATCTCCAAGGATGGTGACTCCATAACTGTTTCAGGCAACCTGGTCCAGGGTTTGAACAGTAAAAAAACCCTTTTTCTTGCATTTAATTGGAATTTCCTATATTTCACTTTTGCCCACTGCCTCTTGGGCCTGTCTCTGGGCACTAGTGAGTGGTCTGGCTCTATGTTTTTACTCCATCCCATCAGGGATTTAGAATTCTCTAGGCTGACTTGTCCAGCCCTTTCAGCCTCTTCACCTATCTCATCATCATCATGGTCTTCTGTCCTACTACCTTCAGTAAGCCTGTGTATGTCTGTTTTTCCCAGCCTCTTCCTTCCTGCCCATTTTTGAGGTTGACATTTACTTTCTTCTAGGAAAGAATCAAATGATGGGCTACTAAATGATGATGTTAAATGTTCCATAGTCTGATTCTTCAATAAGGGCAAGTCTTGTTGCTTCAGAAAACAACAGGAGTTGCCAGAGTGCTATGTGGGACCAGTCTAATGGTATACAGTCCATTTTCAGTTAGAGATGTGTTCACAAAACAGACTTTTTATTTTTGGCTAGAATTCACTGTAATGAGGGTCATATTATTTATTTCAGCCTTGATTTAAAAACCCAAACAGAAATACCCCTTGACAAAATTCAGTCCAATGATATTTCTTTTATGAAAAATATAAGCCTATTCAAAGTAAAACGCATAAATCATATCCTCTAACAAAACATTATTCACATAAAGGTGGGAGTCGTCATATTATAATATGAAATTGTCTCCTGAGGAACATGCTAGAAAAACCTTAACTTCATTCTGAATAGTACTGTTCAAAACATTATTCTTTCTGTAGAAAAACTGCACAACATGTGTCAGCAAGAGTATACTTGATGACAATTCACTGATCCATAGATGCACACAGGATACATATAATTAAATAGGGAAATTGTGAGTATGACCCTGCCTACTTACTCGGATTTCTTAAAAAATTAATTGTTATTTGCATGTCTGTTCCTCTTATAATGCAAGGTAGAAAGTTTTCCTGTAAACTTAAGATTATTTGGATTTGAAAAAAATTACACCAAGGGCAGTGCAAGAGTTGGCTGAGAACTGCTTTTGTTTGTTTGTTTTGTTAATGTGCCCTTTTTAGAAACTTCTGCAGCCTAAGAAATCAAAATAAAAATAATCTTTTAGATAAGAACATCATCTCCTGGGACCATGAATTTCCTTGCTTTGTAGAATACACAGAAGCAACCAGGACTGGTTACCTGGCTGTGGCTTCATTTTCTCCAGATAATGGAATGGTTCATACTAAATAAGTGAGTGAAATACATGCTCATCCTCAGTTCTCCCAGTTGCTTTTCCAGGTAATAGCCATGTCTGGGAGCTATGGATACAGGGAATGCTGTTTTGGTATCATCATTCCCAGAGCCTGCGACAACCCTTAGTAGTTTGGACCACAAAGTTCTGGAATCAGATAGTCAGGATGGGGCAGCAAGAATGGTGATTCATGGCGGACTTTCCTCAAGAGGGGTGGATATCTTTCCAGATGCCAGTTTGCAGTCTCCAGTGGCAGCATGCTGGCAGTCCCTGTGCACTGGCTATCTGCTCAGGCATGGCATGGACCCTTGTGGGCATGTGCCCACACAGGAGTGCAGGGGAAAGTTCTGGACAAGGAATTTCCCATTTTGCAGCTACACCTGGGCTCATGACTCAGAACACTTTTCTCCCCTTATAAGGCAAGATTTCATACTTCTCTCCAAGTGGTTCCTGTCCTCTCTCCATACCAAAAAACCAGAGCGGCTAAAAGCCTGTCTTCATTACTTGAGATAAAATCAATGAGAATAGAATGAGGCTTTCTGTGAGTTTAGATGGGTTTGGATTCACAGAAGGCATATTCTGCACACCAAGTATACATTACTGATTAAAATGTACTAATTGAAAAGGAAATACAAGCAATAATGCCAAAAGCTTTTATTGAGTAGCTGTCTGAAAAAACAACACTTGGTTGTAATGCAAATATGCCAACACATGCAGCCTTTCTTTCCAGGTATGTATTAAAAACTGTTGCCCTTAGACACTCTAACAATTTGCATATACAAATCTACTATGTAGAGAAAAAAAATGACTTGCATAATGAATTGCACACGCACAAAAAAGAAGGTGTGCAAAATAAACACATGGACTAGCTGAATACTAATTACCTATATGCAAAATCTGGAGACACTCAGTATGCAGAGCCAATCAGTTATCACAGTGAAAACCTATAACTAATTTCCTCCAGGAAGAAAATTTTCCATTAGTTTTAGTGAATTTATACCCATTATAGAGAGGTTATAGCTAAATAAATATTATTTTAGTTTAATTGGATTAAAAATTAGAAATGCAAATTCTGGTGCACCATGTCTCTGAGTCCTTGTCTCCCTTTTTATGGTAATGCCCTTCTAATGGTTTAAGCCTATGAAGAAAAAACACTGAAGATTTTAACTAGCAGCTTTGCAGGGGGGCAGAAAGGAGCAAAGAAGATTTAGTGGTGAAAAGAGCAAATAAATAGGTGCTCCAAGATTAAAAAGAGGGTAGAAGTGCATGCTGAGCTGTTGAAAGACCTCTCTGTGTTTAAAGAAAAATATTGTTTGGTTCTTTCACCAGTGCATGATCAAAATAAGAGGTACAAATTAGTTCATGGCTGCTGAAGCTACAAAACATCATGCAGAGAGCTGTCTTTGGGAACGTTTTAATGAGGAGAAGAGGTCATCAGACTGTGACATTGCTTTTCAGAATTCTTCAAGAACAACACAGACTTCCTGTTCCAAATGTGGTAAAGAATAAAACAACCTTAGTAGTAATCGTACAACTTTTGAACCGTGTTCCTTGGAAATACTGCACCGTGCTCATTTTGTAGCTTTAGTTAGCTATCTCAAAGGAACTCTTCCATATTTTCCATGTGCTCTTATTTCAAAAGTACAGTGAAATGATAGAGCTTCAACAAGGATTATATTTATAAAATAAAGTTTTATTCAGTCTTCTAAAGAGATTTTAATGTTTTCATTGCTCTAGGTGAAATGGTACACTGTGGCTCTGTTCATTAACATTTAGCATCAGTGCAAGAATCAAGGATTACCACATACAGTTTGAAAGGACATCCAAAATGACTTTGAAATTAAATTCACTACAATCTTAGTTTGCAGCATTTTAAACATGATTTTAAAATGTATAAGATAAGTTAATGGCATTCCAGGTCAAATATTCCCAGGCCAATAACAAGTTCGACATAGAATGTCATTATTTAAATTTCTGGCATACTGTATATGCTGACTGGGATTGAAGAAGTCCACTGTAAATTTAATAAATAAGATGTGTACTACCGTATATTTATTGTAAAAGAAGCTTCTTTAAGGATTTTTAGAAAGACTATCAGCAAAGACAAGATACTGGTAAATCAAATAATTATTCTAAGTTGTGAGTATCTCACAACTGGAATGGCATCAGGATTGCCAATAATTATTGAAAAAAGGGAATAGTTAGCAATTGGCAAGAGTTTTTACTCCTGATAAACAATTGCTCCTGTGGAGAAAAAAAAAAAAGGTGTTAAAATTATGATTTCTGACCCTCCTTTTCAAAGCTTTCTAACAGTAAGAAAGAATACAAATATATGTAAATAATGTTCATTAATCAGCTACTATAGATAATAATTTAGCTAAAAATTGACTTATATATTAATTAAAACAGAAAAAGCTATATAACAGGCCTTTCTATTTTTAGAATGATTGAATAAAATTTAATTTTGAAAGGCATCAGCAACAATGATATAAAGCTGGTGTAGATAGTATTGCATGTGGCATAGAAATTTTATTTTCATCCTTTTTTTGTATGTCCTTTTAAATTACAGTTGCTATGGCAAGGCAGTTAAGGTTAACGTAAACCATAATGAGCAACACCTGTCTTTTATTTTTCCGCTAAATAAAAGGGTAAAGCAAATTTGGTAATTGTCTTCTGGAGGCAGAAAGGAAATTTCTATCATAGCAGTTTCTCTCATTTTTTTCCAGAGTACAAGTAAATGTCCATCATAAGAAATATCTCATTCTAACCTGAAGATTTAAAGTCTAAAAAAACCCCCTTATATCTATTTGTTAACAAAGGTGTGCTCTCATTCAAAAATACATTTTAGTAATAAGTATTTATTTTTATGCCAATAATCTTACAGATTTAAATATTAATTATTGCCTGCTCATTGCACTCTGCAGCATTCCCACATGAATCAGTTTACTTAAGGATTGATTTTGTACTCTGTGGTATTGTTTTCTTGTCTTATATGTGAGGTACTAAATAGGCAGTTGGAAATATTTTACTTGTCTGTCCCATATCTAAAAAAATCCTGATGCAAATTTTTCCCACAAAGCAAAGGCTAACAAGTTTGTTGGTTTTCAGTTTAAACCTTTAATCCTGTTTGAATGGATTCATGTCTTTTTCCTTGATTTACCAGATTCTTCTGTCAGTGATTAGGGCCTGGGAGTTTGGGCTAAGCTGAGATTTCTCCTCTTTTTGTATGGTCATTCTAGTGCCCATTATTCTTGTCTTTTTTTTTTTTTCCCTTTCCAAGAATACCACTGTATTCTATTCAATAACCATTGCTCATTGAAAGAAGATGTCTTAGATAGCCAATTAGCTGTTATGCATAGAGATTTTAACCAGCATGGTAGCAGTATTTGTTACAGGACTGTAAGCAAAGCATTGAAAAATAAATGTTTAAAAAGAGAGGGGAGGAAAAGGAGATTTTGGATTTCTGAATTTTGCTTTCAATTATCCCAAACTACATCTAGAGCAGTAATGACAATGTAAGTTTTACAAATCAACATGATAGGAGAAAAGACTCTTTGATTCAGTGAATAAACTGTGATGTAGAAATCCTGCAGCAGTTTGACCAGTAAGTATGCTTTTATAATTAGAGTATCAATAATTCTCTGACTAAAGCAAAACTGTTGTAGGGTTCTTTGATAGGAAATGTTGAAGACTTTCATATAACTGTCATAAAACAAGACTACTGAATATTCCTAAACTGAATGCCATTAAATCCTGTTACTGACTTCATTGACTGCTACAGATATCTAACTTCTTATTATGACATTAAGGTGTAAGTTTTGAAAAAGCACCCCCCATTTAGAGAGAGTTATAAAATAAAGGGAGTATAATCTAGGAAAAAAAAAAATCTGTTACATATCTCTACATTTCTTTTTTTTCTATAATCAGAGCTTCAACTACCAGTCTTCTGTTAAAATGGTTTCTTGGTAAAGAAAGCAAGAAAAATACACAACAAAAAACAAAACACACAACAACATACAAAAGAAGTATTTAAATTTTTTTTTTGTTTACATGAAGTGATGTTCTTCACTAAATGGCAAATGTATAGCTTCAAAATGGAATGATCCATAAACTAAAATATCTGTAAGATCATAGAAGCATTGTGGTATATGTGCACAATATTTTGTGACATTAGCTAAGTATTTATTTGTACTTCTACTAGTGACTGTTAATAAGTTCATGGTTTTCATGCATATATTTTATCTTTTTAATCAAAACGTATGAACTGTAGTTTGATTTAAGCATATTCAAAAATATTTGATTTGCTTACATAAGCATATTGTTTAAAAGTTTTAGTAATATTTTTAAAAATTAATATATTTGTATAACTTCTGAATATTTAAAAAACTAATTGTACAGAAAAATAACAGATTGTTGTATCAATTTTTTTTTTTTTACTTTATTTTGGAAATTTTTTGTCCTCAGTGTGAACTTTTTTTTAGTAAACAGAAGTCTGCAATATTTTTGAAGCAGACTAATGTCTTATTTTGGGCAAGGTATTACAGCAGATCTTGAAAAAGAGAGGTCAAACCCTATAAAACAGAAAAGGTTTCTCAGGACTTTTCTATTCTAGAACATGATGTTTTAACACAAAATTTTCTATTAAGAGGCTACTCTAAATGTCTACTGGCACTAAAGGAAATGTCTTACTGAATTAGCTGCACCCACATTTTAATATTGCTGGGTTAAATACAGTAAATCTTGTTGGAATTTTCCTTAAAATGTTAATTCACTGGAAACAGAGCATTCCAGTGAGCTACACCAGATGGGTCCTTGGCAAGAAGATGTATATATCTATGTATCATTGTGCACTGCATTATTGTGCTGTGCATGCTTTATGATCTTGTCAGGACCTAAGAAAGTTATTTAACGAGCTTGAGAAACTCAGAGGGACAGGCTAAGTGCTGTACACCGCTATGGAAATACTTAAATAAAATGATTAGCCAATTAATAAAGTGCTGCTGTTGCCATAGGGAGCTGTGAGACATTTTACATTGCTGAGTTATTGTTTGAATGAAAAAAAACCCCTAACACTGGGTTTCTCTGCAATCACCACACATTCCATGGTACTTTTAGCAGGATGAGGAATGCTGAACTATACTCTACCTGAATTCTGGATGAATTTGTTAGGTTCAACACATCTGCAGGGTTTCTCACTCCATAACCTAGTGCACAGTTCTGATTTTATCTTTTAAAAAGCTGTCATGTGTCACAGGTTGCAACCTTCTGTAGTGTTTGTTTCTGTCATGTCCGAAGGAAGCTCCCAAGGTCCTTACAGGGAATCACTTCCATAGCTTGTGGATATTTCCTTAACTAAAAACCAAAACCATGACAAATTCTTGGAAGGAAATTCTTTGTACTTAAACAGGAGAGGCCATTTATAAATGTGTTTACAGGAAAAACACATGGGTGCATTGAGACAGGTGAACAGGGAGGATCCTAAATCATAGTAGCAGCTGTAATTAATATAGAATAATTCTCAAGAACTCAGTAACTGATATTTCTTCCAGTAGTGTTCATATATATATATATACACATATTGTTTATTTATTTATTTATTTATTACTCCAGATGTTAATTTGTATGCTAACAGTGCATATGTAATCAATCACTTAATTAGGTCCAAGGTTTCTAGAGCGTTGGAACTGTGTTCCAAGACAGGAGCACTGGTTCTGTCAGCAGAGAATAGTTGGAATGGCATTTAGTCTTCCCTTGAGAGTAATTCTTCTTGTCCTCAGGGCCCTCTGTGCATTCCTTCCATGCAACCCTGCAGGTTCATGCTCAAAGACTGAAAGGTGAAAGAGAAGAGGAGAAAACCTTTCAGAAATTTCACAGAAGCAGCCTAATAGACAGACACAGCATAGTGAGGCAAGGGCAGCACATTGCTTGAAGGAGCCCTGATATGTGAAGGTAAATGGTCTTGTCATTAAGATACAGTAATTTAGGAGGCCAAACTTCCATTTTGTAGCAGTCATGAGAAAAGAAACTGTATCCCAGAAGAAGAAGGGAATTGTTTGAGTGAAAAGTATTGGCCTGTTATCCCTGCAAATCCAACACAGAAAAATATTATTCATGGAGAATAAGTGACAAGAGAAAGACCCAGAGGGAAGGCAAATTGTGAGACAAAAAGAATGCACAAAATTCTCATAATTGGACTTATTAGCCTGATGCTGCCAATTTCATACTCAAACTGGTAGCATAAATGTAGTGACCATGTATCTATGGTGGCATTTATTAAAACTTAATCAAGGAGATTTAAAATCCTAATCTTAGGACTCAGGACTCATTTAAATATTATAACTATGGGTAGGCAGAAGCTTTTTAGGGTTTCACTTCATGACTGCTCATGAGTTAACAGAAGTTCTACCTGGTACCATGCACATATCATATCAAGCACCCAGTATGAGAAGTCAGGTGACATTTGCTTATATTTCTTTATAATCTACTGCAAGATATTTTTCCTATGTATACTAGAAAAAAGGTTTCAAACACTTTTCTGTTTCTCTTTGTCTCAGACTTTCAGACACATATTCCAGTTTTAAAACTGGGGTGTGTGCCTTGCATGTAAGCCCTTATTTTGAATACGAGCGATAAGAAACTATGAGTGGAGTCCACAATCTCTGAGTCCTTTCAGCTCCACGGAGATAGGTGTTTCTATTCATATTCCATGAGTCTTCTAGAATTGAAAAGACAAAAATAAAGCCTGTGAAACAGGAAGAATGCAAAAACTATCAGGTTTTTCTTCTTCTAAAGCATCTTTGAATAGTTACAAAATGGTAGTTTATAATCTTACCCAGGTCAAAGTTTGACAGTTTTTGCAGATATAATAACTATCTAGTGAGTAAGCTGCACAATTGTAAATATAATTTTTACAACATCATAGATTGAAAGAGAATTATGAGAGATCAATTGTCCTGAGAATTGAGCTCTGAATGTAGGAAGTATGTATCAGCATTTACTTGATAACGTAACTCAGCACTGAGACTATCAATCCATGCTCCTCACCCTACCAGCACCTACTGTAAGGAGCAAGCAAACCAGGCATAACAAGAAAATACATTTTTTAGTACAGGACACCCTTAAAGAGTGATGCTCAAAGACTGAAGTTATTGCATTAGAATGAAAATTATCCTGAAACCTACAGGAGGCAATACTTAGGCTGCATTAAAATATTTTTTAAAGTATCTGTGTATTCTGGTGAAACTGACAGAAGCACTTGATGTTTAGACTGTCTAAACTTATTAACCACATGATTGTTTCTGAGCTACTGACTGTTTTAGTTGAAATGTGATCATTGCTGGACGTGGCCCCAAGCAAATTTTTGTGTGCATGTTTTTGTACAGAAAGCACCTCTGAGAGCAGGGTTATGGACAAAATACACTAGGCCAGCATTAAAATCTTACACAGTTTTCTATTGGAAAAACAATTGTGCTACCATGAAGTAAAAATGGTACTTTACCTTTGCCCAGCAGGCTACTGATGATTAGAAAAATCTTATGTATATAAAACATAATAATGATGATGATGGTGAGAATAATAATAGACATCATCATATCATATTATTAGATTCAATAGTTATAATTACATATAAGTTTTTGGGATTAATTAAACTATAGCAACAAATCTCTTGTATTACTTGGAGCATTGCTGCAGCATGTATTTGCAGAGATGGAAAAAAAAATTTTGCACTGCTGATCTTTTGCCTGCTGAAGGTCACAAAATGAAGATCAAAGAGGTACTTCATCTTCATTTTCAGGACTCCCCTTAGTACAGGGACAGGGAGATGGAGAAGAACGCAAAAGCAGAAATGTCTCCTATTGAAAAGTTGAGAAATGTCAGGAACTTAACACTGGCCAGTAGGTATTCACACTCTCTGTGAATACTTGTGTGTTCAGGCTGTCTGTGGAGGAATTTTTGTGTTCTTCTTCTGATTTAATATGTAGCAACTGTGCTTCTGGTAACAAATCTGCTGCACACATCCTTGCAGACTTCTCAGAGAAAATATAAAACTAACAGGATTATGCCTTGCTCTCAATTTGTGTGGGTGGCTGCTGCAAGGATAGACCAAGGTCTAGAGCATGAAGATCTGTTTTTTTTTCCTATAGAAAGGTCACACAATGTATTAGAATGCAAGCTTCCTTGGGTCAGCCTGATATAACTATTCATGTCATAGGCAGCTTTTTTAAGCTGTATTTATCCATTTATCGAATGTGTTACTTTCTCTTCACTTCCTCCCTCAATACTTAGCTTAAAAAGTTTAATACTTAGAGAAAAAATACAACCAGATGTATTCTTCTGATATGCAGCCCATAATAATTGGTGTGATTCTATATACAATAAAGATATTTTTGTTAGTATTAGGTGGTTTTTTTCTTAATGTCTCACTCCCTCAAATTTTATGAATACAGTCGTATCTCATACATTCTGGCTTTCAAAAATAAAAGCTTTTGGCTTTTCTAATACTGACAAAAACCTGAATGGTTAAGAAGCTTAAACCCAAACAATTATTTAAAAAAAAATATTTCATGAAATTGCATGCTTTTTGTACATTATTGACCCCTATGGGTTCATAGCACTGTTTTAGATATACTATGCATAAGGAGAGACTGTCAAACTCAACTGACCTGAATTTGCATTCCGTACAGGACAGAATGTATTTTCATTAGAGGGTCCATGGAAATTGAATTTGCTCTTTGTTCATCTGAAAGACAAATATTCTATCAAAGGTCATGGAGAACATTGTATTGCATTGCCTAGTAGCTACTAAGGCTCTTACTGAAGGGAATGCAGAAGGCCCAGTTTGGGTGAGGAAGTAACCTGAGGTGGGTGCTGGAGTTTCTGGGTGGAAGTGGAAAGGACCGTACCACAGTCATGCCTTTTGACTGCAATGAGATGCCTGTGTGATGTGTCACCGTGCTTACAGTACACCTAGCTTTGATCAGGATGCCTGCAGACTGTCAGCAAAGTGGTGTACCTTGTGAGGTAAGCTCTGGGAATGCAGATGGAGAGGGCTGTCCCATATACACGGAATCTTTCTCAACATCTCCAGTCCATATATGGTCCCAGGCATTTAATGTAAACTAATCCTGCTGCTTCACTGAGACGGGAATTTCACAGTGTGGTGGCACAAATGTGATGTGACAAAGAGAGGTTACTTTTCCCTCTGTTTGAGGATTCTTGTGTCTTGACAGTGTATAGTGTACCAGCCAAAGGACTTGGTGTTTGCTTCTTTATTGTTGGTGCCAAAAAGTATTAATTTTTTATGGAGTTCCACAGTGCTTCAAGCATGTATTCTTACAGACTGTATTATAAATATTCGTGATTTTATCTTTTTGAACACCATTACTTATATTGATTAGTGGGTCATATTAATAGAAAAAAAACCAACCCCAACTGAATTGCAAAGTTACATTGTTCATCTTGACTCCAGAATGATGATGAAATTGGTTTCCCTCATACCTCCATTAGGAGCCCCTTCCCCAGGGCCAAACTACCCAGCACAGTGGGATCATCTGCTCCCAGAAGCCTCACACAGAAGAGTTGCCATTATGCTGGAAATTACCACATCTGGTTTTGGCTCTGTGAGCTGGAAACCTAAACCTCAGCATATAAACAGAGTTGTCCCAGGCTGAAAAGGAGCTTTTCAAATCAAACTACACATTCTATGTCAATAACCATCCTGATCATTTATGGAAAATGTATTATTTTTAAAGAGTATAAATAAATAAATAAATAAAGGAATAAATAAATAAATAAATAAAGACTATGATGAACACTATACATAGTATTCATAGTCCCTAATATCTTCATTAACAAAATTGACAGTCCTAATCAGCATTTGAATACACTAATTGGCCATGTGCAGTTCTAATTTCCACTTTGAGTGCTATAAGGCAACGTATTGCAGTCATGAACTGTGGATTGTTGCTAATATGCAAGATACCAGGGAGTAATTAATAAATTATTGCAAAATTACCATATATGCAGATATATGATTGGAAAAAAATAGATAAAATAGTATTAAAAAAAAAAGAAAATATTGAAAATTTAGTTTGCTTTTCAGGATAAAAAATTTAATGGTCTTTGATTCAAAAAACAGAAGATAGTCCATTTTTTCAGTAGTCTGGTGAATGGATTAATATTAAGGACCCTGGGACAAATACTGTAAGGAACACCTTCAAGACTGGAAAGAGCTGAGACAACTGAGGGCATCTAGAGCTGGTGATTCAAGGTTCTCTGTTAATTGCATTATGGTCTTTCTTGTCTGTTATTGTGTTAAAATATTAATGTCATGAATTATTGGGATGTTATTCCCTGTATTCCTGAATCTGCCTTTGACGCTGAAGGCAGGAAGATGCACTGAAGAGGAATTTTCAAACCCGCTTGCTAACTGAAGAGCACATGCCCTTCCAAAAGGCCATGGAATTTCTGTTCCATAAACACTTTCCTTACAATTACAAGAATATATTAGCTAATAAATTTAGATTGCAAATTGATGGTGGCTCTGATGCATTTTAGTTTGGGTAGAAAAAATGCTTGTGCTTATGCACGCATTCAAAAATGCTGCAAAAAGTTAAAACCAGCAATGTCACAAAATACAAGTGGCTATAGGCAATTTCTCACTAAGATAATCGTAAAAAGGTGACAGTATCTAGTTGTTATACATTGGAAAAGAGAAAAAATAGGTGTTACCTTACAAAAGTAAGTACTTTGTTACTTTATCTTGTGTACGCCTTTCCATGTTCTCTCCCCAGAGATGCTCTTCTCTATTTCCTCATATGAATGTAGTAAGTGACCTCAGATGAAGGTAACAGCAAATCACAGGGCTTTCTCTTTAGCTTCAGGAGGAGGCAAAATAGAGTGGCCACGTGCACAGACACCCTCTCTTCTGAGCCTTACTGATGCTGTCCTTTCTCTCCATCTTTTTTACACTTGTGCATTCGGCTGTATACTTCTCAAGAAGTGACACACAATGTTAATGGGAATGTATGCAGTAATATTTAGCTGTCCCATTCACACATGGTAAGGCTGACACCCAATGCAGTTGAAGACACTTCTGACCTAGAGTGGAGGTAGGAATCCCCCAGGGAACTCCAGGGATGGTGCTCAGACTCTATGTTCCCAACAGACACTGGCCACAACAGATCTTAGCAACGAGTGGTTGCTATTGTGTGTCACCACCTCCTGCTTTCATTACAAGAAACCCTAATTTTCACCAGAGTCCAGAGGTTCTTCCTGAACATACTCAAATGAAATCGGTTTCTTTAGTTCTAGGTTATTTCTCAAACATTGTTTTCTAATACTTTTGATTGCTAAAAAAACCCTGGAAATAGTATAGGTAGGCATCAATGAAATTATTATTAGGAGCTTTTCTTCAAAAACTTGTTTCTGTGAGAATGCTAATCAGGGAAAAAAAAGTTAGTACATGAAATCTTGCTACTGCCTTATCTTTGAGACTTACGTTTTCAAAAAGTTGATGGCAGGGGACTGTACATTTTCTTTGCTGCTACTCCAGCTTGATCCCTCTGCATTTTGCTTTTCAATGTCTTAAAATTTAGTTTTCTGTGCAGTCATTCACACTGAACCCTGAAAAGAAGATACTTATATATTTATAACAATAAAAGAGAAAGAATTTCTTGACTTTTATGGGCGTCTGATATTTTATTAGCCAGTCCACATTCACCCTCCCCCTTACTGGTCTCCCTGTGGTAGCTCTAGCTCTGCTGATCTTGTAGACAAATGATGGAAGCATCTGACTTAGAGCCTTTTAGAATCAAAGAAGATTGAAAGGGAAAAGACCTGCTAGGTCATTTTGTCCATCCCCTGCCAATACAGGATCATGACCTATTGTACAATAACTTCACTAATGTTTTGCCAAGTCTCAATTTAAACAAATCAAGTGGTGGGGATTATATCACTTTTTTTTTTCCCCTTGGGAACATATATTCTTGTTTTTCGATATTTTCTATGAAGAATTGTTGTGATATTCTACTTAATACTCTTAATATCACCATAATTACAAGAATAACTTACTTTCTTCTTTTAATAGTTGTTTCTTTCTTGGCATGCATGTTTTGAATATATATTTTAACATATATATTTATTATATATTTAATATATGTGTTAGAAGCACATATCTATATTAGAATCATATATGTTAATATATATTAGAAGTATTTAGCATGTAATTATTTTCAGCTTTCATCATACTCAGATCCTAAGTCCCTTATTAATACTTGCTGTTTATTTTAATTTAATTTCCTTTCACTTTATTAATCCTTCTGTTATAGACTGCTCGAAAATGTAATGCTCATTAGATTATTTTAGGTGTGATTCTTAGATGTTAGTGTTCTGCAGCAGGGCTTTTGTCTGAGTCATAAGGTGATGCATCTGGATGTGTATTTCCAAATTTCCTTAGTGTCCTCCCTTTTAACTTAATGCAGTCTTTCCAATTCTCATTCCTGTCTTTTATTGCACCTATATACCTTTCCCCCACTGCTGAAATTCTGTTTTATTTATTTTCTGTTAATTATGAATTATTTTCCAATTCTCAAGAAAGCCAACTTGCTCATTATCTTCATCACCTAGTTTTTTAACTCATCCTATTTAATTCCCTATGCCCTTTGTAGAGCTTAAAACTTCTCTTTTTCAGAATTTCTGCATCTTTTATTTCACTCAAACTGGAAATTAACGAACAAACAAACAAACAAACAAACAAACCAGCCAGATTTTGCATTTCATAAATTTTTAAAGATAAATTTATTTTACAGGAGTGGCAAGGACTAAACTGCTATTAACAGAAATACATGTTTATTGCTTGCTGTTGCTATAGATCAGAGTTAAGGCTACAACGGATTATATTTGAATATTTCCAAACCAGTATATATTTACTTTTCACTTGGACCTAACCTTCATGCAAAATTCTTATGGTATCTTTTACTTTGAAATAATGTATACATCGTTTCAATTTTAACAGAGTTTTCAATTTTTTTTTTGTTTCCATTGGAATTCTTTGACTTGATGGTCTAACTAGAAAATTTTGAAGGCCCAAAACTATAAAGAATAAAAGAAAAAGATGCTGCATGATGTTTTAAAAATTTCCTGGTACTACTTAATCACTTCTGAATAAAGCAAATTGTATTTGAAATTGCTGTAGAAATTAATAGGCTTTATTCTTTACTTTGTTTGACTGCTTCTAAGATATTGTACAAATCATATAAGTTAAGTTGGATTTCAGTTTCAAAATATTTAAAAAAAAAATTAAATAGTAAAATTTCTCAGATAAATGAATATTTTATAGATGGAAGCATGTTTGAAGTTTCTGCATGTCTTTTATACTTAACATTTGTGTATGTAAGTGTCCTCTTTCCTCAATACTATAACTAAAATATCATAAGTGTGTATTCCTTAATAAACACATATCCCTTCAGTGTCAAAAGTAGCTCCAGGCAAAAAATTGGCAAGTAAAGAGTTAACAAAAAAAATCAATGAAATGTGAGGACATCTGGTACTCAATGTGTACAAAAATTACATTTGTGTCTTTTAGATGTCTTTTATTTTTCTATTGCTCAGAAATAGATTTTTTTTTTGATTGAACATTTCCAGCCTTCCATTGACTGAAATAGATGACTGCCTTAGGGCATTTTTGGAAGGTAAAACTAAAAGAAAAGTGACTAAATTCCTTTGTTCAGAACTGCTGCTCTGCATATCCAGTAAATTTTTTAATACAAAGACATATCAGTCAATGGGGAGTTTAGTTTGCAAAAGGACTGCAAGATTAGGTTTTTAGTATGCAAGTATGACCACCAAACAGACATGGTAAGACTGTGGTGATCAGGAAGGGGCAGGAACAGTCACCTTCTCATTTTTCATATTTCAGAACTTTATAGGTATTCACATTGAAGTAGTCTCTCCAAAATAGGAGAGAGTGCCAGGGAGGTAAGGAAGAGAAATCGTTCATACTGCAGAACAGCTGAGAAGAACACCAGCTAGTCCCATGGTTAAGGCAGCCTGATGCTGTGGCACAAGAGCAAGGTGACTTTCTGGGCACATGGGAAGTCCTCAGTTTTTTTTGAGCTTTAGTCTGGAGTTAACTGCACACACCTGTGGCGCTGGTAAATAATGCAGGCACAATGGATCAAAGCCTTGCTTACGAAAACTCTCTGTGGCTAAGGAATGACATCAGAAGTCAGGTGATATAGTACTTAATTTCATTTTATTTTTGAATCAGCCCAGATGTGTTAGCTGGACTGTTCCTCAGCTTTCCCTCTTGTATCTATTAGAAGAGGCTGCTGTGAGAAGCGATGCTGCAGTTTTTGTGATTTATGTAACATCAGAGCTTTATCTGAAGGTGCACTGAAAGAAAAAGGCCGGATCCTTGTTCTATCTGTGGCCATCTGGGAAGCAGCTTTGAAGAGAAGGCCCTGGAGACTCTGGTGGGCTATGAGCCCACAGCACACCCTTTCAACAAGAAAGTCCAACAGCCTCTCCTTGGGCGCTTTAGAAAACCACACTGCACAACTGCATTAAGGGTGATCCTTTTCCTCTCAGGCTACGGCTCTGGAGCGCTGGGTCCAGGTCTGAGCTGCTTAATATGAAAGGGACATGGATGTACTGCAGTCAGCAAGGGGCCACAAAGATGCTGAAGGGCTTAGAGCTTGTGAGCTGTGGGAGGGTGAGAGAGCTACCATTGTTCAGCCTGGAGAACAGAAGGCTCAGGATAAACTTCATGTGTGCAAACATCTACTGGATGGAGAGGAAAAATGTGAAGCCAGGGATTTAGCGGTGCCCAATGATAGGCCAAGAGGCAACAGGCACAATTTCAATTCCTGCTGAGAAAATTATTTTATTAGTGTACATATGATCAAACATGGAATAGTTTGCTTGGGGAGGCTCTTTAATCTCTCTCCTCGATGATATTTAAAATTCAACATGGCCCTGAGAAACATCCTGTGGCTGATCCTGCTTTCAGCAGGGCAGCTGGTCTAGGTGATCCCCAGAGGTCTTTCCAACCTCACCCATGAAGGGATTCTGTGGTTCATAATAATAAACTGTGCTGGGGTCATTAGGGATTTTGGAATACTTCTTTACTCATTTTTAAATTTTCTTTTCACCCCCAGGGAAAATCATGTAATCAATAAACAAAAGGGTGCTCACACTGTGGTGTGCCACTTCCCTCATTTTGCTTTCTGTTTATCTAAAAGTGCTTTCTGTCAGGGCCTGGACCAAGGAAGGTCTAATGTCTCGTGCTGTTCATATTACATAAAATGTTCACACTGCAGTGAATCAGTGATTGTGTTCAAGTCTCATTGTGCTACCTGGAGTAAAGGCAATATACACCACTATAAATGTACTTTTATTTTAAAGGGTTGCAGGTTGATCCTACAATCACTTTCTATTGAGAGCAATTCTGCTATAAGGTTTTTCCCCCAGAGCTACTCACTTTTGAAAGGGTGACTCTTTGCAGGAACCAGCCCTTGTGTTGTATGTGGCAGTTTAGAAAGTGGAGGGTGAAAATATTTCTTCTTCTAAACACACGATGATAATGTGGATGGTTGTTAGCAATGCAATTCCTCCAGCAAATGGGAATGGTTACTGCATACAAAATCAGTTTTTCTTTCATTATTTTCAAGCAGTTACTTAAATATATATATGGTAGAGCAAGTAGGAAACAGAGTGGGGAAAAATGAAGGTTTCTCATTTCAATTATGGTCCTTTTTTTAACTGGCAGTTGTTCCTGTTTTCAAGTGTTTGTTTCTACTTTAATGAGGATACCAACTTTCATCCAGTGAGATGTGTGGGTCACTTTGTTAGCGCACTAGCACACACCAAGGCAACACACCAGCTGGAAATTTTGACTTTTAGCTGTATTATTTTTCCCCAGCAAATGGCTTTCCTTTTGACATATTTTAATGTACTTGCACACTGAGAGGAAGAGAGGAAGACTGGGTGAACAGAAAACAGACTGTTTTATTAACCCAGCAGTCACCTTTGAGATTCATACGTGTCCACTTTTTTCTTGCCTTTGTACCTAATCCCAAGAGCCTGGTACCTGGCTTCCCTTGGAATAACAAAGTCAGTCACCAACCTCCAAACATGATTGTTAACTGAATGCCAACTGTTTCTTCTCATATTTTTTCCCCTTCTTTTCTTTTTTTTAAATTTTTTTTTCCCCAATACTATGTTAGAGATTGCGTTCTTATGGGTGCCTCATAACCATAATATTAATTTGGGTTTATACTGAAGTTTTGGTTTTTTTTGTAATACTAGATGCACATTGTTCAAAAAATTAAATTGCTGGTTCTATTTTGTGTGTGTGTTTTGTAGCAATTTTTTCAGCTCTGCGAATAGTGGGAAGTGAAGAAAGAAAGCAATGCTGCAGGCACTTACTGGACTACAGTTTCAGCTCAGAGGAAAGCTACAGGATCAAAAGTGGCCAGACAAGCACCCTCGAGAAGCCCATGCACATTATTCACAGTGTCATATGCCAGTTTCACAGTATCCTGCGTTCAATGGATTTTTTCCAATGGGAACACACTTTTCATCAGACAAAGTTCCAGCAGTCTCAGAGGTACCTGTATTACCAGTTGATATTTACAAAGCAGATTTCAGAATGCTGTGTTATCTGCCAAAAGCTATTCTTAATTGTAACACATTTAGCTCATTTTGGAGTGCACCTAAATAAAATCAGGAGAGAGGTGTGGGTGAAGCTGATGGAATTAACAAGTTCTAAAAAATAAGTAGGGCTCAAGCAAGTAAATACCAAGGTATTAAACTAACTAGGTCTTGTCCCTGTGCTGCCTCAAAACATGTTATTTAAATCATTAATCTTTGGATCAACTCATGGTCCAGGAGTGACAATTTATACTCTATCTTCCTTTCGAATAGTGGAATGTCTCTGGAGTTTTCTTTCAACACCAGCATGTATATCCAGATAGCAGACAGGCTAAGATCCAGCCAGAGGGCAGTGAGAGCAGAGTCTAGCAGCTCCATGTTTGCTTTCTTGCCCTGTGTCAGAGCAGGCAGCATGTCATGACAGAGATGCAGCAACCTGGTAAATCTGTGCCTGACAGAAAAGGTTTTGGCACCAGCTGTTCAGGAATACACTTTTATCCTGCACTGTTGTTGACAGCCTGGGGCAGTTCTGGGCTGTGGTCTGGTCCCCCATCTCCAAGGATGGGTGATGGACAAGTGGTTTGGTGCAGTGGCTGCAGTGTCCAGGACAATCTTGCACAGGCTATCTGCTCCTTGGCCTTAGCAGAGCTGCCCCACAGCCACATCACCTATGATGAGCTGTGAGTTATCAAGTGGAGGCTAAAAACCCACCACTGGACAGATTAAATGATGCTGCCATATTTCTTTCTATTTGGAAGTAACTGTGGTATTTAAAATACCACATGGTGGCAGCTGTTGATAAAGGCTGGTACTAGTTTGTTTTTCATTTTTAAAACTGAGGAATTATGCATTTCAGTAAGTGGAGCAGCCAGGTTTCAGACATTTCAGACATGTTACATCAGGAATGTTCTGATAACTTGGTATCTGATGCACTGAACCTTTTTTTCCTAGTTAGCAGTGGGACCAAAAATAAAAATATAAATAGAGATTCAAACTCTGAATCCAAAATGAATATTTTAAACCTTTCTTTGACTGCTAATAAACTTTCCTTCCAGTTCTCACCACTCCCTTTCTCTTCTGGGCTCTCTCCACTCTCCTTTTCCTCCAGTATGCCACACTGTAGCCTGGGGAAAAAAAGTTTCAGAAAAATAATAAAGTTTTTATTTATTCCTTACAGCTTTTCTGCCCCTGTGGGCATTTGTCTGCCTGTCTGGCTAATGTGCTGTAATGAATCTGCTCTCTGCCATACACACACATATCGTCCTATCAATCAGGCAGAGGAAATGCTGAGTATGGTGAGCACTAACAAGCACTCAGAGGGGTCAGTACACCAGTGCACTACAGTGGCACGCTACTTTCCCTACAGGCTGCTTTAATTGGGGAAACATGAATGAGGCAGCATGTGGCTGGCACTATCTTCTTGCCAATCTGTCTTCTTTGGCAAACTGACCTTCTCTGCTTCACCTTTCAGGACTAAACCTCCTCTGGTTCCTGCTGCAACACAAGTCCCTCTCAACCTCGTTGGAGTCTCTGGGTTAACTGGGGCACATGGAACTGCTGGGGGAGCTTGCTTGCAGAGGCTAGAGGGTGATCAAAGGGTGCTGCAGAGCCTGTGGGGATAGCATTTCTTTGCAGGTCAGAAATCACAATGCAAATAGAAGTGGGAAAAGATGGAGAAAAGGGGGTTGAGGAAAATTAAAGCAAGGGGGAATAGGAGAGAGAAATGGTGAAAGAAACAGGAGATAGGGAAAAAGGAAGGGTTGAGGAAAAATATTGAGAAAACAAATAAGAGGAGAGAAATAGATAAAGAAGCAACAAATAAAAAGGATGTGGAAAGGCACATTAACCCTGGAGAGAGAGGTTCAAAGAAAAAAGAAAAAAAAGAAAAAAAAGAGAAAACCAAAAATATTCCTGTACTTAAATCAGGGCAGACAGGAAGCAACACCTCCAAAAAAGCACGAAGAAGATCAGAAGACCAGAGGTGTTTTTCATGGCAGGTTTCAGGATATAGACGAGAAATTGTGTCCAATCCATAATTAAGTGGTAGTATTTTAAGTTACACACCTATAGAGAAGTTGACTTCTAGACATGATTCCTTTTTACCTTTCTGGGGTGCCAGTGCACTGTTAAGGACTCACTGTCATTGCCCTACCGTACGACTTACTACTGAGTAAATTTTCTACTGGAGGTTTCTCAACAAAGCCTTTGTTGGCTGTTAGGAAGGAGAAAAGGGATTTGTTGAGAAGAATGGAGAAATTCCTGAGGGGCAATAACACATAAAGTGAGATCTTGGGGTTAATAGCAAGTAAGGAAGGATGGAGACTTGTACCTTTTGGCAAGTCTCGAATTTTCTTTGCCTAGTTCTTGTGTTTACAGATGTAGCATGTTTGCATGGCAGTCAAGTGGTAAGAATATCTTAAAGCAGTTTTTCATTGCCCAGAGGGAACACTAGTGGGCAATCCATCTTGAGTGAAGATTTACCATAGAATGCCATTGAGAACACTGTCTTTGATATCAAAGATTTGAGAAGTAGCAAGAAAGGGTTAGTTTGATATTTAAAAAAAAAAACAGTAGCAAAGGCCCAAGGAAGAGTTTGAAGACTGACGACTCTCTTTGCAACACAAAATTTTGATTTAGCTTAATTTCTGTGTAGATTAGGGGAAGTTACCTGTGCTCTTCAGGTAGGCAGGTTAACCTACAGAAATACCCAAGGCAGTAAAAGAGCCAGAAGACTTCCCCCTGCAGTACTTGTAAGATCTATAAAGTAAGAAGCTTTGGCTTTAGCAAACATCATGATGGAAGGCCTTGAAAAAAAACACAGATGAAAGTAGGATGCCATTTGTAACTCAAAAAGTGACTTCTGCTCTTGAACGAATGCCGGATAAGTTGAAAGGCGGTATGTTATGAGGAACGCCATCCATCAGTCACTGGGCAAAGTTTACACCCTGCTGCCTTTTCTTTAGGAGTGTTCCACTGTATTAGAGAAAGTTCACCTTAAATACTGACTAGGAACGCCCTTTGGAGGGAACAACTGTTGTCTCTAGGAGTGGTTCTTGTCAAATATTAGTTTTATGGAAATTTTAGTATCTTTTTTTCCTTCAACATTTCAGTTAAAACAAACTAACAAGGTAGAATAAAATTGAATAGAACAGTTTAGATTGGAAAAGACCTTAAAGAACATGAAATCCACTGTTAACCTAACACTGCCAAGTCCACCACTAAACCCTGTGCCTAAGTGCCACATCTACACCATTTTTTGGGTACCTCCAGGAATGGTGACTTTGCCACTTCCCTGGGCAGTCTGTTCCAGTGATTGACAACTCTTCCTGCAAAGGAATTTGTCCTGATATCCAACCTAAATCTCCCCTGGAGCAACTTGAGGCCATTTCCTTTGTTCTGCTTGGGGTTCTTGGTGCTGGAAACCTGCAACTCTGTCAAAGACCTTGATCAATTGGAATTGAGCAACAATACAGCAAAATATTAAACCAAATTTCCATATCAAAAATGTGGTAGCTGGACAGCAGGCCTGTAAGGCTTCACAAACTAGACTTTAACCTAACTAATTGCACCTATAAGAAAATCTGTCAACCTTTCCTAAAAATAGAGTCCTATAACAGTAGAAGACATCTTATTTCCCCTAAGAAAAAAATCCTAAAACTGTAAAAATTACAAACATCTATATAAAAGATCCTAAACCATGAAAAAAAAATACAAACAATATCTAAAAAAAATCCTCTAGCCAACATGTAAACCTAATAATAAACTAACCAATCCAACTAGTTACAAATCAATTAAAAAGAAGTATAATATATTTATAAAACTCTTTATAATAACATGTAAAAATGGTACCAACACCTTTTTTCACTACATGAAAAAGAAAGTGTCTCATTTTTCTAACACAAAAACATAACAACACATAAATGCATATAAATAAATAAATAGTCATTGAGTACGACTAGGGATACTGATTTAACTGTGTCTCTGGGGCTGATCTGACCATTACTGGGCCCTCTGTCAATTCATACCACCACAGATCCAGTAGGAAGCTGGTAGGAAAGTGAGGACTAGCCAGAGACCAGTAAATCATTTAGTATAAAAAATATATATAAATCACCATGAAAAATTTTGGGAGCATTATATGTTTAACTAGTGCAAAATGAAATTTAATGGCAACTCACAGAAAATTCCCTCAACAGCTAAGAGGAAACAAAACACTGAGAACATGCTCCCCAATATACCTAGCAAAGGTATGCCGCAGACAGTGATTGGAAGCTGATTTCAGGCACCTGAGTAATGAGTAATTAAATAAGAGTAATGTTTTATTGCATACACTGGGAAAAGCTCTGCCTAAGAATCTGCCTGTTTATTACTTTAAAACCCCCCACTCTACTATTTTTTCTCAATGAGTGGCTAGGAAGAATAATATTGTTTCAGTGACCTGGGACACGAAGGAAGCTTGAAGATAAGCTTCTCACAAGCATCTCTGTCTATAAATGGCTGTATTTCTTTTAAAAATAATTGTTTTAGGCTGTTGGGACTTAATTTTAATACTTTGTCTTTTGAAACCTTTCTGAAGGCAAATTTTGTATTTAAGGACAGAATAGGTCTAGTCCAGACATTGCTAGCAGGGAAGTCATGGCTTTTTAAAAGTATTCTGGAAGTCACAAATACCTTTAATGTCCTGTGCTGCCCACCTTATCTGCCATGTAGGGAGTCTCATTTACCCAGTGTCTGCTATACTGGCATCTTTCCAGTTTGTTTTTTAGATGTGCTCTCTTGATTGCAGCTACTCCTGCACTTCATACAATAATGCAAACCCTTTCTTAAGCTGATATGGGGTTTTTTTGTGAATTGGCACATAATTTGAAGTATTTTTGACAGATTAGGAGCCACTATGAAAGCAAGAAAAGAACAACAGTGTCTTACGACTCCTGCAAAAAACCAGATAATTTAAAAGCCAGAAAATGAACCATTTCAGATCCATTTATATGTCCCATCTGCCTCCACAGGCTCTCTAATACTGTTATAGGGCTTTGCTCCAGGCCACAACTGCTGTGTAAATGATGTAGTAGCAGCACACAGAAACACAAGAATATTTAAGATAGAGTAGATCAGCTGTCCACAAGCTTTAATAATCTGTTTCAGAATAGCTTGACTGGGCTCTCTTCTACCTCTAAAACAAGTGTCTACATCTACTTAGCAAGTTTTGTTACCGTAGGGCAAGTAGATCCATTTAAGATTTATCTGGCTTGTCCTAGGCATGTACTACAAAGTAAGATGGATTGCTCAAAGTGATATTTTTCCCCCTGTTGAGTGAAAAAAGTCTAGATAATTAGCTTGGATGTAGGTATCTTTATTTTGTCATAAACACAGTCAAATAAATTCCTCCTCTATATTTTTTGCTTCAGAGAAAGTATAGAATTTTCAAAACTTCTTATTATAAAACTTCTTAGTTTATTATTAACACTTTGAATTGACTTATGAGATGATGCTTGAGGGTTAAAATTTAATTTCATGTTAAATTATCACAAGTAAAGTAATTGAGATTTGCTATGCTTTAAGTCTGCCTAGCCTTTTTGCTGAAGCAGTTTGTAGCAGCAGGACTGTCTGTCTCTGCTGCTTGTTTCATGGCAGTCACTTAAAACACGTTACTTTTTACTTCTATGCATTATATTATTATTTTTTTAAATAATACTTACAACTATTAAGAAAATACTTAGATTTTGTATTACTATTTCTATCATGAGAGGAAGTATATAGAAAAGAGGAAGGATGGAAAATTATGTGAAGGGGTTCATAAATAGGAGGGGAAAGGGAATTGGGAAAAAGAGCAAAATACATTTTGAAAGATCTAGAAAGAGGAGGAGCAGAATGGAGACTAAAAGAGATGAGTAAATGGGAAATAAATAGAGAGACCTGTGTAAGATCCTCAGGATCACTCATTATTTTGTAGAATTTCATAATATCTCTTCTTTTTTTTATTTTTCTCTTTTTCAAACTTCACAGACTTAATCTTTTTAACCTTACAGTGTCTAAAGTCCACAATCTCTATTCTTTCTCCCATATACCACACAATTTTTTTTCATTTTTAAAAGACATTTTTATTTTTGCTTTGTCTCTTCTTGCACACACCTCTACACATCTGAGCACAGTTGTTAACCTACATCTGTGTGATAATTCTTGTGGTATGGAAACCATTGATGTCACTATGACTCAGAGTAAGTTCAACAAGTCCATTGCCTTCAGTAGTGGAAGAGAGCATTAATGCTGAATCAAAATTTGATTTTTTTTCTCAAAATTAGAATTACAGGTAACAATCTTTTAAAGACTTGAAGCTGTCTACTTTAAGGGTGGTTCTTTTTAGAGTCTGTTCTGATTCTTGGTATGAAGGAGGCAAAGTGTGGAAGACAGATGTAAGAAGAGAACCAGTCATGGTTTAATCACAGGAGGTCCTGATTTCTTCCCGTATATTCTCAGCAGTGAGTTGCCTATCCACACTTGCACATTTAACTATGTCTAGGACACATCCAGGCAGTTGTACTGCTAGGACAGTCCCTGGCACAGTTCTAGCCCATTCCTGTGAATGCTGCTCCTCACTGATGTTTGGGTGTTACAGCATCCTGCAACTCAAACAGCATTTTGAAAACAGCTGCATTCTTCTAGTTGTCAAAGGCTTCAATGACAAAAATATGAACCCATCCATGACTTCCAGGCTCAGTGTCCACCTTCAAGCCTAAGTGTATCAATTTTATGAATAAAATTACTGCTTGAGAGGGTCCTGTAAAACTTTTCATTTGACAACCTTGTGCTGCTCAATGAATATTTTAAAATGGGTGGTGCATAGGGGAGGAACCCATTTGTAAGACATAAGCCATTTTTTTTTCTCCCCATGAAGAATATGAACAGGTCCCAGACAGAATTAACAAAGACTTTGCAATTGTAAAGTAGAGAACAATGGTGCAAACACTGCTCTTTCTACCTTGAGAGTGTTCAGGCTTTTCCAGTGCTAATGAAAGGAGACTCAGTTTCTTGTCACCTGCAGCAAAGAGAAGCTCCACAAACTCACAAAGAAGATCAGCATTTTTTGAAATGCTGGCCTAGGATTAAAAACATAACAGGATTCCCCGCTCCTAGTGACTTCAGTGAAAGGGTGAGGGAGTTAGGATTCCAACATAAATCTACACTTGATTTGACAGTCATACTATTCCTGAACTAACAATGGCAGCCAAGGAAGAAGTAGTCAGGCTGAAGGGTCACTAGGGAAAAAAAGGAGCTTTGAAAGAGCAGGGCTAGTTTCTATGACAAGGGCTACAGTAATTTAATTTTGAAGAGACCTGACTGTTCAGATATTAAGTATTACACACTGCATTACTAATTACGTAACAGTATGAATGATTCTTATACAAGTGTTTGCTAAACCACTAATTCAGATTTAATGAATAACCAATGGCCTTTTTTATAGGAGGGAATCCCAAGCTTAATTTCTGAGATTAATCTCATTTAAAGCAAAAATTGTCTTTCTGAATAGCTAGTAGTATTCAGCTTAAATTAGCATCTGCTGAAGTGAGCAGTTGAGCTTCATCTGACATTTATTAGGACAAATGCATAAAGGCTGTGCTGTGGCAATACCATTTAATTGTCAAGGCAATTAGTTGCCACTTTGGATAACAGAATTGTCACCAAGTTAAAAAAAAAAGGGAAGAAGACATGGCAGAAATAGTTTCCTTTTTAACTGGAAATTGTGTCTGAATTTTGTATTATTCATAGAAGTGAGACTCTGATGGCATAGGTCAGACCCAGACATAAGAGGGTAAAAGTTATCATTTTAACAATGGTTGATCTTTTTGTGACTTCAAAGCAAGTCTGAATTTGATAAAAAATTATAAAAAATCACTGGATGCTAGGCTAAAATTCTCTGTAGTGTTTATAGTTTCCCTTACCTCCCTAGAAAAATCAGGATTATTTGTTTTCTTTTCAACAATATGAAAATATTTAAAATAAAAAAAACCCTCATACACTATTTTGTGAGCCTTACTTCATTTGCATGTGTAGATCTTCTTAAGCAAATCATGTGTGCATGACCCTTACCTTTCACTATAAGAGTTTTCTTAGTTTGAAAAGGATTAATATGGTTATATTCCTTCAATATACAAGTAAACTGGCCCCTGGCTGCATGAGTCTTCTACTGTGCTCATTATTGTTCTTTCTGTTCTCAAATATTTTCTAGAGAAATTTGAAGTCAGTTTTGCATATCTGCCATGTAATGTTAACAGAGTAAAGCCACAAAAATACAGTGTAGAAATGGGATCTTTGCTCAAGGGTCTGATCAAAAGTGCAGTGTCTGGAAGTCTACACTCTGGCAGCTTGTACAATGGCTGGCCTTTGGATTAATATAGGAATGCAAAGCTACAAGTGCTTAATCTTCATAAAGAATGACAACCATCTCTGAATGGCTAGAGCCTGCACATTCATCCCTTCTTCTCGGCTCCTCACCAAACTGTGATTTATTGGTTTCAGTTCTGCCCAGATCAACTTCTACAGTCCATATTTTTCATTTGTTGGCCATTTCTGCATCTGGACAGATCTCAAAAGGTTATTAGGTGATTATCTGCCTTATAAAGGGGAAATTAGGGAAATTTTAAATTGAGCTCTAGGAAGAATTTAGTGAGATTTTTATTTTGGCTATGCTGGAGACCTCTGGGCTATGTTGTGATCCATCTGTGTAGAGGGAGAATTTTGCTTATCTCAGTTGCCATTTACTAGCCTTGCAACAGTGACAATACATCTCATATACTCTTTAAAGAATATTTCCAACCATCTCCCAAAGTTCACTATGTTTTTACCATGAGGCAGATGATCCTGCCTATTTTCTGAAAAGTATCAGACAAGATTAGGTTAATTAACAGCTGAATGATAATTTAGTTAGCTTCCATACATTATTTATTTCTGAGCAAAGGTCTAGAACTTGTGGAGACCAGCACTTCAAAGCTTGGGAAAGTAATATTTTCTTTCAGAGGCAGGAAATTAAAAGTTGGAGCTACAAATGAAAGATTCAAGCCTTAAAATGTATAGATCAATTGATTTTAGATTACAATTGATTTTAGGTTAATTTCTTTTGTTGGAGTGAGAGGCAAAYATATTGAAATGAATGGAAGCTCCAGTTAGCGTCTATGTAGTTAAATCAAAMTGAGATATGATTGCAGTAGTGTCAAGATGTTGTGATTTATCTGTGATTACCTGCAAGTCCAGCAAAACAAGAGAAGCTGACACCAATAAGATTTAAGGGATTTCACACTTTTCCCATCATGGTGTTTCTGCTCCTTTTATTGTCTGCCTTCTTCTGAATGCTTGTTGATCTCTGTTGTGATCCAGACTACACTGTCTTTACTCATAATGATTGCTGCTATATCTCTCCCAGGAAAAAATTTTCTTAGTGAACTTAAACATAAAACAAACCTCCTTGGTGACCAACTTTACCCAGGAAGGTACTAATATTTTTTTTTGTTTGTTTGTTTGGTTTTTTTTTTTTGTTATCAGTCATTATTCTAGGGCCTAATTTTTGAAATGTGCAACAACGGATGCTCATTTCAAATCTCTGTACCATCTTCCTGTACTGTTTTGAAAAGGGGCCTTTAGACATTCTCTGGTATTTCCTGAAGTGCATTTTTCCAGAAATCCAGCACATGGTTATTTTCAACAGAAATCTGTGGACAGCCTTGGTCTTGATTTCTCCACTAGCTGGAAAGAAATAAAAAACTAAACTTGTCACTTCCATCTGTCCTGACTCACAGCTGGTTCTGTATTGGTTTAGTTACACTTCAAATGTTCTGGTGTATGAGCTTTGATCAGTAAAACATGATTAAGTATCTCATATTTTCCTCTGAGAAAAGAATATAAACAGCTCTTTGTAACAGACGTCAACATTTTTTGATTTGACAGGGTATTTTAGGATATTGAAATTTTTTTTTTTTTCAGAAGTCAAATGTATGCCTTAAAAAAGAGTCATCTTCAGTTTGGGCCATTGTATTATAAAATGTACCAGTAGTTACTCAAAATGCAGGGAGAATGAAGTCAATTGCCCATCAAATGCAAATACAAAATAAGCCACAAACAGCTCAACATGAGCAAAGAAACACAAGAATTATCTTCCATAAATTCAGTTGCCTGCTGTTCACTTCTGTAGTATAGAGACACTTTTGTCCACCTAACACTTATGTTTTGTCCTTTCTCAGGAGAAAGCTATTTGAATGCAACAATTTGAATCTGTGTGATTGCTTAAAACTCACAAAACTGAGAACTGTAGAAATTGGTTATGGAGAAAAGAGTAATAAACAGAAATAGATTTGGTGCTCTATAGAGGAGAATACCTGTTGTGAATGGCAGCAACTTTCTAGTGTCCATAAACATAGAGAAGAAAAGGTACTGTTATTCTACAGCCATGACAGTTTTCAAAGTAATGCTACCTGCAGAGGTTGTCAAGAAAGCAGAAAAACCACAATAACCCCCACATCTCTAGCATTCCACATTCCACTTATTTCACCCAAGGCTGCATATTTATTTTGAGATTAATTTGGTGCATGTAGTGTACATTTGCCAAGTTTTTTTTTTTTCTATTTAAATCTTCAATTCCAAAGCTATGTATTAATCCTATTACTGCTAATTGAGAGAAGTCTGCAGTCTTTTTGAGTTAGGTGAAGTTCAAGTTGTAATTGGTATCAAAGAAAGGCACAGTGCAAGAACTGAATATTAATATTAACTCTTGCCATTTTATTATTTCCACTTGAAAATCACAGCAGTGGTTAAAAGACCTTTTTATGAGTTCATGAGAGTAGTGAATTGGAGACTATGGGATGAGATTTTTCATCCAGGCAGCAAGATTGACAAAAATTGCTTTGTAAGAAATGTAAAAGAAATATTATACTGGGGCCCAGTAGTACTGGTTATAGCCACTGGTCTCTCAATATTCCCATTATGAAATTTTCCTTGTAGGTTAAGTACCTTCACTGTAAAATTTTGCTCAAGGCTAATACAGCATACAAGGTTCTAACCCAGGAGCTATTTTGTGCCAAATCTTCAATTTAGCCTTTTGCAGATAACTGTACTTTTAGATGACGTTTTGAGTTCGAGTACTTCTTAAACTGTTTTTTAAAGCAGAACATCTCATAAGATATACACACAGTGGTGGATTAATTTCTTACGATAGAAAATAAGGACAAAGGCCACCCAGGACAAAGATGATCACTTTGATATCAGATCCCTAATCAAGTGCATTTATTTGTATATTTGTTCAAAGACACAAATGGTGAATTTTTTCAAAGGTCAAAGAAATTAGAAGAAAAATGACCATTGACTTGGTGGTCTTGGAAATAATTTCTACTCCTGACTAAACAGTATTTGGAACACTAGTTAACGAAGAATTTCTCCAAGTTTTATTTTGTCTATTTTTCTGAGATTTATGCATTGGGAATTACAGGCTCTGGCTTTAATCATACCCATAGAGCATGTTCACTATTATACCCTTGGGACTGCTATAATCAAACCTTTGTGATCAAACTGGATGGAGACCAGAATGAAGGAATCATTTCAGAACTGTATCTTGTTGAAATATCACAAAAACCATGGGGAAAAAGGGGTGCTTGAGAGGAAGAAAAATTATGAGAGGCAATGTTGGAAGTCATAGTAAACAAGCAAAGAAAGCAAAGAAGAGATAAAAATTAGGGAGAACAACACTGAAAACAGTGAAAACAGTAGCTTGAAATACTGCATTTTTACCACTCACTTTGCCATCTCATTAGAGATGACAAATTGTGATAACAAATGATTATTTTTTCTATTGAAAGTATTTTCCATCACATGAACGTTGAAGATAGTGTAATTGGTCATTTGACCAAAATGTGTAACAGCAATAGTAGAAAATCTGGTTCCAAAGGGAGGTACTTGATTCTAGACACTTGCTCTGTGCACTATGATTTCGGAAAAATGCACAGATAATCAAAACTTTGTTTATTTGCAATTTTTTCCATTAATATTTTATATTAATTTACATCAGTGTTTGTTACATTCAAAGACCTTGTAAGCTCAGGCCAAAAGTGGCTATAGTCACAGAATAAAGTGTGTGAATAATGAAAATATAGATTGCATTAGGTCTTGAGATAAGCTATGGTTTCTAACACATAGAAAAGGAAAAAAAAAAAAGCTACTACAACTTCCAACTGACTTAGTGAGAATTTTGTCTTGAAAAATTCAATGGAACTGAATAAAAATAAGCAATATCATCCACTTCATACTACTGAAAATATGGATTTCATGGGTTAAGTGATAATATTGATAGTTAAAATATATTTCTTACTTAGTGCTTGAAGAATCATCTAGTTCATTCAAGTTCCAAAATTACTTTCCTCTCTAGATTTTTTCTTCATTTAGTAAAAATACCAACAAGATTTGAATGCAAGCATTCAGTTTATACCTTTTGAGGGTTGGGGGTCCTTGACTCCAGTATCCTTTTCTATATATTTATGTTAAGCAATTTTCTGGCCTCCAGTGACATTTTGACAATATCATATAAATTGTAAAGTTTCATGCCCCACAGTCTGACTGTGAGGAAGGTGTCACATGTCGCAGGTAAAAATTTAAGATGCAGAGATATAAATTCATTTCCTCATAGCATAAGGTTTAGCTTCCACTAATACTTACATGGATCCAGCTGTTTTGTCATGTAAATAATAGGCATCTGATTAAAGTCAGTTGCCCAAGTCTCCTTCTGTGATGAACATAAGAGAGGAGGATGTCAAGAGGAATTAAAAGAAAAAAAAAAAGGAAAAAAAAAAATTCTGCTTTTATAGGAAGTCTCCCAGGGGTATCTGAAAGTGATTCACTTTCTGGAGATTCTTTCTCTTGCTATTGTCCAAAAGACAGACTTTTTCGTAATGTAGACTAGAAAACTACCTCTTAGAGATGAATGTCACTTGTGATGAATACTCAAAATTATCCAGGGACTCAAGTTCAGGTAGGAAATTGCACCTGAATCTTTAATGTCTTTGAGTAACAGGTAACCACTGAGCTATTCTTCCTGCAACCCAGATGATCTTCCTCTAGAGACTGAGTCCACTTCTCTTATAGCCAAGTGAAGCAGGAAGCCTTTTCTTCTCTTCAAGTCAGTAATGTTCATTTCATTCTTTCACAGCAGGATTACAACAAATACTACTCCACTAATGACTGTGAGATGCCAAAGCGTTTTTAGGATAGTGATACAGACAACTTTACCACCTGCCTGACATTGTGCTCATCTTACACTGACCACTGGTAGAAGTAGGACAAGATGAATTGATAATGTGATGTCTTCTGATATCTAACACAAAATATTTCATATTAGATGTTGTGTGTTAACTTTCTGTAATACCCACAACGTACAAATTTTCTACAGCAGTTGTGCGGTGAAACAAATATCACTTCCCTACAGGCCGGCTAAGGATTGCCACGTGCAAGCCAGAAGAACTGAGATCAATTTCAAAGCCCACTGATGGCTTTTTGACTTTATTGAGCTTTACTTTCAAGTCTACAAAAGCAGAATTTTTAGGGTTATATGGAGAAACATTCTGTTGCCAGATAGAAAAATAGCTGTGAAAACATTTTGAAACCTTTCCAGCCAGTGATACTTTCAAGAGGCTTGGTCTGACCAGACACTCCAGTGATTTGTACTTAAAACATTATTAAAAAAACATGCTATGGAAGGCATTATTTAGGATCACAGGCAATAAAACTTAGGGAGAATCCAGCTGTTTTAGACCCCTGTGTCTTTTTGAAATGTAAAGTGAAGAGCACCCAAACAAATCCCTGAACCTTTTCTACACTCTTATTTGAAATCTTTATATAAAGTCAGAGCTCAGTGTGTACAGGGCTATTTTAGGCACAGTTTCTACCAAAAGGACTGCTGATGACATTTCAGAAGTGATTCCCTCACTGTTGTACTCCAGTTAATGGGCCACTCGTGTGATAGCAGCAGTATTGCTTCTAAAAATGATCTGCTACAGATAGAAACATCTTTTTCTGCATTATGCCCATTGATTTAAAAAAATACTAAAAACCTTATCCTTGGAACACAGATTTGGAGGAAATGAGACCTAACTGGACTTTATTCTCAACAATAATAAGAGAATCTATGAGGAAGAATAGGGCCTTTTCAACCCTTTTTCCCCGATCATTTGGCATACTTAATATATGAATATACAGTAATTTCACGACCATAAGGCGCACCGGACTATAAGG
>PYHW01009762.1:944073-949073 GCA_013186435.1 Turdus rufiventris
CACTTCCGGGTTTGGGGAAAAATTTTAGTCAAAAGGGTGCGCCTTATAGTTGTGAAATTACTGTACCTATGATTCCCTGTAAGCATAGATATACCTGCTTAAAAGACATTCTATATGTGTTTGTGGAAGTGTATATGAAGGTCAAAAGCTGTGAGGAGCGGTCCATTGTCACTCCATTGAATACGACACCATAAATATGCATATAAGCACTGAACAAGTGCTTCCAAATGCCTGCTCCCTAAGAGCCTTATCTCTTGTTATTCATAATGGATCAACAGTTTCATTACAGAAATAAGCACCTGGTAATCAGAGATGCAGCCTGTGATTGCTGTTGAGGCAGTTGTAATACTGTTTATTGCATTTGCACTAGATCAGGTGCTTTGACGAGGCAGGTTAAACTGATATTCCCAAAAATGCCTTTTTGACTAGGAAATGCGGTCTCCATGATTTCAGTTAATTAATGAGTGCCAAATTATATAGCAAACAAGTGAATATATAATTTTTGCTTTTCATCAGTAGTACCTAAACTCTCCAAAGTGTCAACAATATTAATCTACTTAATCTGAAGTACAATACCATTTTTTTCTTACAATTACTTTTTTTCACTGTTGGAAGATGAATGTGGATTGTTTTATAACTTCATGGTGTTCCTCCAAATATAAGTGTGTTCTTTTATGCGCAGTTTCCTTATTGCCAATGTTGGCTGTATGCAGTGATTAAACCACTGGATTACTTTGCGACTTTTAAGTTCATAATGTTTGTTAGTTCTTTCAGAAAATATTTCTGAATAGTCACTGAAAAGGAAATATGCCCAGGTGAAATATTAAATGGTGCTCTTCATGACTTCAGCAAATACAATATACATTTTTAATTCAATGCCTTTCAGTATGCAAGTCCCCGCAATTTCAATTATTATATATTATTTAGAAATTTGATCATACAAGACACTGATGGTATAATTTGAGAAACTCCTAAGACTTCAGAAACTTAAAAGAAAGATTGGAGCTTCTGTTCACCTGCTCGAAATCCACTTTAGTGTAGACCGATTCAGGTCTGGTTTTCAGAAGGTTTTATTTTTCTTTTTCCCCTCCAGTATTTTTAATATGAGTTTTACGGCATCAGATTTTTTCTCCTGTACACGCCCTTGTCTGAATCCTTTCCTACCTTCAATATGTGCTATTTACTAGATATTAAGCCAAATGAAGTTATATTCCTTATCATACCTGTTTTTTACCTTTCAGTCAATATTAAAATTGGAAAGATTTTTCATAAGAGTTCTTCACATTATGAGAAAATACAGTATTTAAAAAAATAATACTTGTTGAAAGAGCAAGAACATTTTCCTTCTGTATTGTCTCATCCTCATATCATTGTAGATGTGAGGTTTTGTAGTTTTTCTGGGATTCAAAGGATACCATTGTGACTTTGTAACTTCTCTGAAATCAGTCGAGGGTTTTGGATTTTGGGTGAAGCCTCCTAAAATTCCTGCAAACTCAGATTCAATAACTATATTTGATTTTTGTTTTAATAAGTGGGTATACTGAAGAAATCTAGATTTCCTTGTTTTCTCCTATAGGGTGAGTGGTTCCGTAGGTTTTTCTGTATTCAATAAATAAAAACTTTCTGAATATGCCTCAGACTGAAGCAGTGTTCCAGGAAGTTCACTTTCAAAGTGACATCCATTGCCCTCCCAAAGCAGCAATATTTGATAATTTTTAGCATAGCTTCCTAAAAAAATGTGGTGGGTTTTGATGGCAGCTGCCATCTGTTTGCTCCTCATAAACCTTCCTTTCCTTCCAGCTCAATGTTTTTGATCCTGCAGTCCAGTTTCAATAGAACTGCCTTGAGGAGCCATGGAAATCCACATGCAGACAGGGGGAAAAGCATAAACTGTACAATGGGAAAAGACAGCTTTTAATGAGACCTCAGAGTAATGAGCGAGGGCAGCAGATAAGTGGGAATGCTCGGGTTTATGTGGGCTCAGGAGCCCATGTGCTAAAAGCTCCCTTCCCTGGCAGGAGATGTGATCACCTCTTGGAAGGTGCAGTGATCATGAAAAACCATCCAAAACTGGGCAACTTGGAGTCTTGGGAGGGAAAGCTTTCAGGGAAACACAAGTCTACAGGAGACAGCAGTGTATTGGTTTCACTCTTCATGGAAGAGCTTGTTCATATGGAACATTCAAATTATACTGTGTGAATGTAAAATTCTCATGATAAGAGACATTACTGCAGTATTTTATGTATCATACTTCTTCAGATCACACTCATTTTGAGGCTGATCCTCTATTTTTGAATGACAGGTTTTTAAGGTAATGTTACAAATCAATGCTTTTGACCGGTGTGTTGAATTTTGAACCAGGTTTTGTGTTTTTTGCTAAGCTTACAATGTTCCACATCTATAAACAGATACCCTTTTCATCTGAACACTTGAGGTCCCTTATCTACTTCAGTGAACTCCTGTTCAGTGCAGAAAAGTTCATGGAAAATATATAATATTGATGATGATGATGATTATGATCATCACTTATTATTCTGTCAAAGCTCCTAATCAGTACCAATAATTTCAAATGAGAATAGGCTTTTTCTACTGTTTAAAATTATATTGTGCTTACTAGAAAAGAGAGAGGATCTAAAATAAGATGCAATTCCCAGGAGAAAAAAAGCTCAATTTCTGAATTGCGTTACTGAAAGTAGAAAAATGAATTAGTGTGACTAATTTCAGAATCTATCTTGCTGCATTTAATACACATCTGGCCTTGGACTACAGCACTTTAAATGAAATTAAGAGGTAGTTTGATAGAACCCTTTAAGTATTTTCTTTATTACATTACTGACAAGAGATCTAACTTGTTTCCACTTTGGAAAACCAGGAAGTTTTTTAGCTTATTGTTGTTCAGTTCTTATAGGTTCAGATGCTCAGGTTTAATTTTGCCAGGGCAACGTATTTTACATACAGTTAAGAATCTAGTAGAGAATAGCTACTTTTTCTCTAAGCAGTTTTGTTGCTGTTTGTGCTCTTTTTCAAGCTCTAATCAATTGTTCTTGCAGGCAACCAGCCCCTATTTCTGATCCCTGCTGTATTCCACATCTAGCACAAGTTCAGCTCATGTTGTGTCTCTTGGTGGCCTTTTATTAGTGTTCTGATGTAGAAGTTGAATATTAATTTGCAAGCTGCAAAAATATGAGTTCCTGTTCCTCCTGATTTTTCAGGGAAAAAATATTTTACATTTCATACAGGTTTGGACATAGAGAAAGGAATCTAAAAAACTTCCAAGCTTAGCTACCACACATGATATGGGACTTCTGACAGACCTTTGCACTGGGCTGCTCCCGTGGAAATTGTAAGGAGCTGATATTGACCTCAGCAACAGAGCATTCTCAGAAGCCTCTGTTGTGACTGAAACAGGTTGTACTCAGAAGTTATTGGATAATTTTGGTTTGTTCCAGCAGATCAGTGCCCCAGTGTGTGAAACATTATACAGACATAGCAAACCACTTCCTTAAGGGCCTTACAGCTTTAAAGGACTTTATTGACAGAAACCACATCTTAAACTTTTAAAGTTTCAATGTCAAATCCAGCAGTATAGGAAAAAAGTGAAAAGGATAGCAGTAATCATTCAATGCAGATACTGTAGTTGTGTGTTTGTTTAAATACTGCTGCTGATATTTTACTTTTCTGCATTAAAAAAATAGTTGGAGCTATATCTGAAACAAAAAGCTCTCAGTTCTCTGAAATAAAAAGCCATTCTTGGCTCAGGGGATCACTTCATTGAGTGGGATTGGGGATTCTGGAAAGTCCTGAAATATTCCTGTAAAAATGAAATCTACCTCAAAAATTAGGACTCTGTAGAAAGAGAATTTAATTTGCAATACTTAGAAATTTAGAAAGCTGACATATAGAAATAATCTTGTGCACTGAAACTGCAAATTCTCCACTGTCTTGCCCAGAATGGGTTATTTCATTTCTGTTTTAAATGCTGTGATGGTTTCCAGCTGAGTAAGGTGTCAACTAGTCTGGTCAGATGTCCCTGCAAATACTGCCTCAATTTAACAGCATTGCAACTGTGCCAGACACGTTTTTCAAGTGAGAGAGGAGAAACTACTGGGAGAGAGCAGCCACATGCTGGAATAGTGTCTTGTTTCTGTGAACAGCACTCTGAGGTAAGATCCCAGAGGACCAGAGGTCTTCCTACTCTCCTGTGCCAGGTGAAAATGCTCCTGAGCAGAGCTGCTGGTAGCACAATATATGGTGGCTCCCCCATTTATGTGATATACTCACTGTTCCCAAGGGATTCAGAATTTGGGGGCTGAATTTCATAAAACCAATTTTGATGATTTATGGAATTAGCATAAATCTCTCTTTTAAGGAATGATCATTTGGGAATGTTTTAGTCTATTGAATTTTTGACTATCATATCACAAGCCCATCTCTGCACTTTATTGATGTAAGGTATCTTCTGCTTTAGAGTTAGATAGCATTCCCCTATTTGTATCAACTATCTTAATTTTCAGATGTTAAAAATTACAGTTCTTTGAAGAGAAACGAATTTGCAACTGCTTTACCTGAATTGCGTATTAATGAAACAAAACCTTATGTTCAGGCTATATTTAATGAGGAAAAAGTCAAGCCATGCAGTGTGAAAGTCCCATAATTTCTGCATGGACACAACTATGAAAAATAAATTACTTCACAGATCTCTCTGGTTTTTAGTTTTGATGCTAAAAGAGTTAATGAAAAGCAAGTTTAAATGGAACAGTTTTAAGTCTGAATTAATGAATGATGAGTTTTGCATTAGTCCAGTCAACTGGGCAGTCTATGGAGCGTGGTCAGAGATTGTATTTTGTTTAGACTAACAGAAATATTTTACACATTGTTCACCCAAAGATGGAGCTTGAGTGGTTCTGAATATAGATGCAAAGTATAACTTTTCACACAGAACTGAGGTTAATAACTTTTTTCTTTATATTTTGTGCAGGAGAAGAAATACCATCTTAAGC
>PYHW01009762.1:951573-962436 GCA_013186435.1 Turdus rufiventris
TAGTAAATACAATTGCACATTCAGTTAAAATATGTGTGGCACATAGCTAAAAACTGCTCATTTGGTTTAGTATTTGAGAAATGTGAGAAATGTTTTAAATTTATGAGCTAGCTTATAGTCACAAGTGGGTGTAAAATTATTTTTCTTCTTTGTTAACGATACTATTTTGAATTTAGGTTCATAGCAAATACACAAAATGGTGTAAATGTTTTAAGTAGCAAACTATGCTCCTTATTCTCATACACAGCAACATAAAAACTTCTCATTTCCTTTGACAGTCTGTGAGGAGGTAGCTGCTGGTGCAACTATTCTCTGTCTAAGTCTTACAGATCAGATTCTGATCTCCATTCACTGTTGATCTGAAAGAGCTTGAGTGAATTTTATGGAATTTTATGCAGAACTTCATTGCAAAAGGACTATGTTTTACGATTGTAAAATCGTACAGTAGAATATTGAGTAATAATAAGGTTAGAGAAAAAGTTTCTAATACAACTTGTGGTATTTAATTTTCATTTTAGTGATATTTTGGAGAATAGCAAGTATGTATTAAATTTTCAAATGCATCTATGGATTTTCAGTGTATAAATGCAGCTATAAATGCATAAATGCGATGCATGACCAACAACCTCAACCCTTAAATGCAGTTGAACTGTTTGAGGTAATGATGTCACTGATCTGTGTGTAGCTGCTCTTTGTTGCTGTCTTCTCTTATTCAGATTCCTCCATTAGAACACATGCCTCATCAATAGCTCTGCTTGTGCTATCGGCAAAAGTACTGCAGTTTTGGGAAGGCTTTATTAGCATATATTCTAAATTGAATAGTTATCTTTCCATACATTCTAAGCAACACTTCTTAGAATGTTAAAAAAATTTAAATGTTTGTTTTAAAACGCTGCTTAGCAATGGGATCAGTGCTCCAAGCCTAGTGTGACAAAGCTGTTAGTCAGAATGTTTGCTCTCTGCTGTTTGTGATTCCAAGTGGTTTTGGCAGAGGTTTCTTGTGAAAATCTCAGCATGACTTAGATGATATATCAAACACTGTGAGAGTATTTCAGAACTGCTAAGTTCAAAATGTAGTTCTTTCTGAGGCTTTTCACAGCACTGAGGAAGTCTTTTCCATCTGTTCACACTAGGACATGAATGCTATGAATATATATATATATATATATATAGTCACAATAATAACTTCTAAGGATGGCAAAGAAAGAGTAAACTCTGATTTTTTAGTTTTGCCACCATTATATGTTGTTAAAATAAATATTTAAAAACTACTTGTATTGTGAAGAGCCATGCTCCAAGTCCCTTCTTTCACACATATTTTTCAAGATCCTGAGTTGACAAAATACTGATTGATCTTGTCTCAGAGGTTCTTATACTTTTTCAGAAAGTATCTCCTCTTTTTGTATAATTTTGCCTTCAAGTGAATAACAGGACTTTGGGGGAGAAAGAAAATCGTTATTAAAAATACACACAGACTTGATCAAAATAACTTTGATGGCTAGAATGATGAGTACAATCATTTTCTTCCTTTGACAGACTGTTTTTGTCTGAGATTTGAGGGCACCAGTATTGATTTAGAAAGCTCAGTCGCTCAATTTTAAATGAAATGTAAAACTTTTCCATTTTCTTACTTATCAGCCTCCATTAAAAAGGAGATGCTTTTGCAGGGAAAAGCACTATTCTCACTTTGGATATCACAATGTATTTATGATATGGGGCTTAACTAAACAGCTCGCCTTTATGTGACCAGGAAAGAAAGAATATCTTTATTTAGGGTTGGAGCTTTGGCTGTAGCAGCTGGATACAAGTCTGTATCCTAGGCCAGACTGTGAGACCTGGACCCCTTTGAGGGCATCATTCCATCAGGTACCCTCTGCTTTTCTTCTCTCTGATGGAAGTGACAACAGGAGAAGCCTGTTCCCTGCTCTCCCTCTCCTACAAGCAGCTGCATTCCAGGGAAATGGCAATGGCCCGGATCCTTTTGGACGACAGAAAGTTTCCCTGAAACACACAGAGAGCTGATGCCTTCTACTTCTGATTATCAAAAATTACTCTTATGCACTAAAAATGGATTTGGCTTGGTAGCAGAAGTAACTGTAAATGGGAAATGCAGAGGAAGAGGAGCTGAGGGACAGTTTTGTCTCTCAAACATACTCAGTTCCTGTCTTTCAGTGAGAACAGGAACAACTCCAGACTTTTAAGGACGTTTAGCAGATGAGAATTAAAATATAACTCATTGCACTGCTTTCTAATAGAGAGCGCACAAAGCCTGCAAAAGAGAAGGGAGTCTTGGCTGCTGAAGGTCAGTTCATGTTTCAAAGGCTGACCTTCTTTGAAAAGGGTCTCTCTGCCTAGTGTTCCCATAGGCAGGGACCCAGGGGCTGGATTCATGCTGGCCTGCGGTCAGGGCAGTGCTGAGCTTCCGTTCAAGTCACTGTTCCCTGAAAGAAAAGGCATTTCAGTGCAACCTCAGGTGTCTTTGACTGAGATCCGGACACTTTCTGGAGCATGGTCTTCATTTGGCTGATATTATGTGCTTGAAAAATCTCGCAGGCTGTAAACTTTGCAAAATCCAGATTCATCTTTGCTGTAATTTCTTTCATCATAACTTGGTATGGTTTTATTTGGCCTGATGTAAGGCACAGCGCCTTACAGGAGCTATTAGCCATACGTGGGCTGAATTGGTCTGGGAGAGAAAATAGTATTTTTTTTTTCTCAAATTTTTAGTTACCATAAAGGCAAAAGCATAGGATAGCAGTAACTAGACTCACAGGGTACAAACTCTGTTTCTAAGCTGAATTCCTAAACTTTCAGATACCAAATTTGTTACCAACTCTTACAAAGACAACAATATTCACCATGACAAAGCCCTCTGAGATTATTAGGTAAGAGGTTTATATAGCAGGAAAATATTACAATAATGGCATTTCAATTTAAAGTTTTCTCTAACAGTGATTAAAGGAAATGTTCATAGCTTTGGAGGAGAGCTGACCTCTGTAATCAATAATGTTTGTACCTCCTTGCAAAGTGTGTTGCTTATACAAAAGAATAAGAAATCATGTCTGGATCTCAGGGAAAATGATGGCAGGGTGTGGAAGGGCACAAGGATGCTGAAAAAAACATACTGACCAGCCACTTCTCATGGAAGTTACTGAGGTGGGAGACAGAAACAGGGAACAGTTGAGGAGAATGTTTTACGTACTATATCTGCTAACATGTCTTTCCCAATGAAGAAGAGTGTGACTAGCCCATCTCTCCCCTCTCCCCTAGGGCCAGGCCTTCAATTTTTTGTGTCCTTTGTCTCCTGGTCTCTTCCATGATGGTTTTTATATCACTTGCCAGATTTTTTTCTGGATGGAGGTTCAAACATGTTCTTTCATGAAAAAAAAAACCAAACAAATTTCTGTGAATGTTGTCTTGTTTGTAGACCTTCGAATCCATCTAAGATATCCAAGTGCCCTTGGCTGTCACTGTTAAGAGTAGAGTTCAGGGGAAGGCAAGTGCATGTCCTAATATATCTTTTTAAGTTTTGCAATGCTGTGAGGATAGCAACGACATCTTCAGCTCTTAAGAAAGCAGCTCTGTTTCAGTGTCCAAGTGTTTTAATTGTCTGAAGTTTTTGTCCCTGAACAACTATTGATATATTGGATCTCTTCTTTGTTCAGAAGCACTATTAATTTCTCCCAGCCTTTTTGCTAAAAACTGTGAACTGCTGTTTGAATCTCAGCCAATTTTGCATTTGGTTTTGTGCAATCCAATGAAAACTTGTTTGTGAGAACTTTCTAAGTATTTTTGTAGCTTTCATGTAAGTAAAGAACAATTAAATCTGGAAAACGCCGTGCTAATTGTAGCTCATTTGTCATTACTGGTGTCCTCCAGTACTTGCCTCTCATGAAGGGTTAGGTGAATCCTTTAATATTACACAGGGAATTACAGTGTGAGAGAAAATCCATGTTCCCTGAATAGTACTTGTGGATGCAGCTCCCACGTTTGAAAATATTTGAATGTGAAGATTCAAACATTCCCATAGCACTTACAGCAGCATTAAAACTGGGCTTTGAAGAGGCAAAAGTGCCTCTCTTAAGGCTCTAATATATAACTACTACTGTAAGAATAATTAAAAAACCAACAAACTTAGGGGTCTTAGTGTGATTTCTAGCTATTCCTAATTTGGAGGAATTAAATGCATTATATGAGCCTATCCGGATCACAGAATTTTTTAATCTCAATCTGAGGTAAACGTCTTCAACACCACATAGACCTGAGTTTCTCTATTAAATACAGAAAGCCTTGATCCATATTCAAGTTCTTTTCTTGAGTCTCCCTGCTGTGATGAAAGTGTCATCTCATCTTGTATTAATTTTGTCCGGATATGTATATATTATGAATAGTATTATGCTATAGCTTCTGGGACAAGTTTTCTCATATATTCTTGAGAATTTTAAACTATTAAAGTAATACCTAAAACTTCCACCTCACTTCAAAAAAACTTGTTTGTTTGTTGGAAGAAGGCGGTGTTATGCAAACTTTGCCCTGTCTATAACTGCCTTCGAAAGCCAAATAAAGAAGCAAATTTCTAGTAGTTCCTTAAGAAGCACATTTTGTCCCCACCCTTCCCTTCAGAGGAAGGGAAGCAGGAGCTGTGAAACCCCTGTGCTTGCTTCTCTTGGCTTTACTGACCTCCAGCTGCATGGTCATGTCTGCCACCCGGGCTATGGCTGAGGAGCCAGGGTGAGTACTGGCAGAGGCAACCACCTGCTTCTAGGGATTATTCTACCTCTTGGTGTTGGGCAAAACAAGCTGGCAGGAACTAACCTGGGTTCAGGGACTGCAGGAGAGGATGCAGGACCTCACAGTGGTGGCGGCAGCTCTGGGGAGAGCCCAATAATCCCTCCAAGCCTTGCATGCAGCACTCGCCTGTCGAGCGAGTGTGTGTGAGAGCAGCAACTACACAACAGGGCTCAACTGTGTAGTCATTAAAAATCAATTTTGATGCTTGTATCTTAACTGTCATTGAAGCTGTAGTGTATTTTTGTGGCAGGAACTGTTTGGTTAAAAAGGTATTTCAATGCCTTCTGCATTTGGACCACATTACAATTAAACTATTGTACTTCTATAGCCATAGCGTTGCACCACAGCTAATGGGGTTTAAGTTAGACCATTAACTTAATAAAGTTCTTTCTGAGGAGACAAGAAGGTTTTGTTTCCCTGTTCTATAAAATTAAATTTACTGCATTACAGAAAAGAGTACATTATTTTTATTGCTTATTTATACAGAGCTTCTGTGGAGTTCAGTGGAAATTTTGCTGATTAATTCAGAGCAAGACTATCGCATGACAGCACACATTTTCATTGTGCAGTTTCTGCTTTAACTGATCCGTTTTATATTTAATTATTAAATAATTTTTAGAGCTATAGTGACTTTAATGATTGGATGTACAGATGTTAAGTCCATGTTTATGGATGACGTATAGACAGCTATATTCATTCACAGCTAAACTCTCCACCATAAAAAACTTCATTTTAAATGTAGGCAATTTGTCCCCAAGGGAAAGAAAAATAAAACCCACTGATCTAAAAAAACCCCAACTCTAATCATGCCCCTCTGTCCCCCTAGCCTATAATTACAATTTGGTATCTAAAGAATTTAATGATACTTGATCTTTTTGCCTCCACTGCCATGGACAAATCTCTCAAATCTGGATGTCCAAAACGTAAATGAATTTTCAAAACTTGGGAGTGATTTAAGAGCATGGTCTACAATAAGATCAGTGGAGACTTGCATTCTTTAGTCACTTTTGTGCCTCTTGCAATAATATCCTGAATGTATACTTCCACATCAAAGTCAGTAAACTTCCTGAAATGACTTTTGGAGAGCTATATGTAAAGGTGTTCTACCTCTACTGTGGCAACTGACAGGACTGAGAACTAATTTAGATGCCTAATTTTAAATCAAGATTAATTTAAAAAATCCACAGTTACTTTTCTCAAATAATATAATATAATAAAGCTGCTTTTAGTTAGCACATCTTATCTGTGTCATTCTAAAAGATTGACATGTGGGCTGAGCCACCTGATGTTGTGGAGAAGCAGGATCTTAGACAGAGCAATTCACCTGCCTATTTTAGACATAATCAGGACACTGCTCCCTAATTTATTTGAAAATCGAAAACTTACATTCTGGAACTGATAGGAATTTGTATGAAAGAAACACAGAAAAAAAAATTGAAATTAAAAAAAGAGGTAAAATGTTATATTTGAAGTCATTATTTTTTCTTCATGTTGACCTGCTACCTGTTCCCCAAGGGCAGGAATGCCCAACACCTCTGCTGAGTGTGAGATGACAAATGTGACCGGGAGCTGTGAGGAGTAACACGTGCTTACTAGAGACACAGTTCTGTATTTTCTCCAGGGTAACTGGTTGTGTTGGATGAATGAGGGTGTGATGGTGTGCCTAATTTTAAATGTAATGTATTTAAGGAAACAAAGGTGGAAATCAGAAGCTTCTAAACCAGACTGGTAAAAGGCAAAGTTTTCCTTGAGCTGTTTGTTGTCCTGGTGTGTTTTGATTTAATCTGCCACTCTAAGCTGCTTCACTTTGATAGAGTTGTTTTGCCAGTACATGGGACAGTGAGCTTTCCCAAGCAGTTGTTTTTCATGCACCAAAAGCTACAGGAGCACTGTGAGGATCCTTTGGCAAAAAGGCATTGGAGGGTTGTGCTGTGAAGCTCCCTTGAAGCAGTAAGGGAGGAGCAGGTGAGCAGGGGACCAGGATTTGTTGCACAGTCACTCTTTTACCTTGGAAGGCACCTTGGGACTGTTCCAGTGTGTTGCCCATCTAGATGATAAGCAAGCAGGGCTGGTCAATATTGTGGCTACATCTGCCTGTCACTGGCCTTGTTCCAATGGGACAGATTCTGCTGAGATGTGAAAGCACAGAGCTGCTGTCTGTTGTCAGCACAAGGCTGGGAACTGAACAAACTCTTCTCTGCAAGCAATAATTACACCACAGTTCAGTAAAGGAGAACTCGCAAAGCCCAGCAGAGTGAAGCACAAAATCATCTGCTGATCAAGCAGCCATACCTGTTGGGATCTATTAACTCTTCATCTTGGCAGAGACTATATAGGTGTGTTCAAAACCTGTTGGTTTGATGTTTATTTCAGGAAAAATCAAGTTAGAATAGGGGAAGCAGCTGCTCAAGTCTCAGGCTAGATGTCTTGAAGGAAGTATTTGTTGTTTTCCTCAGTTTCAGATGATGTTTCAAAGCTTTGCTTCCTCAGAGGGTGTTCAATCCAGCTGTTTGCCTTTCCATAAGTGGGATCCCTCTCTTCAACTCCCTACAACAAATTCTTTAGGGGATGAAGTGATATATTGTAGTGGAAAATAATTTCCCCCTTTTTTTGGTGTTTACTGAATTGGGTTACTGAAAAGGGTTACTGAATTGACTTTGAAATTCTGTTCAATTAAAGTAAATCCAACCAAACTCAGATAAAAGTTTACTTAGAGATTTATTAAATCTAAATGGCTGCACAAGCTGTGTATAGGCACTTCATCTGCCAGAAGGATCCAGTTCCTCAGTCATTGCATGGGAATACATCCTTGCTGTCCTAACATTCACCATATATCTTAGATCAATTTTAATTGAGTGTACGTTATTGATTTTGTCATACTGCTCTGAAGCCACAGTCTTAAGCAATAGCTGAAAGTTTGGGATGGGGAAGGGGAGAGCAAAGCATGAGATGAGACTTGTCAGACTTTTCAACCTATTCTGGAAAAGGAAGTGCGGGACATTTTGCAAGCTAATCAGGCATTCAAAAAAAAAAAAAAAGTTTAGTGTGCTTTACAACTAATTTCAGAGACTGTTTAAGGGAAGCAGCAAGCCAAACACAATTCCACTGAAAATCAGTTGAGCAATAGATTTTACTACAAATGCCCTCAGTTGTACTGATTTGAAAATGGCCAAATAAAAAGGAAAATTTGTTTTTTTCTGATTATTAAATGAACTGATCATGACAGTGCTGCAAGTGGGAATTCAGAATCTCTAACACCTATTTTATGGATTAAAAATGTGGAAATACCTTTGATATCAATTTGCACTTTTTCTTGGTGTAACTTCCTTTCTGTTGGCAGCATAACATCTATTTCTCCTCACAAATTCCATAAATATAATCAATATGTCTGAGAACCGTGAAATATTCTTTTATAATCTCTGCTGTTTTTTGCAGAAATGCAGTTGTTTTAGCAGCATCATAAATGGTATGCAAATGTAAATACAAACCATCAACAGACCATATTGACAATATTCAACACGAGAGGTGTTTTACACAGGGAAAAAAGAAAGGAATGTAGAAATAACATGGGAATAGTTTGAAAACCAGGCAGATCACCACCTGACAGAAACACGAATGAGATGACAGATTTAATAGATGAGAACTAGGAATGATGTGGCAAATGAAATAAAAAACAAAGATGTTAATAAAATTTAAAAACCTCTGTAGTTCAGATGTTTACTTAGAAAATTTAACCTGTGAATCAAGTACATGTTGCCTCCCTGTTCTAAAATTAATCTTCTAATAAAAGAAGTCCATCTTCTTTTTCATCTCAATATTACTAAATCTTCAGTCTCTGGGCTTGACATCTATTTTTAAAAAATTACTAAAAATAGGAGAGTGAAGTATAATGACTTTGAGCAATAATGGCATGACTCAGACTACTTTTTCTGATAGTCCACTGTTAACTCAAACTAAGGATGGACTCTGTTCAGTTTTAGTTTCTAATACTAGGCTATCTTTCTAGCAGAACTTCAGTAAAGACAGCACGAATTTTTGTTGTATAAATTATGATGCCATAGAAACTTTAATTAAAGAGGTTCAGATACTCAGCTACCGTATCTCAGTATTTAATGAAATGAGTTATAATAAGTCATGATCTCAGACAATGTGACCAGCATACAAAATAAGGATGGTCATTTACCTTACTCATATGAGATAACTCCAGAACCATATAATTGAAAGCATCTGCAGCTCAACAGCATTTTTTATTTAATGATGACAAAACAAAATCTTTCTACTGCAGTGTGGGAAATTTTCAAGTTCTGTTTCCAGAAATGTGGCAGGACCTTTGGGGTACCATAATTTCTGCTGCTGGTATCTGGCTGCTTAAAACCCCCTTCAAGTAGTTATGTCTTGAGGTGGGTGAAGCTGGAACACAGTGAGATTTTCCTGTTCTCTTTAGGGAATTGCAGGCAACTGAGATTGACTCTGCCATGTGCCTGTCTAAAGTCTCTGGGGTGCTTTCTGCTCCCTCTTAGGAGAGGATGATCTGGCTGCTGCTCATGGGCACCCAGGAGCTCCTTCAGCAGCTGGAAAAAAAGTTACTCTTTCTGAAAGTAAGCCCTGAGAAAAGACAGAACCAATGTACTTTGTTCTCCTCCCAGGAGTAAATAATTTGGAGAGAGCCTGTGCTCCCACAGGTAAAGGGAGTGTGTTACCTTAGTGCCTACAGATGTTTGATCAGGAATGCAGCTTCTCTTGCTTTATACTGAAGTCTTTGAAAACAGATGTCCAACCAGTTGTAAACATCAACAAGAATTTATCTTATTTTTTGTGGTTACTAACATGATAGCACATTAAAATACTCCTACTTTTTAAACCAAACTGAATTAATCCAAATTATCTTTTTCTTTGATGCACATGAATGCTGTTCATGCTGCAAAATGCTCAAAGGGTTAAATTAAAGATGAAATAGAACGCAGAAGCATGCAGGAGAACCTCCCCCTCCTTCAAATCATATTTAAATGATAAAAAGCCTTTCTACAGGGCTAAAGTCAAAATGTAGATTTCCTGTTATATTTAATAATGTAACTTCTTCATACATATTGATAAAACTTGACTCTTGTAAATTCAATTTTTGGAATTACCATAATTACTTATATCAGAAAATAATTGAGACAATTTATTTTCTGTTTGTTTGAATATTGTTTAAGCTATTTTTTATGCACAAAATTTTTTTCTATCATTTTTTTTTCCAAAGGACTTTATGTTTAAAGATCTTTCAAGTTAATTCCATTGGTTCATTATTTTTCTCCGCATTGCTATTTCTGAATTTATACCATTTCAATTAGATTTTATTTTAAGCTGTGTTACATTCTTATGTTAGCAAACTGTGCCAGAAACTGCCAAAAAAACCTGCTGTGTGTCAGTTTGGACAGTCATGATTTCATGTCTGTAAAATGCCAACAAATTTATTAAATTAAATTCAACAAGATAGCTTCAAATATATACATATTTAGCAGCTACAGAAAGTCTGTGTGCACTATTGTTGTTTTGATCATTTTTGTCAAACAGTACAAGGAAAAGTATCAAGCAAATTAAAAATATAAATATCGTTTTCAAGTTTTTTGAGCTTCACTTAATATGCCTACAGATATAAAGAATTTGTGCAAGTGAGGAATATTCATACCTGAATATTATGGAACATTAAAGTGAGTTCAGAGAACTCTTATTTAGAACTTCCAATTTTACCACTATTAATTTTCAATTAGAATAAAAAATGTAAATGAAATATTTGAATGCTGTTAATGTCAGTCTGTCTTTGCTCTGTGCTCAGGGACAGAGCTCTTATTTGGAAGGGAGGATGGTGAGGGAAAGGCATAGCAGATGTCTTCAAGTTAGGCACTGCCTGGTCAGCTGTAAGACAACTACATCGATTTATGTATGCAAATTCAGAATTCCCTCCTCTGAAAATGAAAATTACTCTTTGCAGGGAAATTAGGTCTGCCATAGACAGCTTATCCACTGCTTCTTCTAGAAGAGAGGAAACCACAATTAAGTAGGAATCCTTGTGTTTTTATATGTTTACCA
>PYHW01009762.1:962486-1003581 GCA_013186435.1 Turdus rufiventris
TCCCATAAATGGACAATATTAGTCTGGCAGACTGTATTACCACCACATGGTGGTTATAACTATAGGCTGATTATGCCTCCTGAGCAACCTGAAACGTGGGACAGAGCCTGAAATTCTCCTCCAAGTTTGCAAAATGTACAATGTGAAGGGTTTCTGACATATCACAGGATTTTAGGAATAACATGGCAACTGAGGAGTTCAGTATGAATCAAGGAGGTCGCAGGTACCAAGTTGCCTGAAAGTAGGTACAAGTGGTTGGAACCACATTTCATGTGCTCCACTACTGCTTTGTGCTGCTATAATGAAATACATAAATAATAATAAGCTCTAATGGACAGATTTTGTCTGCTGGTATTTTGAACTAGTATAAATGGATAGAGAACTTCTGATGAGTTATGACAAAAAAATCATCCTTTATTGACCTCCAAGAAGAAGTATGAGAAAGGAAGGTACATAAATCCCTGTTGTTGTGAGCATTCATCACAACATGGATATCTGATGCATACAAGCAAATATCCTTATTTTCCCATGAACTTCAGTTATGCTTTCAAGAATAATAACTAATTCCTGAATTTTAGCCTCTTACCCTAGAAAAGTCTTCTGGTATCCGGCTATACAGGCACTGCTACCAGCCTGTCACATCCTATAATGAGAGTCCCTTATTAAAAGAAAATAAAAAATGACACAGTGAAGATGAATCACCAGATTGTTTTTTAATTCTATAATTTGCAGTGAAACTCCAGCAGTTGAGGTTTGTGATTTCCAAGCCCCTATACTAATTTCAACCCACAGCTTTTCACCTCCACAGGGACTGTTATCTGCTTGTGAACTTTCAGTCTACAGATCCATAGAATATGTTGTAAGAGCTGCAAATCAATAGAAATCAATGGCTTAGCATCCCTACAGCACCTTACCCAGAGCAACACACTCATGGCACATCAGCGGGAGGTCAAGCAAACATGCAGAGGGAGTTTAGGGATGCTGAACATTTGTTAGCTCTTCCCCTTGACTGTGGTTCAAGGTGCCTAGAAAACATAACTGCGGTAATGATGACCCAGCAGGAATAATCTGCCAGAACTAGATCTAGAACATTTTTTTACATGGACGTAAACTAAATGGACAAGTGTCTTATTTAAGAAATTATTTGTACTCATGACTCCCTGTATGTTGTCTTGCTGCTATTGCTGCTTTGAAGGGCAATCTTACTCCTAAATTCTGGACACTGTGACTAAGATTAGGCTTTTAAAATACATATATTCATACACAGATACATATATATCTATATGTGTATGTATGTGTGTATACGCACACACACGCACATAGGCTTTAATCTTAACAGTATCTGAAATAGCTGTGTAGGAACTCTTAGCTCCTTAGTATTTTAGCTGCAAAACTTGTGAATGTTTATTATCCATCAATGCACTACACATTTTTGCATAGTAATGGCAGCATTAGAGAAATATTTGTATTTGATGGACTTACTGGGACCAAAAACTGTGGTGGGTGCTGGGCTTATCTGAAGGCAACTACAACTGCAAGGATTGGGAGCAGAGCCGTGTCTTCCTGGGGTAGATTCATAACATAATTTTTCCTACAGCAGGCTGCAAAACACATGAATTTGAAAAACAACAGGTAGCTGTGCTCTGCACAGAGGTTAGCGGTCAAGGTGAGGCTGTAATTTAGTTGTGGAATTTATCACATTGTGGTGCTGCTTATACAAACAAAGCTTTCAAATTTAAGTTTTAGGTAAAGTAGGAATAAAAGAACAACATTTCCCGAATAAGTGAAGCCAAATTAGAGACTCTTGAAACATTTTTTGGGAAACAATTGACAGAAAGGTATTTTGTGGACATGCTCCACCATTTAATAACAGCCTTCTTCTATACAAGTAGTATAGTAGGTACTATAGTTCTAGTAGCTACTAGAACTATCTACACACCTTATTCAATAGGCCAAGTCCCAGTAGTTTCTTACACAGCTCTCATATAGATACAAAAGTAAAAGGGATTAAAAAGCCCAAACATTTTGTGCATGTGTTGAAGACACAGACTTTGAAAAATATAAAAAGTGTAACTTGTCATCAGGTGTAAATGGGCTTGGCTGCCTGTGGCTCCACTGCAGCTGCATTAAATGACACAACCTAAGGACTCATGTATAAATATTTTTTTCTCTCATAGTTTTGAAAGCAAAACCACTGATAAGCTCTTTTTTTAAAACAAAGAATGCATGTAACGATGTGTCCTCTATATTCATCAGACATACTGTTGAATTTGATGGACCTATCATTTGTACGCTACATATATTGTTGCTTTAATGCATTCCCTCACTACTTTGATAAAAGCCTTAAGATGTTGCCACTAGTCCTTTGATGTTTCCTTCTGATGTTACAGTACTTCTTTTTTTCTTCCCTTCCAAAAAATCTGTTTTGCATAAACGTGAGCAGACAAGACATTTCCAGTTAAGGATAGAAACATCAAGTTCTATCAATAAAAGGACAAAATGAGATGTTATATCTATAGTTTTATATACTCTTTTGAAGCCCTTATAGACGACAATATTGTAAATATTTTAGTGAGAATATGATAATGTTTGATAAGTTAAAAAAGAAAAAATATTCTTGGTTGCCATGAATTTTCTTGTGACAGAACAATTAATTTTCTAATAAACTGTAAGAATAAATCTTACAATGTCAGGAAAGTATTTTTGCCTGTCTATTATTGTCTATAAACTACCAATTTCTTAACAGGGATTTGTAGGTAATTATGCAAGACAAAAACCAGAATTTTTACATTTAGTCTCAAAGTCGTACATTGTATTTTGAAAAATAAAGTTGCTTAATCTGTGGATTTTTTTCCCCCTACAAATACATAAAGTATCAATATTATTATTGGTGGAGGTGGTAGTAGTAGTAGTAGCAGTCAGTGAAGCGGTGGTGACATTGTTCCAAGGGGACTGAAATAATTGTTGCCCTCAGAATTTTCCACGATGAAAAAGATACACTAATACTGATAAATAGATACTGTATTCAAATGTATCAAGGAAAATAGTTTCCAAATCTTGCTCAAGGCCATATAGGGAAAATGTATCAAGGACAGGGAATACACAGAACTCTTGAGTGCCAATCCACTGTAATTTAAATTACTGGCAAGTATTGCGGAAAGAGTGATTTTCCTGTGAATGGCATGACTGTTTTGCTGCATTCAAGAAGAACCTAGTGTAGTGGAGCCACATCATGGTCTGGTGATTAAAAAATGTTAACTTAAGCCAAGAAATGCCAGTTAGTTGTCTTACTTCTTCCAAGACATGCATATTGTTTGGCTATTCAAAGTTTCACGAACAATTCTCAGCAATGTAAGTAGAGATCGAATATTATTTCTTTTTCACACAACTGAAGCATGGTACACTTCTTAAAGACTTTTTTCATAGCTCACTAATGCAGGATGCTCTGGACAATTACTGATTAAAGCTCCAGTCCTACAAACAATTGTCTGTCTGGCTATTTTCCCTGAAATCAGTGAAAACCCTTCACAGGACACAATGGAAAAGTCTAGGCAGCTGCAGAATCAGGGCCTAGAAAGGTATTAGCAAGGATAAGGATCTTGTACCTATATGATAAAACTGAAGTAAATACTTTGACTCTCCTACCTCCAATGAGATGATGGAAATAAAGAAAGTTACTACGTAACAGGGAAATTTGGGAATTGGAAATAAGTAGGTAAAAAATCCCCTCCTATTTATCTGTGGAATCAAAAATGATGGAATTATAAAAAGTTCTAGAGAAATGGGAAAATGAAGGCATAACTGAAAATTAATATTCATTAAATAAATTTATTTCCCATGCCTCTACAAATCACTTACTGCATTTGTATCCACCTTCTGTGTTGTCTGTGTTGCTAAAACTATTGAGTTCAGACACAGGAGGAAGCAGTCGTCACCCAAGGACTTCAACATTTGTTAATCACTAGTAGAGATCCCCTAACCTCTCCCCACTCCCCATTTCTCATCTGCAATACTCTATATACTCTATTTTAATACTGATTGATTTTACTGTTCAGCTATAAAATGTAATCTGTAATTTGTGTCATTGATCAGGCTGTAAACAATCTCTATATGTGAAGGATTATATGTTGACTTTTATTTCCTGTGGCTATGCAGGACACTTCTTGCTGCAGTTTTCTTCCTACTAGCCTTTCACTTTTGTTTACTCTCCACACATTATCTTCAGAGACAGATCTGAAGCTTACAGTAAAATGACTAAGAATTTTACTGTACAGCAACCATGGGCACCATGAATCATTTTAACTTGTCTTGCTTCTGTGCAGACTTTTTCTCCATCTGTCACATCAAGGGAATCCCAGAGTGCCTTATATCAGACCTCCCAAATGGTGGACTTTAAAAGTAGGTTTAGGAAATTAATATCCATGTTCACCTTTCTTCTAACACATACTACTCTTTATTGAAGTCTAAATCCTGGGTCTACTGGACACCCCATATACCGAAACTGAGATCTGCACACTGGAATTAAGATTTAAAATGCTAACTGGAATTTTCTGTGACTCTTAATGAGTCCTCAGCCAAAAAAAAAGATGTTCCCAGGTCCTTTACTGCTCAGTATTTGAAGTATAGTTAGTAAAAAATTAGTTTCTGCCCAGAACTTCTTTTCCATGTGACATTATTCTCCTCCAGTCCACAGTAGTTTTTACACAGTGGACATACACCTTTCACATTTTGACATAAAATCTGTTTCAAATACATTTCTGTGTGCGTCCTCTTAACAGTGAAACCATGCTTCTATCTTCTTGTTTGTAAGATAGGCTGAAATTTGCTTTAATGAAGCAATAAAAGCTTTAAATTATTTGCCTGCCCATCCTCTGTCTGTCCAAAATTTACCACCTTGAAGAAAATCTCAGAAACAAAAAACCACAGATTGTTTGGATCCATAAGATGATCAAAACCCCTGCTGAGAGTATGCCTGTTCCTTGCTTTGCTGGTAGTCTTTTGTATGATTCCCAGCTCATGCTGGCAAAGAACTTTCTGGCTGGTATACTCCTGTGGTGTCTTGAGCTTCATGTCTAACATCAGGACCCTTTGTTCTGTACGAATACACAGAAGTCTTCTCTTCTCCAGTTTTCCTTTTATTCTGTTAAGGCTGTTTAGTTTTCATTATGATGACAGACTAATCTTTCTTTTCCTTTACAGTTGCTGTGGTTTAACCCCAGCAGGCAACCAAATGCCACACCAGCTGCTTGCTCACTTCCCCTTCCCCCGCCACCCAGTGATGGGGAGGAAACTTAGAGAGGAAAGAAAAGAAAATACAACTCATCAGTTGACATAAAGAAAGTTTAATAATTGAAGCAAATAAAAGATAATATCCACAACAAGAACAACAATACTAATGCTACTTCTAATAGTTGTAATATAAAGAGAGGAAGAGCAGGAGATAAAACCCCAGACAAGTTATGCACAATACAGTTGCTCACTACCTGCTGAATGATGCTGTCCCTGAGCCACAACTGGCTCTCCCCTGCAGGCAAATCTCCCCACTTTATATACTAGGCATGATGTTTTGTGATGTGGAATATTCTTTTGGCCATTTCATGCTAGCTTTCCTGGCCATACTCCCTCCCAGCTCCTCACTGGCTGAAAAGTCCCTGACTTGGAGTAGCTGCTACTTAGCAACAACTAAAACATCTGTGTATTATCAATAGTATTCTCATACCTAATCCAAAACACAGCACTGTGTCAGCTACTGAGAAGAAAATTATCTCAGCTGTATCCAGGACATTTGTTTTATTCCACTTATTTTCTTTTCAAGGGCTTTATTTTTGCCCTCAAGTAATATGGTTAGGAATAGAGGGAGACCCAAAATACCTCCTAAGTAGAGAGTGATCTTAATGGTTTTTCTATCGTTTTGTATTCTGATAGCTTTTCATCAAGGCCTATTTTCTTTTCTGTTGACATTATCAGCTTTATCTATATAGTCTAAATTTTCCATTTTTAATTTGTCATAGTGTCTCCTCTTTTGCAATTGTGTCAAACCCAGTTCTTGTTTTGTGGCTACTCATCCTGAGTCAGCAGATCCTCCTCTTCCAGCTACCATGAACATTGCCTCAAAGCTTTCCAGTAAATAGGAGGATAATGTCATCTGCAAATCTCAGGTGACTTGGGTATTCTTTGTTGATACTATTATGTTTAGTTTCTCATTCAAAGTTTACAGTGACCTTACAGGGGAAAAGGGGTTTGATGACATAGATGAAAAGGACCTTTTAATTTACCTTGTTAAATGTAAGTTTCCACTGAACTGCACTATAAATGTTTTCGAAGACAGGAAATCTACAATAATTTAAATTGCATTTTTAGAAGTGAATATGAGACTTTTTTAGTCTACATGAAAATCTTGCTTCAAGAATTGAAAATGTAAATTGAATTAGCTGGGCTGGAGACTCATGGATTAATGTGACCAGCTAAATTCTTCTGCTGTGAGGAGGGGCAGCAGCAATTTTACACTTCAAGTAGTGGGATTTTGTAATCTTTAGAGAAGGATACTCCTGCCTAATAAAGAGATCATCCTGCCTAACTTTGGTCTGTTCACTCATGCATGTGTGGTCAAAGAAGGAGTAAAAAGGAAATAAAATCTCAGAGACCAGCACAGCTATAGTCTGAAGCCATGTATGCTGCACTTTGTGTTAGTTTTCTCTAAGAAAACTTTCCTCTCTCTGACAAGCACTTAGCCATCTGTTAATTCAGTGGGATGGTCCTGAGGGCCAATAATTTTAGGATACAATCTAGACTTGAGTGGGTAAAATAGGAGTATTACCAACATTTAACCGTATCAGGTATATGCTCTGCATCCAGCTAAAAAAAATGAGCCTGACTAAATCTCAGTGAATTGTGTTGTTAAACTACTTTGAGACAGTGCTGAATAAACTGTGATTGTGAAGTGGGTTGACTATAACTCTAGTGTTCAATGTTGAAGATAATTATCTCATTCCAGATTAAAATAATAACAAAAGACTACAATAGGAAGAGGTCTGTGTCACAAAGCATTTGCACTTTGTGGGCTTTTGAATGGCAACAGTGATGATGGAATGACAAAAAAGATTGAAGGAAACTGCTAACATGACCATACTCTTCTTCTGCTATTGATTTCTTCTAGCACATATTTTTCAGTTAATACTGCATTTAAGACACAGACAGAAAGTTTATTTCCTTAAAAGTTCTGTATAATTTCTTCTTCTTTGACTAAAATTCCAGCCAGAGTTAAGGAAATGCCCTTATGAACCATTTCTCCTTTCTTCCCCTCAAACCGACACAGACATACATTATTCATGGCCAGATTTGTACCAGTCCTTTCTTGTTTGCTGTTCTGTGTTTGGGTACCCAGGCTCTGGGGTGATGCTGTTGTGTAGAGGTGATAAAATTGATAGAAGGCTAGGCACTGCAGGTAGGTGATGATGCTGGCCAATCAATACTTCTGTACTTCTAGCTTCCTGATGAAAATCAGGCTAATTGATTCATACTTTATTTTCCATGTGTGATGGAATCACAGTTTTATCTGCCAGCTTCTTAAGCCAGACCACAGAGACTAGCATTTGCCTTCTCTCTGTAGCATGGTGTACTGATTATGCAGCAAAATGTTAAATAACTCACTTGTTAATTAAATAAATTTGTTAATACTAATAAACTCACTTACTAAATCTTAGCATTAATATTCACAGCTCACCATTTTGTTGCAGTGCAAACACTGTGACATTTCCCTGCTGAAAGTTCTGTGGCAAAATACTAAGGACTCTTTAAAATAGCTATTGTTATTAAATATTCTTTCTTTCAACTTAAAATTCACATGTATACATAGATATCACAATATTTTTTCTAGGCAACTCTGACAACTTCTTTTTGAGTTGTACATTCCTTTCCACATTAGGATCATTTAATTTGAAAGACTTGTTCTATACAATACAGCTTATAAATAATGCTCTTAATAATGGCTTACCAGTAGTAAGCTTTAATTCCATATTCACACAGAACTCTCATTTAAACTAAGTGGGAGTTTCTCCTGATTAATCCCAGTAAAATCAATCATCTTTTGTTAATTAGCGTTTATATTTAGTGGCTATTACTTGGAAACTGTTAAGTAGCTTGAGCTTAGCCTAATATCTCTCCTCCAACTCCTATTCTATAGTGTCTATTGAGTGCAAAAAGGTTTGTTGTACCTAAATTGAGATGGAAATGCTGTAGAGTACAACTTCAAAACTGAAGCACATATTCTTGTGCTAGGCTGACTTTTGATTCTATTTATGGTGTTTTTTTTTAAAGGCTGATTTCAGAATGTAAAGGCTGAATTTTGATCTGTTGCATATTAGAAATGGTATTAACATTTTATCTTTTTTTTTTTTTTTTTTTTTTTTTTTTTTTTTACTAATTGAGTTAGTGCTGAATGGAATATATTGTGAACTAAGGTTAGTTTAAATACACAGCAAAAGGCAAGACTGCTTTCTCAGTTCACTACTGAAAGTACCAATTATGCTATTTTTGTGAGCTTTCCTGTCAACTGCAGAGTACAGCAAAACTTAAGCGTTTGGAGCTTTGTATGCTGTAAGTGCTCCCTAAATAAATTTTTTGCTTGCCTTGTCTTCAACAGATTCTCATCAGTGTTAGTCTGAAATGCATGTTTTTTGACTCAAACATGCAAAAATATAATTCAGAATTTTTTTCTCAAAATCAATTACAAAGCTTTAAGTGAACATTTATATTCATGATCATTTCTGGAAATAATTTTAACTTACAGCTAGGCTCTTTATTTAACTCTTATTTTTAAGAATAGTGACAAGCACAAATTCTTTGAAGTTATTAAAATATTTCAAGGGCCACATGCTTAATGCATTGTAAATCACTGCAACTGCTCTCAATCCATAGGTGGAAGTGCACTGCCAGAAGAGTACACAGATTTCTGGCTGATGTTCAGGTAATTAAGGTAATATTTACTAACCCCATGAACAGCATGTCAGCAGCATCCTTGGGGCATGAACACGCTCAAACTCATTGCTACTTAAAGCCAGAAACCATATTTAGACACAAAATAGGCCAGGTATATTTTTTAAAAATTCTTTTACCAGCTGATATGAATTTTTACTTTTTTTACTTTTTTCTCATATAGCTGTCCTTGAAATGCCATTCCTGTTTTTGCTGGAAACATCACCTACTGCTGTCAGCTAACCCAATCTGCTCACTTTGTATGAAAGGACACTCTGTCCAGATCCTAAGCTGGCTCAAAATGCTGTTGCTGCCTTGACTTCACAAAAATCGTGTTGTGAAGCTGAACCTAAGATGCCTACTTTGAAAGCTTCCCCCCTTGCCCTCTTTATCATTCTGAGACTGAGGAAATAGGAATAGAAAGCACATTTCTCAGTTCTGAGAAAGCTAGTTTTGTCTGTGCCTTTACAGAAGCTATAACCTTTCACAGGCTTAAAATATCTTGTCTGACAGATTAGCTTCCCTGATGTGACCATCTCACCAAACCACCTTATGGCACTGGTTTTATCTCCTCTGTTCTTAAACTGCATAGGCCAGGGGGTGCATATTTCTTTACAGTTTGTTTTCAAAATGAGGGAGGACTGAGAAATACAAAAATGGGGTAGTAACAAGCAGTGCTGTCATCTGGTGGTGAAATTGTTACCACTTTTAACAAACTGACCATGCTTTTCCATCAAACAGACTTGTTTTTTGTGGAGGATGTTGACACAGTTCCTTCGGCATAGATTAATGAATCTTGCACATTAGAAACAGAACACAGAGAATTTATTCAAAAATCACGAAACTTATTAAACTTTATTTTTGTGGAAGACTAGCACACCAGAGGTAGGTTTGCTGTGTTCAGGCTTGGTAATATTCTTCAGCTCGCTCTGCCAAAACAATGGAGTCCAAAGGAATGAGGAAGTAAGGACAAAAAGATATACCCATTCCTCAGACACATATTCAAATGTGAAAGTAGGGGTTCCCACTCATCAGTACTTTTCTGCCACATTATACTTGATGTCCATATCTTTATGTAGCAGGAAAACACACCTTTTAGATCTGGCTTCAAGGACTGTTTTGCTGGATGTACCTGAACAAGAGGGATATTACAGCCATCACTTAATCTCAAAAGATACAGTGTCTGCTCACCTGGGGAGCCAGAGAATGTATACAGCAAACAATGAGAAAATGGTTTTGCCATTTTTCCCTCAATGATGTTCCTTCATGATCCCTCTTCATACTTTTTAAGGCTGATTCCTTTCTGAGTTCTCCTAATATTTAAAATGAGCCAAAATTGAAAAAAAAAATAGTTGCCACATGAAAAAAATTAGAACTCAAAGGAAATCCAAAGTATTTTGAAATTATTGTTACATAACCAATGGATTTCTCTGATGTCAAACCTATACTACAAACTTCACAGATGGATAACAAAATAGACTATATAGGTGTTCATAATACAGTCATATTTTTTCTTCTCTGAGTGCTTTCATTGAAAGTTAAATGTTGAAAAATTCTGAAATTAAAAGATAAGCTTTTGTGTCTGAAATATTTTTCCTAATTGTCTATTAGCCTCTGTTACATGAATCCTATATTTTGGAGTAGATTTCTTTTAGATGTATGACAGTTACCAGAAAATCTGGAACTGCTGAATAAAATACATCATTCTGGCTACAAATTTCCCATGCTGCTATAACTGTAATTTCTATGGGTAGGCGCTAGTCACTGGAGTTGACAAATACGGAACCATCAACGTTGCTATTTTGCTTCTCCTGCAAGGACTGAACAACCCACACTGATGGAAATTCACTGACACTAACATTTTTAATTCAAAAGCAGATTGTGCTTCCTATATTCAAAACTGATTTTCCTTGAATCTGTTTGTGGTATGCTCTTCTCCATCTAAAAGCAACGTAGTAGCTGACCTAATTTGAATAACTTCTGGAGGCAGAGCCAAGTAGTTAAATAAAGGTATCAGGACCTAGCTCTTTAAATGTAGCTAGCCATACAAGAAGTTTCTTTACATTCTGGAAATGCAATAGTCATATTCACTATCCTGTAATAACACCAACAATAAAGAGGAACTGGAACAGTAAAGATTTCTTATATTCCCAGATTTAATGAATCAGTGAGAGCATGGACAGTGTCACTGTGCAGAGTCAAAGTAAGGATATTAGCTGGGGTTTCTTAATTTGATTGTGAACCATTGTTATGCTTGTGTGGCCTATTACCTGTAGTGGTTGGTTTTATTCGCAGTTTAGATTTCCAGCTTAAATCCCAAGTTAAATCAAAGGGATGGTTTTGTAAAAATACTTCCTGTAGTTTGCTTTGCTTAACTTTATAAGATGTTTTTATAGTGCAATGTTAAAAACTTGATTCTTTTCTACCGGTGAAGACCACAAAGTCATCGAGACTCATTGTTATTTTAAAACATGACAAGCTGGCCTTAAGACCTTAGGGATCCTTTCTTCAGAAGTCAAGCTGGTGATGGATAAGGAGCCATCAGAGCTGTGTGTATCTTAACTGCAGGAGTTCAATTAAGAAGCCAAGAGTGTCTCAGGTACACGGGTGCAAATGGAAGTGCATTCTTTGATAATGTCTCTGTAGTTGCTCAGTGCAGGTAGTTGGCATCCCCCAACTCATTTCTGCTTGCACAAGGAGGTTAGCGTAGAGGAATACCTGAAAGGACTGAGCTCCATCAATGTTCAGTGAGTGCTAGAGAATACCACAATGGGGAAATGTTATCAAAATCCCAGTGGCTGCACGGGGATTTGTCAGGAAATAGCTGTAAGATCTAACTTCTATTAGCCACAGCCCTGAGAGCTCTGCTGCTTTTCTCCTCCTGAGAGAAACGCTGTTCTGCTACCTATGCTGTGCAAAGAAAGTTTTCTTACCCAGCACTGATTTCAAAAGGCTGTTTTGCAGTTGTTTTGCTCCCCCATTCCTCTTGCTTTTCATAATACTTGGAAGTGCAATGGAGAATATCAATTACTCCCACCCTACCCCACATTTATCAGCTATTTTTAGACATTGAGATACCAAAATACACACTAAGTAGTCATTGTTGAAGACATGGTATTTGTCAATGAAGTTTTAAATGTTTCTTCTTCAGTCCCTTCACTCTTGAAAGAATATTCACTAGTTCCTGATGAATATGATGCCAAAGGTTAAATAAGATGAAAAATAGTGCATTAGAGTCACACAAGAATTTTTTCTTAACTTGAAAGCTACTGTAAGGCATCAACTAAACACAGCTATAACTTTCCAGACTAGATGTTTTTGTATTCTTTCTTCATACATATTAATGGAAGGTCTCATCTAGTCAGATCAAAGTTCCTATAGGAAAAATATTCTCATTTAAAAATTAATTACTATGTTTAGCTTAAGTAATTAATTGGCATAATCACACATGCTTTTATAAACTAAACATTAAAGTGAACAGCTACGGTATTTGGTGATAGTCTTTAGGATAGAACAGAAGTGTGTAATTCCTAAGTTAAATTGAATTTTCATTTTATTATGAAATAGTTTTACAAATAGTCTTTCCTCAAAAAGTTTAATAAAGAGAGCAGGAGAAAGAAAAAACAGATATTCATTTGTAATAGATGTTAAAAAGGATTATTTCATAACAAAAATTGCTTTTTTCCCCTAACCCTTAAAATACATTTGAAAGTCCTAAGATACAAAGCAAAAATAGTCTGTGTTGTGTCTGTGTTTCTTATCTTAAAATGGAATTAAAATTTCTGGGTAGTTACGGAGCATTTTAATAATTAAGAGTGGATAATTAAATGCTTATTTTCTAGTACAGTCGCTGAAAAGAACATGAAGTCCCATCACTCATTTGCAGAGAGGTGTTGTGTTCAGGATTGATGATAAATGATGCAGTCCTATCAGGGTGAAAAATTTTTCTTCAAAAGCTATTAAAAGCACTGAAATGAATTAATATCCAGCATAAATGGCAAACTTTAGTGAAGTCTGCTGAGTTCCGTCCAGTACACTATGATCATTTTTAAGTATATTATTTTACTGCTGATATTTAAGCATTTATTGAATTCAGAGTGAATTTACATAAAATAAAATACAGTAATTTCACGATTATAAGCTGCACCATTTTGACTAAAATTTTGCTCCCACCCCAGAAATGTGGCTTACACTCAGGAGCGGCTCATATACAAAAAAACTTTGGAAATTTCCAACCCTGGAAGTGCCAGCTGGGGTGCCGAGCCGAGAACCTGCCAGTAAAACCTGGGATTGCGTGATTGTTACAAATTGGTTACTCTGTTGCGCGGTGGGTGGAGCTGGGCTCCGTGCCAGCAGCGCGGAGGGGAGGAAGCGGGGGCTCCTACTTCAGGCAGCGCAGCCTGGGGGAGAGGCAAGGGGCTCTCGCCCCTGCCTGCCGCAGCAGGAGCAGGCAGGCTCCATGTCCGCCTGCTGCTGCCGTGGGAGCGGGTTGGAGGGCTCTGTTCCCACCTGCTGCCATAGGGCAGCGCCGGGCCACCTGGCCCCGTCGGCAGCCCCGAGCGGGCCGAGCCTGCACAGCCCAAGCCGAGCCAGTAAAACCCGCGATCCTGCGATTCTGTTACTATTTGGCAACTTTGTTGCACGCAGGTCCTCTCTGTGAACAACAAAACGGCTCATAATCAGGTGCGGTTTATGTATGGACAAAGAACAAAATGTTGCCGACACCCGGAGATGTGGCTTATAATCAGTGTGGCTTGTAATAGTGAAATTACTGTACATTAAAATAGACAGCTCTCAGGTCCAAAACCCCATAAAACCTAAACACAGTGAGAATTATTGGACCCCTCATTCTAATTTCTCTAAAAACATGGACTTTTGTATTGCATTCAGTTATTACCTTAGTACTCAGCTTTGAGTGCAAGACTATGTTTGATAAAAGTATACCTTGGATTTGGATACTCTATCTCCCAGAAAGTCATTGATCCTTTGTTTGAAGGAATCAGTAGTTAGAGTACTTTCTCTCGAGTGCTTCACTGTTTATGCACACAATTTCTGCTATGTATCACTTCTGCTTGTGGCTAGTTCCTCTTAACAAGATTTTTGTGCTAGCTTTCACATTCAGCTTGTCCCCTGAATTTCACAATTTTTTTCACAATCTGTCAACAAGAACATAACTGAGTTTCTTTAAACTTTCATTGAAATACCCTGTTCTCAGTCTTCAATTACTTCCATAGTTCTTTTCTACATACTTTCTATTTTTCAACAGTGTTTCAAATATATTTAGGTTAGAAATATTTTCAGGCTTCCATTATTGATCTCTCCTGAGCCATAAATAAAAGCAGAGTAAAGCCAGAGTCCTATTCACTACCTTCCTTATGCCATTTTTCCTTTCTTCCTCTAGCATCAGTGGGACACTCCTGCTGAGTTGCTGGCTTGTTATGACCCCAAATTCTTTACAGACTCCTTGCTTGAGGTGTTTACTTCTATGTACCATCCTGTATTTCTTCCTCCAGTATATGCAGATTTGTACTACTCTGACTGGGAACACTAGTCTAAATCTATTTATGCTTTTTAGTTTGTTTTAATTTTCATTAGTCCCAAATCACTGATGGTACAATTGAGTAATACAAGACTGAACAGCCCCTTTTTCTGATGCCAAGCCTTTGCTGATCACTTTCTTATGCATGCTTGTTAGCCAATGCTTAATCCAGTTAAAACACGCTTTATTGATACTGTGCAGTGCTATATTTTTAATTAGAATATTGAGTGATACTAAGTCAAAAGGCACACAAAAGTTGAAGTGTATTATACCTACATCGTTACCTTTGGCAACCTAACTTAAAATCTCATCAAAGAGCAGAAGTAGATTTGTTTGACAAGGCTTATTTTGCTCAGAACTATGTTGACTAGCATTAATTATATTCCTATCTTTTAATAATTTATTAATTGAATCTCTTTTCAGTTTTCCTATTATTTCTCTTGGGAATGATGTTGGCCTGAGCAGCCTGGGAATACAGATGACACTTGCATGCTCTTAGAGGAACACCACAAAAGATGTAGCACTGCTGCTTAATGGAATATCAGTGGTATTGTTCATTCCTTCTTTAGATTCCCTAAATAGGTATTTTTTCCTAATTTTGACATGCTATATTTTCTTTTACTAGCAGAAGAAAAATTCCACCAGCAAATTGTGAAGTAAAACAGTTTATGTAAATAAACTACCGAAAGTCTAGCTATGCCATTGTGCAACACATTAGAAATGAAAGCAAACTTAGTGTGAATATGGGAAAAGATGTTACACAACTGTGCTGCAGTGTTACAACATGATGATGTGTACTTAAATTAGAAAGAGTTATTGAAGAAGTCTGAATATGCATCTGTAACTCTGAAAGGCTTTAATGTTCTTTTTCCCAGAACTGGCTTGTCAGTGAGACATAAAACAGAAATATGTACAGTTTCCTGTGCATTAGGATATTTTTCTGGATATCAAAATCCATCTCACAGTTTTCATTTCTGTTTCAGCTTTGTGGAGCTGGTGGAGTTATAATATTTGCATTTGTATTGGATGCTTTTGATTCTCTTCATGGTTGAAGTTTCTGGTTTTGAGTAGACTTTAAGTTCACTCTGTTTAGGAAAACCAGATATTAAATAAAAAACAGTGCCTAGAAGAGAGTGGATAATCTGTCAACTGTTAGATTTTATGCTGTCCTTAATTCCTCAAACAATCTGGGATAATTAACATTTAAATTACATAGCTACAGCTGCTGCAAGAGAGTGTTTGAGAGGAGAACCAGCACTTCATCTGCACAAATTCATCACCTTGTTACACTTTGCAGGTGTGATACCAGGAGCACTTGGCAGGAAGGGCCAGGCAAGTGACCGCTCTACAGGCTAGAGTGGAAGTTACCAGTAGAACAACACTAAGTCCTGGGCTGTGTCTGAGGTTTGACTGAGTCAGGCTCTGGATCACAAGGTGGTCACTGAGTGCCTAGAAAAATATTTTGCTAGAGATTCCTAGAAATCAAATATACCAACAAGCAAGGTCATTCATCTCACAAAACAACAGGACGGCAGAGAAACATTTAATAGAAAATGGTCTACTGAGAGCTAGAAGACATCCTTTATCAAATCACACAACTTCATTTTTGTCAGAGATGAGAATCGAGGTTCCACAGATGTGCCAGATTACTGGATGTGCTACCCTGAAAGACATTTCAGGGTCTTCCCTCGTGCTTTTCTGCTTTAAACAAAGGACTAAATATTCATTGACACACACAGACAAAAAAGGAAAAAAAAAAAGAAGGAAAAGAAAAAAAAGAGGGTAACCCTATATTCAGACTGTTGTGGCAGTAAAAGGTTCATCAACATCAGCAAAAACATCCGAATCTTAAAATTCTACTTAGGCTTTGGTAAAATATTGTCAGAGATTATAGGAATTCCTCAAAAGATTCTGAACTGTAAATTTGTTCTCCCAGCACTGCTGGAGGTTACCATACTAAGATCATTGGGAAAATAAAAATTATTCTACTCTGGAAAAATCTTTTTCCCTGTATTTTTTTTTTTTTGAGGAGGATTGTGTTTTGTACCTCTAAAACATGCTCATGATTAAGATCTATAAGAGCTAAGTGCATGTTGATCTTGGTTATTTTACTTGTGAGATTATGTGGAACTGATCTTTCAGATCTTCTGCTTTTTGCATTTGTTTCACTGAACTTCTAACCCGACATCATCCTCTTTTTCCTCACCAGACTTGATAATGGTTATTCACAGTTTCTATATGTAGACTACCAATTCAAATTTCCCTGTCTGTTTTTAGATTTCCTTTGCTTCTTCAGGTTCTCAGGGCCTTGTCCAGAAAAGCGTTGAAAATCTCCAAGGATGGAGATTACACAGCCTCTTGGGGCAATGTGCGCCAGTGTTTAACTGCTCCTTGTGCATCAGTAAAATGAAGCTCAAAATCAAGTAAAAGTTTAACATTTGCAATTTTGGCAATACTTACTTGAAAGAGTTAATCTGCAAGAGTTAACTCTGAAAGAGTTAATCATCTGTAATATTCAGAAAATCTGAGTTAAAACTTACCTTCATACCACTGACAAAAGATAACAGAAGTCATGCAATACCCCAGTGGACAATAAATCACTAATACTTGGAATGAGACACTGGACTATTTGGTTTTATAGAATTATGAGGATTTGAGTTTTTACTCCTAGTTCACACATATTACATGCACAGTTTTAAAAATAAGTACTACTTTTAGAGAGCTTGACTTGCAATTTCAATATTCCTTTATCATAGTATGAATTTCCCTTCCCCCCCCACCCCACTTTTGTGGTACATTAACAAAATGATTATAAAAATAGGTCCCCCATTCTGCTTTGTCTTTATATTGTGGTTTGATTTTAAAAAGTGCTTTACCTCAGCAGTGAGTACTAAGACTTATTTAGAATATATAAAGATAAAAATCAGGGCGTAGATCCATTTTTTACCTCGAAGATTCTGCTTTGTAATGACTGTAACTGGCACAGTAAAGAGGGGAAGAGGTTTGCAAAACCACAGCAACTTAGATTCTGTCAGCAAAGCTTTAATTGTTTTTCTGCCTGTGTAAATTCAGGACACTATATAAGCACTGAAAGATTATGATACTAAATAAGAACTTCTGATAAACTATTTTAACCTAATCAGCAGTTAGCTGAATATCTTTCACAGATCTTCCCTTTGCCCAGTGGGATGGCCCTGTGGTGGTTCACTAAGAAAACAGGATGCACAGAAATTTTGGTCTGCCACTAGAAATCTGGAGCCCAGAGGAAAAAAAAAAAAAGCAAACCACTGACTTCTCAACAGTTTGCTTGTAGACCTATAAAAATTCCTTATTAAAAACAAATTTAAAACAAGGTAGTATGGATTTCGGACACTGCAATTTTCTTATGTTTCCCATTTAACTTGAAGGTATACGATATTCTTGAATCTATGCTTCAGGTAGGCCCGTAGAAATCCTAAAGGCAGAAATTCATTGCTTGTTACAAAGGGTTCAACAGCTTCATTTAAGATAAAAAATTAGTAGGGGTGAAAAGCAGTAAATGCAATTGTTGCCTATGTGTTGATCCTACTCCCATTTATGCCACACAAAGAATTTGTGTTTTTGAAGCTGTTGATTGCAGAGTTCTGCACTGCTGGGAAGAGATCTTCATCAGTTTAGGTACTGCAAGGCCTGGGTATCTGTCACTTTGTGTGGATTCAGTCAGTGAGGGTAGAGTCCAGCATAATCATGAACTGTCCATGGACGCTCCTGAAAGAGCAGCAGAAATGAGGGCACAAAGAGAATTCCCAGTCCAGCCATCCAATGGACTGTATTTGTTTTCCCTTAATAGATTTGACTTTTCCCGAAAATAATACTATGATTAAACTGACATGCGATAGATTTCACTGTTTTATCATTTAAGAAAATGCTTGAGTATCTAATTTTCAACATGAGCTTAAGTATGAAGGACTAAATAGATGCAAAAGTATCTGAATTATTTGTTATGGTTTTGCATGTATCCTTACACATGATAAATCATAGCTTAAACTAACAGTGCATTATGCACTTTCTAAAACTAACACAAAAATCAAAGTTAAGGCAAAGGATGTAAGTAAATCCCTAATACACATGTAATTTTTGCAACCTTATATATCATGCATGCCTTCCTAACATAAACCAGGGGAAAATCCAAACAGTGTATTTAAGATTTTATATCAATATTTTAATGGAATATTATTTAATAACTTTAGGGCTTTCATAAAATAATTAATCTCATCTTAATTGCTACATGGCTTAGTCTTTTTATATGAATGGAAAATTAGTTTAAAGAAACATAATTAAAATTATACTATAATGATTAAAAATAAAGTAGGTACTGCAATATTGTACAAAAATATAACTTCTTCAAATACAAATTGCTTTTATGGCTATCTATCTCCGCTTGTATATTTTAGGGGAATCTAAAATATGTTTGCCTAAATGACTAAATTTTTTGAGAAGAAAGTCTTCAAAGCAAGTCTTGCTATTATTTAACAAATATTAATATACAGAGACCACTTGACAAGTATTTATTACAAGATATTTGTGACCAGTCATGCTATAGGAAGGGGAGAGAGCCACAGGGCTGAAATGACAGTAAGGTCTGTGTATGCAATGCTCCTCTGGTAGTTAAATTGCTGGATTGTGACATTGATCTGAAATGGGATCTGTCTGAAGTTGCAACTGTCAATCTCTGTAGTCAAAGGATGGCCCAAAGTCTTACTCAATCAGCCATTTTGGCATGACCACTAAGTTTATAAAGCCCAATCCACTAAAAAAGTTATCTGTCCTCAAGAGGCACTTCAAGAAGTCTGTGCAGTTTGTGGATAGTGAGCAGTGATTCAGAGCTATAGCTCTGACTCTTGCCAAAGTACAGCAATGCCTCATTTTAGTGGCTGTGCTTATTACAAGGTGAGACAAATGTGGATTGAGGTGTGAATGAATGTCTGCTGCTGCTGATATTTAAAATTGGTTGGATATTTCTCTCTATGCATTTATTTACTCTTTCATGTACAAAAGAGTCAATATTAATTTTAGAGTACATACATGCATGTAGATTTGATTGCAGTGATCTCAAGAAAGATCACTTGTAATTGAGAAAAATGCGTAGTATATTTCTGGTCTTTTATCAGGATCATGGCTATTTTTTCTAATTCTGCTTTTCTTTATCATTATTCAGAGTGTTTGTTATGCTGTGTAAGGGGAAAATGGCAAACAAAAAATGTGTAAGTGTGTAAAACTGAAAAAAAACCCCAATAAGTATATCTAAGTGTTATTAAAGCTGAATCTATTGTTTGGAAGTATTTTAAAGTAAGCAGATGCATAAATACTGATACAAGCAACTTGAAACTTCAGCAATCATTTCCATTCCTTCCCAGGTACAAACACACTTGGAAAATCAGTCTAGATACCACATACAGCAGAGCCAGAGGCACCAGGTGAAGCAGTACCTGACCCTTGATACCAAGCTGTCCAGCCAGACCCTCTCCCTGTCCCACTCTCACACAATCCAGCCTGTGGGAGTGACCTCCATCCTACGGAACGGACACATGCCTCCAGTGAGCAGCATTGGCACCCCAGAAAGCCCTGTCACCAAACTGCTGTCCCTCGGAGCCGAGCACGAAAATGCGGTAGGGCCGAGCTGGGTGGAGGAAAGGGCAACTGGGCTTTGTCTACTACAAACGTGCTACATGTCGTACTAGAAGTGGGCAAGAGATGACTTTCTTAACTTTCAAGGGGCCTTTGGTTATGGCACTTACTTTCTGTATCCTTTTGAATTATGTGGGTTATTCCCCTGTGTGCCTGTGAATAACTTATTGCAGGATCAAGACTTTTAGGCTGCTGCCAGATAAAATGAATCTTTTGATATATACAACATATGTCGCTGTACATTTTCTGAATATACACTTTGCAAAGAAAAACATTCTTTTTCCAGATGGGAGTTGTTTCTGTCTACAGGTATTAACCTAGCTGCATAAAAAAAGTTAAATACTGATTACCTTCAATATATAACTGAAAAAATCACCCATTCATTTTTCAGTTAGCTGCTATATTTTTATATGGGTTATCTTAATAAATTGGCAAAGATGTGCTAACTTTAGTGCCACCATCGATTTTAATAGAGGTGCAGCTATAATACAATATCAGATTCTTAGCCAGTGTGAGATGTAGGTCATTATGGCTTTTAATACTTCAATAGATTTCAAAAGAGACTGTTTATTAGGTGAAAGAGGAATTCCTTCAGAAATAAGAAATGGAGATACTGTATCATGTCTTGGACTTTAACAGAACAGAAAAATCTTACAAATACACCATGACTCATTCAAGCATTTGGATGTTAGATAGCTAAGCATGAGGGAGCCCAAAAAGCTTCCTGGAGAGTTCACCTGGGGCCTCTCCATTCCTTCTGCATTGACAACTGACATTTTAAGTCAGGTTTATGGATTACTGGAACTGCTTTAAAATGCTGTTTTAAATGGACTTTGTGAACACCTATGTGCCCACCTCCATGCTGCCAAAGTGCAGTGTGCTGGAACTGTTCTCAGACATTTCGGGTCTGATCAGGAGCCCTTGTATCACACTGTTCTGGTGAGCAAGGGAAGACTGGGAGGGTGATTGCTGGCACTGGCAAGATCCTGGCAGCTTTGCAATGATTTGAATAACCTCATCTCAGACTCAGGGGGGTGAGGGGTTGACTGTCACAGAGTAATTACTTAATGTGGGTGTGCCTTGTGGTTGAGAGTAGGCTATAGTTACATTAGTAAATAACATAGAGCCAACACCCAGGTTGGTGCAGTGAACTTCACTCCTTCACATTGTTTAATTGCCAGCATCCTTTTGGCACTGATGGGGCTTTCCTAGATAAGTCTGGGCACAACTCCTGGCACAGTACTTCTCTGGTTTTAGAGAGAAAGAGGAATGCATGCATGAGCTGTGCTGGACCATGTGGCCTAAAAGTCTGTGTTGAACGGTCCCATATCTGTGAGATCCTTTCCTTGCACAGGAGCACCTACAATTCCTTCAGCTCCCAAGAGCTGCAGACAGTAGAATTAAAAGTGACATGTTTACTGTGGGATCTCTTCCAAAATTATATTGTGAATGGAACCAGACCATAATTATCATTGAAAACTCATGTTGTACTTTGTCCAAATTTATCTATATATCATCTATATATCTATGTATCTATATACATATCTAAATATAATATATCTATATCTATATCTAATCATCTATATCTATATCTATCTATCTATCTATCTATCTATCTATCTATCTATCTATCTATCTATCTATCTATCTAGGTTTTCAAAGTATTTATTGTTTCATCCTAAGTAATTATTGAGCTATTACATCTGCCTCGATAGTTTTTGGCTCAGATTACATCAAAAGTGAGACCAGAAGGCTGGCTGGAAAAGTATCTAGTGTACTGCTAAACAAAAAAATCTCTACCTGCCAAAGAGAGCAGCAAGTAACATTGAACCTTGAGTTGCAGTTGCAGAACCACAGGTTCTTCTCTGTCTTCCTGAACCAGTGCAGCATTGCATTGTGGATATGACACATTTGATCAAGATGACAGGTCACAGTTGCAGATTAATAATGCACTCCTGTCATCTCACTGTGGTGCTGCAATAAGGGGTTAAAATAGGACCGTAGGCTGGTGTTTAAGAGAATTATGTATTTTGCTAAACCACGACTGTTTTCACAACAAGTAAAAAATGTGAAGAATTGTATAGAAGTGTTTGAATTTTAAGATATAAACTTGTGAAATTCAGTTTTATTGCTGCAATAGATATTCAAGATTAATTCCTCTGTATTTTAAATATAACTTTGTTTTCCCATTATTATTTGTAGTGATTTGTCTTAAAATATTATTTTATCAGATGGAAGAAGTTATTGAAGACATAATAAATATGGAATCAAATTTTAATGATGAAGGGATAGCTTGTTCTGAAACTCCTTTACTAATGCAAAGAACTGTAAGTATTTTGTTGAATTTCATCTTGCTTTTTATGCTAGAAAACTTCTTTGAGTGATTCAAGCACATCACAGTTCAGAGACTAAGGAATAATATGAGTGGACTGTTCTCTTTTCTCTTAGTTGATTGCCTTTTTGTCAATGAATGTTATAGAAAAAGGGTAGCAGAGTGGTGAGACACAATTGTTTTAAGTGGTCTGAATAGCATTTGGGGTTCTAGCCCAGTAAAATGTCTGTTGCATAACCCAATGGAGTTATTAATTTCTGTGCAGTGCTAAAAATAATAAGGATAAAAAGTCTCTGGACCCTAGAAGGCCTTTTAAAGCCTTGCTTAAATATCCTTCTACCACAACTAAAAAAAAAGTCAAAACTCCTTCAAGTAATAGTTTCCATGGTACAGTGGTTTCTCCAGTGTCATATCCTGAAGCAAAGCTCTAGTTCTGGATTTTCATTCAGACAAGTTGCATTTAGTTGAATAATTTCAAGGACAATAATAAGAGGAATGGGACTTCTTCACAAGGATTAATGTAACAAACTTCACTTTTATGATGTCTCTTTGTGAATAAATATGAGAGGAGTAACAAAGGCTATTTGTATTTCCATGTATGTTACATATTTGAAGAGGAAGGATGGAGCTTTTCTGGACACAACACATAGAGTGTTATTATTTATGAAAGTATGAATACATATCAATAACTGTAACATACTTTACAGAAGGATGTATGTTGTGCTCTCCTACCCTAGCTAATGTCCAGAATTGTTTGTCCTCAGGACTTTAAACTGTACACCATTAAAGGGGAACTTGACCCTGATGAAGGGAGAAGGATTTCCACCAGCTTTGACAATCTACCAAGTTCACTTCAGAACAGCCAGGTTCTTGCTCTTTATTGCCCTCTGGAGGAACATCTTTTTCTGATTTACTCAACTCCCCGAGCTCCAAAAATACCATAGGAAACAAGATCTCTTCTCCTCTGCGTTGCCCACAATACAATCTAGCCTTAATGCAAATTAAAATTTCCACCAACACCTGATATTTGTGTGCCAACTACATAACTAATGCAGCTGGACTGATTTACACGTATCTCAGTAAAGAACATAGCAAAGAAATGGTCCCTGGAGAGTGAATTAATATTTTGGCTCAAATTAATGTGAGGCAGGGGAGGATAATTTCAGGTATGATTGTGTGGGATGGCAATGAGAGGCATGAATTCTGGGTTTTGGGTTGAAGGTATACTCCCTCAAAACCTTTTAAAACTGGATGATGTTAATCTCTATGCTAATTCCAGGTTCATTAGCCTTTATCTTCAGCCTTGAAGGACATTTGTCTCTAAACTTTATTGAATACCCTACTCTTGATGAGAAAGGAAATATGCAATGTCTTTTAGACCTTGATGGTACTGCACTTGCAAAGATTTGGGCCTCCTAAAGTGCCTCTGGGTCAAGCAATAGTATTTAGATTTTCATTTGGGCTAAGGAAATCAGCAGGCTGGTAGGTAAGCCAGGGAGTCCAAATCTCTCTGTTCAATACTGTGGCAAAATAAAGCCTGCCTTCAAGGCATGCAAACTGCATCGGTGTGAGGAAACTGAGCAGTGTCTCTGCTTCTTCTGTCTAGTCTTTTAGCATTGAGTACTTTAAAAATGCACAAAATAATTAGGCATAGGGAGATCGTCTCAGGCATTTAGCTCACGCCACTTGGTTTTATGTCATCTTTCAGGCAACCTCCTAAATTTTCCAGCAAAATTTTGGTCATAAGCTGTGCAATAGGGAAAGATGGAGATGCAGGTAGAAAAATATTTTTTTATATCCAGTTTTTCATTATTGCATTAAACATAATGAAATTTATTTATCTGAGCCAAACATGTATGTATCATAAAAGTATTGGATTAGAAGGAGTGATTAAGAATGAGAGAACATCTAATTTCCCTGAGAAACTGTGCTGGGTTTGTGCTGTACCTCACCAAGGTCCGATGGTAGCTCTGACATTGTGCTGTGGTGGCTGACACAAACACAGAGTAAGTGAGCGTGCAGGTGAGACTGAGTTGCCTCTCTGTCTGGCTGATTTTGTGTTGGCTTTCTCTTTAAAATTCTCCAGCATAATGCCTAAGTATTTCTAGAATTTCTTCTTAGACTTTCCGTACTTGGGATCGTCTTGATTTTGCAAACTGTGCAGAGTAGTCACTGAAATTCTGAAATGGAACAACTTGGTTTTCAGGATCTGATAAAAGGCTCAGGTGTTTTTGCAGTGAAATCTTTTCTTGAAAAAAACAAATTCATGATGCCATTTTCCTATCTCAGTGTTCTCAGTGGATAGTGGCTGAGTAATCTTTCCACTTTTTATGGTGCAACCTGTTGTGTGTTGCAGTGAACTAATGTTTGCTTTGGTTAAATGCACCCATGTACTGTTTTAATGGCACATTAAATGAAGACATTGAATTCTGTGAGACCGCTCATGTGAATAATTGCTCAAAGGCTCATTGTCTGACCCCGAATTAATGAATTACAGTTATGTATTAGTAGAATCAGAGAAGTGAACCTAAGAACATTCCTCCATCTCTCATTAAAATAATTACAGCTTCTGAGGAGTAGATTATCTGTCTTTTATTGTGTTTGGATCCAAATTTATAATTTCATGAAACTGTGTGGTTTTGGGCAGTCACTTAAGAATTGCTCAAACTAAGGAATTTTCTGGCTGTGTTTCTATTGCTCTTCAGAGTACTCTAATGGCAGAAACCTACTTTTTATAACAATTTTTTAGAAGTTCTGTTAAAATGTAAGACTGGGTCCTCCTTACATGCAAGAGGTCTTGATTTTTCTGAAAGAATTTGTAAATCAAATTATATATTTTTTCATAAAATCTAACTGAAATAAAAGCATAACTATTCCTATGAACTATCATTTAATGACAACTTATTGTTCATTATGGAGAAAGTAAGATTTAATTTTAAAAAGACCCTTGAAGATGGCACCAATTTAAAGTCATTTTTCCTTGTTGTAACAAATCAGTTTTATGAAATTTTTTGTTAACAGACAGCAGAGTATTTTTCTTTACAAGAAAATATTTTTTTCTGGAAGTATCATATTAGGAGCAACAGGTTTGTTCCTGATCATAAAAGAATCATTAAAAAAATGAAACAAATAATACATGAGTGAGTTTTAGAAGTGAATTACTGTCATGTAGGTCAGATATAGTGACAGACATTTCAAAAGTAAATACTTTAAATTTTTATCAGATGTTCATTCTTATTCAAAATCCTTACAGTCTATTTAACATTCTGTAGTGAATTTAAAGTACATTAGTACTTCCAAATGTTCAGAACACAGGAAGTGTGGATGTTTAGGTCTGTTCATACAAATCATATATCACACCATCATTAATAGTTTAGGGCAGGTAGCAAAAAGCTCTGCTCTATATTGCTTTTAATACCAGCAAAGAGAAATTTAAGAAAAGTTTTAAAGCAGATGTGGACAGCATTAATCACAGTGAAGCGAGGAAAGAGCAGTTAAAAAATAGGATCTCTGTGCTTTTCAGGGTGTGATTTAACAGCGCGTGATTTTCTGATGTGATCTTTGTAATAAATGTTGTTTTGTTTTGATAATGTACATATACAACCCTAGGACTCACCAGTAAACCCAGTAATCTAGCAATCACAATGGAGATCACTATGAAAACAGTTGGCAATTCACCAGTTTCATTCAGAAATAACTGTTGCAGTCTGAATAAGTTCAAACCGTACAATTGGGATAATGCTCTCTACTTGACGTGCAGTCTACCAAAACTTATGTGAAAAGCGTTAGGAGATTGGCTGGCTTGGAATGAGAATGAAGTGAGAGGAAGTTAATGTTCTGCAATGGCATGGACCTCTCTTGCTCAGGCCTGGGTGGGACCAGTAAGAAAAATAATTTAAACTTGTCAACATTTTCAAGCATTCTAAGTTGTCTTTTTTTCTGGTGCGCAAGAAAACATGAACTTTCAGCACTGTTTTTTAAGAATCATGGGGAGAGAGGCTCTGCAGCAGTTAGATGGATGGCAATGAGAGCTAAGAAGTAGTTGCAGAGCAATGCTTCAGGCAGAGCACTACCATGAAATTGGATTTCAAAAATTTACCAGGAGAGGCCCAGCTGTGGTATGTCAAATCCATTCAGCTCCATGTTACTGGAGTAAATATTGAATGACTAAACTAAATGGAGCAGTTCCTTTCAGATTGCTTTGGAAAAAAATTAAAACTTCTTCTTGGAAAACCTTTTAATTGATGTTTTTCTATGTCCAGTACCAAATAAGGACAAGAAAAAAATGTTTTCATGTTGATGTAGGAAGAAATTATTTACTGTGAGTGTGGTGAGACACTGGAACAGGTTGCCGAGGGAAGTTGTGAATGCCCCAAACCCAGTAATGTTCAAGGCCAGGCTGATGAAGGTCTCAAGCAAACTGGTTTGATGGGAGGTGTCCTTGCCCATGGATGGGAGGGTTGGGACTAGATGATCTTTAAGGTCCATAACAATCCATTAAGGTTCTATGAAACTATGACTGATTTGTAATATTTAAGAAATTTTTTCTTTAACTATCCCCTTGAATGACCTTAGCAGCAAGAATGTTGAGAAAATAATTATACCACTACCAGAGAAGAGAAGCCAAAACACCTGAGCATGCTGGAAGTGAGGGGCTGTGCCAGCTGTGAGCTGGGGAAACAGCTGGGCAGGGGAAAGGTGGCAATACTCTGTAAAGCTGATGCCTTGCAATGGGTTACCTCTTCAGGGATCTCCTGAGGCTTCTCTGCTTCACTTTCATGACTTCATCTCATATAGTCATAGTTCGCAATTTTACCAAGTTTGGGAGCTACTGTCTATTTCCAGTCTGCTTGGGAGTCAAGTCAGTGGGATTGCTTCACTTCTGCCACTCTTGCAGGAAAAGGGCTTGTGGAGAAAATTCTCAGTTGCTGCATGGCTTGCTTGTATTTGTTTTGCTCCTTTGACATTTGGAAAAAAAATTGTTGTACAGGTATGGAGTAGAAGTTAGATCAGGACAGGACAAATAGATGTTTTCCTTCTTTAATTTTTCTGATTCTATTAACTACAGCTAGTATACAGTTCTGATTAAATCTGCTAACTCCGAATTTTATTTTAGGGAGACACTATTTATTAGTAAAAGCATCGTTCACTCTGTTTGCAAAATCTCACTGCTATTACAAGGTCTTTGAGGTCACAGTTTCTCATCATGACACTAATAATTTGTATTTTTATTAATTATTTGTTAAATATTGATGGTGACCATCTGGATGGACTGCAAAAGCTGCTGTCTGTCCCATTCTCAGAGATCATACAGAAGGAAGAAATTCAAGTAGGTATGTTCCAAAGTATTTTATTCAATAAGTGCTGCAATTATTCAGCCATGAAGTAAGCCCAGCTTTCCATTAGAGGTGCATAGAGCATTGCTGATCTAGGCAGCCCCCTGCTGCATAATCATGAGCATTTTTCATTTAGTGAATACAGATGTAATTTGGCAGCCCTTGCAAGTTGATAACATCTGCTAAAGTTCAAAACCATTTTAGAGAAAGGACCAGAGTAAACATTAACAACCTCATTTGCTTAGGTTGGCTAACTCAGAAAGGCTGCATAACATCAATGAAAATGCTTTGTCAATCACATTCTACACTAGATTAGTCTTAAAGTCCAAGGAAGAATCAAAGTTCACCTAAGTATATAAACTTCTGTCTAGCACTCTCTGGTATCATTTACAAGTTTAACAAAAAAGAAAAATGAAGGAGAAGGAACAGTCAGTAGCTATTGAGGAAATAATAGACGCCTCAAAAATAAAACTGGTGAGCAAATATTTTCTTTTCCTTCAATACTATAAAAGTGTTAGGTAGGAAATTGTGTCTTTCAGTTGCTTCGGTTGCACAAAAACTATGAAAAGCACAAATTCAGAACTCCTGAGGCCTGTTTCCTCAGCTGGAAGTAACTTTTGTTTTTACTGCCACTACTGTTTTGAATGTCGTGTGAATGTCAGATGTAGGTTTGCTTTTGGTATTTTACACAATTCAGTAGTTTGAGGTGGAAATGGGCAGTGTATAGCCCTCTTGCCTGCACAGGTTACCTCATGCTGTAGAAAATGAGTTTATAGAACAGAACATGCATTACTTTGGGTCAGGAGAAGAACTGTGGTCTATTTTTATATAGCTGCAGCATTCAGAAGCTGTGCAAAATGACCAAAAAGCTCAGCTCTGTCTCTAGCACACTAACAAACCAATGTCTACTAATGCTTCTCTAGTTTGGGGGTAGAACTCTCTGGCTAAAGGGAGTCAAAAGACAATCTTCGTGCAACTGAAGTAAAGTTATCATAACTCTGAAAACAAAGGGAAAATTTCTTTTTGCCTCTCTGGTGTTCTCTTTCTAAAAGGTAAATAGACAGAAATGAAAATATTATTCAAAAATACACAGTTGTTTGTATGCAAGTACCTTTTACAAACATTGTCTTTATCTTGGATCTTAACATTTGTTTCACAGTCGTGAGAGAAAAGGATAGTTAAAACAAGTTCTCCAATATTCATTCCTTATTAATTCCAAGCCCCTGTGCAGCAGGATCTCCAGCAAATTCCTGCTATTTGGGGCCACCAAGAAAATTCCGTTTTATCCCAAAGCCTCTGCTGCATGTTGTGTTATTGTCTGTATACAGCAATGCAAGATTTGAAGTCCTTAGGACATGACAGACCATAAAGATGATTATATAAAACTCACTGCTGTCTGCATCATATAGGTTATGATGCCTTCTGGAGAGAAACTTTATGAATTTCGGTCAATGGCATGTACATAGGTTGAATAAAAGACTTGTGAGTTCAAAGTGAGCAATAGTGACCACTTTGTTTTCCAGGCATGGTGAAGGTTTTTACTGCAAGACAAAACTAGCTTGTGGAAAACAGATTTCTTGAAGTCCATTTTGATAAATAAATTTCTGAAAGTACTGATTATCTTAGAACTTCCTTTTCCATCAATCTAGGCCTTCAATGACCTTTAATATATGTGTAAATTAGCTATTTACACTATATTTAGATTTATGTTTATACATATTTATATTTACACTAGAAATATGCATTTGTGAATTTATCTGAAATCAAACACTACAGAAAGGATTTTCAATCAAAAATTAAGTTCTGCATGGTACACCCATGTGAACACACTAGAACACAGAAGTCACTGTAATATGTTCAGAGACTTAGGTGTTAGATGATATCTCATAATATAATAAAAATAATACGAAATACATAATATAAAGCATATAATATATAGAGTACATGATATAAATAAATGTGCTTTTCACTTCTCAGCCTCAATTTTTCCACTTTTTTTTTGTGCTGAAATTTATTCATTGTTTTTAGAGGATCAATTTGAATTATTTGATATTTGTATTTACATGCTATATCCAATAAAATTGAAGGAAGGTGGAACTAGGAATTAGTACATTAGCTGGTATTACTTGTGAAATAATAGTAAAACAACTAACATCTGTCATTTAATTGCCTTCTTTAGTTTTCAGAACCTGGGGGTTAGTGGGCAGAACTCTCATGACTTGATTTCCAGGTGCAAGTTGGATGATGACATTATCAGAGCATCACTTCACTTCTGGACTGTGTCTGTTAATTTTATGACCAGAAAAGACAAAAAGAGCTAAAAACATACACTTGAAAGGAGGCAATTCAAAGAGCATATATGTCTTGCAAAGGGTTGATTCTCCAGAAAATTCCTTTACTTGGTCATATTTGATCAGACATTTATCTAGACAATGGACTTCTATGTATATGATCAGGGCAGAAATGTACTATGACTGGAATGTGAAGAGAGTTCATTTTTCTCTGATGAATAATGAACCATCTTGATGATCATTATTGGAAGATAAAAAATGAACAAGTTTTCATGCATAATATATAATACCTGATATATCTGAACATTAAGTCCCTGGGTGAGGATTGTGTAATTATGAAGCATGTTAAAGATAAATATAGAAGAAGATACAATTTGTTCAGATGAAAACAAATCTGAGAAGGATAGTATTTTCTGCTAGTCTCTTTACATAATAAAAAGAGAAACTGGAACATTTTTGAATCATTATTGCTGAAGACCATATGTACTCAAATATAAGTATGTTATATTGCAGTTACAAAAGGACCAAGAAAATTTACCTGCAAATGGAATCTTCTAAATTCTGAAAACAGTATAATACAACTTCTTTAGCAATTGATAGTGCAAACACATCCTTACAAATAAAAAAGATAACATAGCTTATATTTAACTTTCTTCAAGCAGCAGAGCAATTGAAAAAGAAAGCTCAACCCTAGTCTTTCAAGCAAAAGTACTTGTAATGACAAGATTATGCATCCTGTCTGCAATAAATTCGAAAAGATGAAAAGTCACGATTTATTAAAACACACACTGAAGATACAAGTATTGCCCCAGTTTTCCCCTTGTCAAAACCTGCAAACACCCATTATACCAGGTATTGTTCTTTAGAAAATGGATTTGTTAATATATGTTAATATAAATTTATTAATCAATTCATTATTTTGCCAAATTCAGTACACATTTTGATGTCAATCTGTGAACTTAAGAGATTGAAAAAAAGTTTTGTTTATGTGTCATGACTAAATTATAAAGGCATGCCAAGCAATTAACTGTTTTTATGTTTGGTACCTGAGTAACATAAACACAAACTTCTACATGATATTTAAAATGAACTGTGGATGCAATTCCAGATTGAGATTTTTGTGATGCATCTATGGAATAATGATGCAAACACATTGAAAAATTCCTACCTTTTTTTTTTTTTTTTTGGCTTATAAGGACAAGCAGCCTCATTTTTACAAAACTGTTCCTTGAAGTGTTGCTATCAATTTAGCTCGTAAAAACAGGATTTAAGTGGGATATTTAGGGGTGGGAAGTGATAATATATTTCACTAATCCTTTGTTTTAGATACAGTCTGAGCAAGTACCAACTTTTACCAAGAACCAAAACAAATTTCCTCTTGCAGATACAGCCCTCAGCCTTTCAGGTTGGGCAGCTGCATAGTTTCTCTTCTTGTGACAAGTAAAGCCACAGGTGCTGTTGGCTCCCTGTTAAATTTGCTGAGTCTGCGGGTGCAGCGCAGGCAATCTGACCATGTGTAATAGGGTCAGTGATCCTCAGAGTGGTCTGCATGGCACAGCAGCTGTTGTGGAAACTAGCCACACAGAGTTACTGCAGGAAACAGGCACACTTGGTGGGTTGTTTGTCTGCAGTGACTAACCCTGGAATAAAGGGTAGCAAAGGAAGTTTCTAGCAGGACTATTGCAGCAGCTTGCTGCCCACTTGCCTCTTTTCATGAGCACTTCTGATCCAGGCAGAATGAAGATGTGTAGTAGAGTCACTCTGGTCCTGACCTGTCTCCTCTGGGGACATTTTGACCTTTTTAATCACATTTGGACTTGTCAGTGTGGTTGTGAGGAAGTAAGCCCCTGGGAAATGGTAGCTGGATAACAGCCCAGTCTGTGCTGTTGTCTGTTGCAGGTTCCTGACAGGAAAGCAGCTAGCTGATGAACTGTTTTGACCTGTCAGGACAGTCCATATACCTTTGATTATGAGCTCTTGATACCTTAGGTTTTGGCCATTTTAGACAACTAGAACGTGTCAGGTGCCTGCTTTTTAAAGATATACACACCCTCCATCATTCTTGAGTAATGGTATCCTTTGGGTGCGTGGAGAGCTGTTTCCTGCTGGAATTAACCTTTTTTTAGCTAGCCCTCCATATCCAAGGTTTGCTGTTGACAACCTTGTGTATGAACACATTTTTGTAAAAAGCAGTACAGGTTATTTAGAAAGTAACAACAGAATTCTTTTTACTCTAAGGAACAAGCCGAAGAGACATTAAAGTTTTAAAATTTAAAATAGAAAAATATTAATGACGTGCAACAATAACCAATCCTTGATCTCAGTTTACTTAATATTTTCATTAGTGATCTTGGTACAAAAAATGCATTTATGCTGATTAAATTTACTGTAGTAGCAAAAGTAAAAAGTATTGCCAATACAAAGAAGGATGAGGATATCATAGAGGAAGAATTATATGACTGTGATGACAGAATGGTCTAAATGGAAGGAATGTAATAGTACTGAGTGGTAGGTCATTCATTTAAATACTAATAACAGGAACGTCTGCAGTAAGCTGAGAACTCATTAACTGGGGATGACAGAAAAAGATCTGGTTACATTAGTTGTTCAGAGGATAACTATAAGCCATCAAAATGATGGGACTGCATAAAGGAGATAAATATGACCTTACTATCCATCATGAGACTGACTTCCAAGAGACATGAGGAAATATCCAGTGTGGAATTCACTGAGCACAAAATTCCTTGAAGATTTTGGGCAAAAGAAGATGTCCACCCTTCATAAAAGCTAATTCAAAGCAGAGAAATACAGATACACTCCTGTTAGAACATATCATTGCATGGGAAGTCTGGCTAAAGAATCATGGCCTGTCCAACTTAGCAAAGCAAAGTCTTAAGGGAGCTGTGTTCACTCCCAGTAGTCACCTGGAGATGTTAAAAAATGGCATATGCATTAAAGGAACACAAAGCAAAATAAAATTTGTCAACAAATGGAAATAAAATAGAAGCTTTTTGGCAATAACTTGCAATCATTCAACTTTTTTAACATACTCCAAATAAAAATATTGGAGATGTGAAACCTAATTGATTTTAGACAGAGCATTATTGGCTCATGAACTAGATTATGTAATGATAGGTCAAATGAACTCAATGTCCAGGAAATTCTTTCTAGTCCAGACTGGGAATTACCATTTTCACCAGAATTCTTAAATTAAGAAAACTCTAGCTAACTTTGGAAAAAGGTTGGGCTGTTGTTTTCTAGCTGTGCAACACTGATTGTGATACAACCATGAGCCTTAAAGACTTGAATGTTACTGTAAGGCAAACACATCATGCAAAGATTAGCCAAAATGGAAAAATGCTTACATAAAATGTAATCATGCAAGTGAACACTGTTGTGACATAGACCTTTTTTAGGGACTGCAAGTAAATAGGCACAGACAACCTGTATTTCATACATTTTGTTACTACATTCAGAATCCTTCTCTTGGAAGATATGGAAATGTTATTGGTTTAAGTGTTCTTTAAAATTACATGGTATTTTCCAACAGCTATCATGCTATAATATTTGAAATACCACATAATTTCCTTTCCTAAGACAATGTCGTTCATGTAATGTTTTCCTTCATAAACCCCCCAAACTTGGTATTAAAGACTGCAAATTCTGATCACAGCTGTCCATTGCTAGTCATCCATGGTGTTAATAAATCCTTAGTATTTGCTACACAATCCTGCCTGAACAGCAGTTCAGACCCAAGTATTGAACAAAACAATCTTCTCTCGATGAGACCTCCCCAGTATTTCCTGTGGACACTGTCAGCAAGTACAAGGTTGCAGGCGCCTGTGAGGTGTATTCACTCAGGTAGTCCAGCTGAAGTTTGCTTTTATAATTGGTCTAAGCTTCAAAGTTGAGTATCTTTCACGACTGAGACCCATGAATGGAAATTCTCATGTTCCAGTCTTTGCACACAGGCATTGAAGATCCCATGACACTTTATACAAAAGGAAGAATGTTAACCCCAGTGTCCTTGCCAAATGCTAACTTTGTTAATTACAGTCTGCTTTCTTTAATACTCCTTGCAGTTTTAATTAGAAATTGTATTATTCTCTTCCTGTACTGCATTGGTTATTAACAGTTAACCATTTGCTGCGCTAAAGGTTGTTGATCTTTTCTCCAAATCTAGCTGCATTTCAGAAATGGGAAAGATGGTGTATTATATTCTGCTATTTTTAATATTTCTGTTCTCATTCCTTATGAAAGCTTGCATCTAAATACCTAGATACAGATGCATAAATATAAACATCATGAATATTTGGAAAATATGTGACTTACAAGGACTTCTCTGAACAACACAGGTGCGAACCAATATGACACGTACAAGACAAATGATTTGCTGGTACCTAGGAATTTTCATAGCCAAATGTCAATGTTTCCACATCTAAGCTGAAAACAAGAACATACTTTTAATATGGTGGAATCAGCTGGATTTTTAAAGTGTTTTGGGATTTGTCAAGTTTCACAGTGCTATAGAATTGCAAGATCATCATTGTACGCATATTGTATAATATGTGCCATTTTAACTGATTGGTACCTTTAGTAAAATCATGTTGAATTCTTGTGAAATTATGTATATGTATGCATATATATGTATACATATATATATCTTTTAATGTAGGCCTGGAAGCTATTTGAAGCATCAGTACTGCAAAAACTTTCCTTGCTTAAAGGACACTATAAGCAATAAATTGCACTATGATGTACGGACTTTCCGTACATCCAAACAGCTAGATGTATTTTGACTCACAATTTCTATAGTATATTGTGCTATATATTTTGATTTTATAATTTGAAAATTAGTTGCTTACAGATGTCTGCATTTCTAAAAGAACTTCCTGCTTTGTCACACAAAAAGTGTTTCCTCATGTTTTATCAAAATTGTCCAATTGCTACTGTAAGATTGCTCTCAGTGTTCAGTAATATTAGCAAAAAAATTCCTTGGAATTTTCTATGCTTGATATCAATGCAGAGCAAATTCAGGTAGAGAGTTTCAACAAAATATTTGACACATTTTTTTTTACTGTATTTTATAAAATTCCCTGGTAATCAGAAAAACAATTAATTTTAAAGGAAGTCTTTCTGATGTGATTTTTAAAATAAGAATTTATTTGGAAATTTTCACATTAGGAGACCAGTGAGTTTTCCTGAGAAGGTGCACATGGGAGCTTGTAACATTCACCCCAAGCTTTCTTCAGAATCAGGAGTAAGAGACAGAGGTCATTCAGTTCATTTGGACATATTCAAATGTCCAAAACAGGACACATTAATCACTCTCTATTACTTCTCCTGGTACCGAATCCTGGCCAAGAATTATTCCTTGCACACTTATTCAAAGCAGATTTTTTGTGCTAGAGAGTGTGTCAAAGAGACACCACCCGTGGCCCTATCCACAAAGCCACTTATTTGTCATAGTGGCCATTGCAATATCATTGAGATTTCTACCAAATTCAGAGAAGAAAGACACAGATACTAGCTTCCCATAACATTTCTTGTCACCTGCGTCAAGATGACAGGCCTGTAGTTCCCTCATCCTCCTTCTGGCCCACCTTATAGATGGGCATCGCATTTGCTCCAGTAACTCCATAAGGACTTCTGCTAAATGATTAAGATGAACCAGTGTGTGTCCAGGCGGTATAGCAGGTCATTGACCATTTCCCTGGGATTGTGGGTTTTCATTCTGCTCTGTCTCCCAGGTCAGGTGGCTGGGTACCCAAGGAACAAGTAGTACTACTCTTGAAGACTGAGGCAAAGAAGGCATTAAGTACTTGAGCCTTTTCCTCATCCTTTGTGGCTGTGTTTTCTCCCACATCCAATGCAAACAAGGAGATTCTCCTTACCCTTCTTTTTGTGGCTGATTTGTTTATGGAAACATTTTTCATTGTCTTTTGCAGCAGTGGCCAGATTAAGTTCTAATTAGGTTTTAGACCTTCAAATTTTTTCCCTGCATAACCTCACAGCATCACTGCTGTCGTCTTGAGCCTCTTGTCCCACTATGCTTTTTTCCCTCAGTTCCAGCCAAAGCTGTTTGTTCAGCCAGGCAAGTCTTCCTCATTGGCTCATTTTTTCACACGTGAAGATGTCTTGCTCCAGCACCTTTTCTAATTAGTGAGATGATAGGACTCTAGTCATCAGTAGTTGAAGTACTTGGGTTTGGGCTTCATTTTCATCATCTCCCTGCTGAGTGGTGATTCTGTTTTCCTAATGGCTGATAAAAATTGTGAAATGACAAGGGGAAGAATGCTGGAGAGCATCTGCATGAAATAAAGACCAGAGACATTTGGCAGAGATGCTTTGCAAAGAAAATTAGGCAAATTAGAGGGCTTGACAGTCACTGAATGAAGTTTAACAAAGACAAGTCTTGGATTCTGCACCTGGGATGGGGCAACCCTGTGTGTATGTACAGAGTGAGGAATGAGATGCTGGAAAGAAGCGCCACAGAAAGGGGTCTGGGGTCCTGGTCTATGGCAAGTTGAGTTTGAGTCAGCAGTGCCCTGGTAGCCAGGAGGGCCAAGCATATCCTTGGGTGCATCAGGCACAGCATCACAGCCAGGCAAAGGAGAGGATTGTTCAGCAGTTATATGGAATTGCCTTCACCAACTGTGTGATTGAATTCAGCTGAAATGTCTACCTGTGGTTTTACATTGAATATACTCATGCTCTTCTGAACTGTCACACAATTTTGAACTTTGAGATGTGTTATTATTTTACCTTGCCAACTGAATTGGCCAATTGGGCATTGTCCTTTAAATTCACACCTTTGTAAATAGACTATAGAAATTTAACCATCTTTCAAGGATAAATGGGAATTTATGTTTGAATATTAGAAGCAATCAATTAAGTCTCTCATGTTTGCATCAAATTGTGGTGAACAAGCCTATTTTTTTTAAATTAATGGCATTGATAATCTACTAAATTGAAGAATGCCACCAGTTTAATGGAAATTATTGAACTTATGTACACAGCTGGGTGAAATACATAAAGAATGACAGATATGTATTTCTCATTTGTTAGATTATATTATTTTCAGTGGTTCCTATTTCCTAGCATTTCACAAAATCAGTAGTCTAAATCATATAACAGCCTTGCCAAAGTCCACTGGCACCTGGATATGTAGGAGTGTAGGAGTCACATTGATTCAATTTTTTTATGTAAATCTGTTTTCACATAATTTCAATAAACTGTATTCATTTACATGATTGTAGGAAGTCATTAAATATGACTAGAGCTAATATGAGCTCACTCTTTTAATGTAGTTATCCTACCACTGGAACAAAGAAAATGCTGCAGTGAATTCTGTTATACTTGTCAGTTTACCCCTTGAATGAAACAAAGGTACTTAACGTGAGAATGCTCTTAGCATTCAAATCCTGCATATTAAACATAGCTTGTTCTGAGTAATACTCATCTGAATTCCAAACATTCTTTTAAAAAGTATTTTCATTGAGAGATCAAAAGTATAAGCAGATTTTCAAAACTGACTTGGTTTTGTCATTTGTAATGGTATTCAAGAATTTTCAGGTTTCCCAAGTAATAAAACTCTAGTTGAAAAATGAACACATTATTTATGTGTGCTCAGTAAGAATTGTAATAGTTTATTTCACTGTATGTAACCGAACTAGGAGAATTTAACTCAACCTAGATTCTGAGATGATCTAGTAAAGTTATTAGTTAATTTAATAAAATCATTATTTAAAAATAAAACTAATTTAAAATTTCAGTTTTAACATAAAATATAGGAAGCACTGCTATGGAACAACTTCCCACTGAGCAAGTAATTGGGAAAATTGTCTCCATTCAAAGTAACTTGTGGCAAGTTACTCACAACCCCTACGAAAAGAGAAATCACATGAATCTGAAAAAAACTGTTTCCCAGCAGAGCTATGGTTGCTGTCTTGACCTTCCTGGAAAATTCCAGGTTATTTCAGGTTCATGTTGGTCATAGGGTCATAGGGTCATAGAAACTGAGCAAACCTGAACTGTTTTTCAGTAAACTTTTACATATTTAACAGTAATTTCATATATATGAAGTTATTCAAGTAAAGAGAATCCATGTATTTTAGCCTTACTTTTCTTAGAGTGCATTCTATGGGCTTATTTAAATAATACCTTTTTTTTTAAGGGAATAAGGATACTGTTATTCATGGTTATACGTTATGCATGTTAAAACCATTAGGTTATCTGGTCTATTCTGACAACAGTACAGTTCCTTTCCTCAAAGCGTATTGTCTGATGTTCTGTAAACTCTAATTTTAACTATTACACAGAACTAGGTCCTTGAATCTCTATATTGCCAGACCAGGCTCTGTATGAAGTTTACAGTTTAGAGTTGTAGTTAAAAAATCATACTGGGGAGTATGGTTAAAATCAGCATGGTAAAGTTGACTTTCAACCTAATGCATATTTGAAGTGCAATCATGGCAATCCTGGATTTAGAAAATGTAATGTAGAAGCAATTGAAAAACAGACACTGTGGCTCATATCTTGCCATCACTGTAGATCTGAAGTCCACACAAATGCCACTTGAAGAAAAATGGCAGTGACCCTTTGCTTTCAATTTTAGTTAATATTGTGTAACAGGAAATCTTCCCTTTATATATATCTACATATATTCCTTCTAAAGAAAACCAGACTCATATCCAAAGATATTTGCTCCTTGCATGCATTAAAAAAAAAAAACAAACAACAACTTTAAAGTCTTTTACTTATTTTATTTTTTTTTCCTTCTTCTTCTTTCCTTCCCTACCCCTCAAGCTATCTAGCAGCATTTTGGATATATATAACAGTGACCAGGGAATGGCACCAGCTAACATGGGTCTCACAAATGCTTCTTGCCCAGCTAATCTACCAGTAAAAAGGGAACTCACAGGTAAAAGAACTCTGAGATTTTAGTATATAACTGCATAAATGATGGTGTGTGTCTCAAAAGTTAAATAGATCTCACCCATGAAAAAGATACCCATAATTAAATTCCTGAGAATTTTCAGTTTGTGTTTTCATTTAAGGAAAAGAGCAAAGACCAAAGAGAAATGTTTTCTTTCTGTTCTTTTCTTTAGCAATTCAGAAACCATGTTTGTCCCCTGTTTTTGTGATCATGATGCTTCTAAAAAACCTTAATATTTTAGAAAACAGTATATTCTTCCACATGTTGGCTCCTGACCAAAAATATAAATAAATTATCTTCCATTAAATTTTTTCCATGTTAGAACAAATAGTTCTTTTAAAGCTTTACAATAAGGCTATTCAAGGTAAAGCTATATTAGTGGATTAAGAACTTTAAAAGTTACATTCAATTAATCCAAAGAATGCTAAAAATCATGTACAGTTTATTAATGTCACTCAGAGGAAACAGTGAGTTTATTCAATATCTTACAAATCTGATTAACTCTTGCATTATGGGATATTGAAAATCTATATTCACCTTAGTGTATTGTAAGTTTTATCCTGATATAAAACACAGGAAATTGGAGAAAAATACCCCTTCATGGCATTTCTACATTTTTAAATTTTAAAAAAGTGCCATAAAAAAAAATGTTAAGCTACCTGCCAGAAAATTTAGTACTTGCTCGAAATTTAGTACTGGTAGCATAAAGATTTGCCTATGATCTCTTTTAATAATAAGAATGGAAATGCAGTAAAAGGACTAGAAGACTGGTCTTTGAGACGAGAAGCCATTTTAAAAAAATGAATGAAGCACTGGAACTGCATCTTAAGGACTATTTTAATAAATGTTACTTTCTGTCAGAAGCAGATACAAGAGCAATGGCAAAGGAGAGACAAAAAAAGGATAACCACAATCTCAGTAAGTATATGTTCATCTTCCATCTCATTAAATGGAATGTTTGGAGAATGCAAAACCATTATACATTAGCTACCATATCTCTGTTTTTCTTCTAGACCAGCATCTCAGCAGGCTAATCAAATTGAACTCAGACTGCAAACACAGCCAACTATAAAGCTTTCTTTCTTGAAATTAATTTCTGTCTCTGAACTTTTGTCTTTCAAAATACTTTGCATATTGCAATTAATTTATTACCATATAATCTCCTGCAATTATTTTTTCACAGTAGCACACTTGATGTTTTCTCTAAGAATTAGAGTGCAAAAAAGGAGGCAGGTTATGAGAAAAACACAGTGAAAATCCAGTCGTTGCACCTTATTTACTGAAGCACCAAAGCAAGAAACTGTATCTCTTTATGAGTGATGAATAAGGAAAAAAGTTTACATAGAATATCAGACAAATTCTAAGTGGTTGCTAAGCTCTTAAAGTTGTTGAAATTGTACTTTACCAAAGGAGATCAGTGCAGGACTGTGTGAGACTCACCATTGTTCTGACTGTGCCACACAAGACCCATAGCCCCAGTCATCTGAGATACACTTCTGTTTCCTTTATGGACAACAGTGCAGCAATGTACAGATGATAGGCACGTTGGTTCTAGAGGAACAGTCTTAGAACATGGTGAACTTCATAGTTCAGTGTCTAAATAGTAGAATTACAAAAATAGAAAACAGTTTATATCGAATAGAAAACAACATCAGTTTACTGGAAGAAGATTGCCTATAAAATTGCACAATTTTCCCCTCTAAAGCATAATTTGAAACAAAGTCTTCAGGATTCTTTTTGCAAAGAGTTGAATAAAGCAGTTAAAATTTTCAAGTTCTCCTTTCCAGTTCTTCCAACAGAAATAGTATGGGAGTTGTATTCAATGATCCTTATGAATCACTTCCAACTTGAGATATTCTATGATTTTATGAATTTAACCTAAATTGGTAATTAGTAATATAGTCGCTATTTACATCTTTATTTTCTTACCTCTATCTTGTTTCTCTGGCTATTCCAGTAATCAAATAGGGATTTATGGCTTTACTTGCATGAAATTACATACCTGAGATTATACATCCA